>CM045553.1:21660941-22000472 GCA_024721245.1 Mitragyna speciosa
GGACGGATCCGCGGATGAACAGTTTTGTGGATTCAGATGAACAGCGCCACAGATTTTGATGAACAGTAAATTTTTTTTAAAACTCGATTTTGGTAATTTCTGTTAGTAGATGCCCTAAAACCAAGTTGATTTCTGAGATTTTTATATTACGCTATTTCGTGTTATACTAATATATGTGGCATTTTCTTTGTCATTTAATACTTGTTATTCATATTACTTATTTATTTGATAAAGTCCATAGAATATTAACTGTGTATAAGAGATTGTAAGAGTTACAATGATGAGACTCTTTTCACACATGAAGTTATATTCCTAAATATCCCTAGTCATAGTATTAATGAGATTGGACATCATTAATGCGAAAAGACTAGCACATACTTTGCCTCTACATATGGTAAGTAGCAGTTGATCTTGTCAACTATGGTGTATGACACCTAAGCTGGTATGTGGATGCTTGTTAGAGAAAAAGTTCAATGGATTGATCTGCCAAGAGTTATTATTTATAGTGCTAATGAATTATACTCTTAATGGCAATGGTGTAAGTGATCCTTAGACTTGAGATTACCATGGTATCTTGAATGTGGATTGCTATAGTTTGAGTCTATTGCTCAGTGCTTGTAAAAGAGTAGCCCATACGGTAGAGATTGGGTATAGTATGAAGGATGGAAGGATAGTGAGTAATTGATATAGGATTCATCACTCCTTATTATAGGAGAGTATATCCCGGATTGGCCACTTGTTGAAATATAACTTAAAGAATCTTTTGCACAAAAGTGAAAGTGTAAATTGAAATTGTTTCAAGGTTATAATTTATGAAAAATTATATTTCGGGAACAAGAAATCATTAATTAGTCATTTAAAGAGTGCTCACTACACTCTTAGACTAATTGGGATATACTGTGGTGAAAGGATATTAATTACACAGTAATATTATCATTGATAGTGTAGTCTACCATATGACTTTCCTATTCATTTGGGTGGTCATGATGCATTGCTAGACGCCACTCATGATCTATAAGTGAAAATTAATTAATTAGTGAATTAAATATAAATTAAAGCATTTAATTTATCTAGCTCTTAATTAATTAATTAATGAGTTATAATTTGAACTTATTGCCCACGTGAATGGAATTTAATGGATCACACACAATAAGAACATAGTCTTTGGGTTAAATTGTTATTAAGATAAGCATAAGATACTTATGGGGTTAATTTATGTGATAAATTAACTTAAAAGACTTATTTATAAATATTCTAAGTCTTGCTGGAAATTAGTTTCCTAAAAGAAATTAAGAAGCTTTTTGGATTCCTTTTGGAATAGGTTTCCTAAAGGAATAGGATTAGCTTAAGGTAAGCTTCCTAAACCTTTTTGGTTTCCAATTGCTCTTGCTTCCTTAAAGACTAGGATACTACATCTATAAATAAGTCCATGCCTTGAGGCTTGACAGATTGATGCAACACAACTCAAAATTTAGAGAGAGAAAAAATTGAGAGAGAGGTGGCGATTTTTCTTCTCCAAGAAAACGCCACTTTCTCTTTCTCCTAATAGTTTGGGTTTTATCTTCTACTCTTTCTCTTCTTGTATTCTTCATAATCATTCAAGGGAGTTAGCACTCAAAAGGCAAGACAAGCAAGCCCAAAGGTTCCTAAATATCATGTTCGTGTGGATACCGTTGGAGGCTCGACACTTGGATGGCTTTTCATGGTAGATCAACACCTTTATTGAATAGGATCTTGCCCTTTGAAGCATAGAAACCCTCTATACTTGAAATATTTGTGCTAAACACCCTTTAATCGTATAGATTATATCAAAGAGATCCATGGCTAAGGTAATAAATTTTGAAATTTTTCGTTGCATTACTCTCCTTATTACCTTATAGTGGTATCAGAGCTTACTTTGATTATATCTATATGATTTGTATTTATTTAATTGTCATACATATGGATGGTTTGTTCTTGATGAATTTTGTCTCAAAATTATTTTAGAAAAATCAAGAGTTTGATTTTTAAGATAAGTTCTTAATTGTTTAAAAGTGTTTTAAATAATTAAGATGAGTTCTTAAGGTTGTATTTATGGTTTCTAAATTAATTTTATGTGTTAAAAGGGTTTTTTACACGATTAAGATCAAAAGAAGTTTTAGAAAAATCGCAAAAATTGTTTTTTCAAAAAGCCTTTATGCCATACAATCCATGGATGAACAGTGCCACAGATTCAGATGAACAGTCCGCGGATTTGATGAACAGTTCCGCGGATTCGATGAACAATGCCGCGGATGAACAATGTTTTTTTTTTTTTTTGGCAAAACTCGATTTTTTGGTAATTTCTTTGAGAAATATACTTTCCAAATTTAATTGTTAAATTTTTTGAAGTCAAAATTTGGAAACCTACACCTTCTATAACCATATTTTTGAGGCAAATAAATTTGAGAGCATTAATCTAATTCATTTAGACCATGTAATTTATGACTAGAATTAAATAAATTAATTTATTTAATTGTTAAATATTATGATGACATGGTGGATGCTTATGGACTACGACCAATGTGATTGAATGGTGAAATTTTTATTATTTTGATGGCTGGCTTATATTGGTTTTTAAAAATAGGGCCTACGTGTCCTGTTTTTCTATTATTCTCATGTAATTCTCTTCTCACCTAACTCCCCTCGAATGTAACTCGAGGTTTCTTAATCACTACATGTAATGTACATTGTGTAGGTTAGAGTAGAATCACATGTGTAATGTACAAAGAAGTTGGAGATGGCACCAAGGAGCAACCATCGAGGCTCATCAAGAGTTGAAGGCCTCCCAAGGAACGCATCAAGAGGTTGATTATGTCCCTTAGGAATTTGACCATATATTTTTCTTAAGGCTCGAGGAAAATATCTTAGTAAAGTCCGTAACCATCCACAGTTTATTATGCATGTTTTATATTTATATGATGATATATTTTAATTACATGCTATAATGAGACTATATATTGTATAATTAAAACAAAATCCCTCAAATAAAATATTAAGTCACATGCCTTCCATTATTATAGTTATAATCATAATTATTGTTAAGTGTTGACACATTGGCCTTTGTCAAGGTCACCTTACCTAGAGCATGGTTTTTACTATGAGCTATGATCTTCAAATAATGGGTCTGACTTAACAAAAATACTTAACTTGTTGGTCTCCATCAAGGTTATGGCATTTTTGAGGCGATATTAAGTCAATATATAAGTTGCCTTCCATTATTATAGCAAAAACGAAGAGTTCCTATTAAGTGTTGACACGTTGGCCTCCGTCAAGGTCACCATACTCGGAATATGTTTTTGCTATGAGATATGATCTCTGAAAAATGCGTATGACTTAACAAAAATACATAACGAGTTTGGCCTCCGTCAATGTTATGATATTTTTGAGGCAATGTTGGGCGACACATAAGATGTGAATATCAAGAGTTGATACCAAACTATTTAGGAGTCACAAGAGTTGTGATTGATAAAAGTTATCTACCTAATCGAAGTTACCTTTGGGGCATTGGCCTCCATCAAACCCAAAGCTAATTAGATGGGATCCTAGCCCACTAGGAATCTCCAACAGATTCCCAAATCAATAGTTTGAGGGTTATTGATTAAGTAAAATAGTGGGAGCAAACCAAATAAATTCGAAGCCCACATTTTTGGTTTGTGATTATAACATGAAACAAATACTGGTACTATCTTTACATTTGTTGTGGAATGAATGTGACGTGGTGTAGATTAGGTATAACAATTATGAATAAAAACACACAAATCACGTAATAAAAACCTAATCTCCCAACTTATTCCGCAAGTGCACGAGTCGGTTGTAGTATTTGGAGTATTAGGTGTCAAATCCCACAAGGAATCAAGTATGTGCATTTACTAAAGCTTTTTCACTAACTTTTATTATCTAAACACAATGAAAATAAGAGTGAAGTGGGTTCCCTTCAATAGAGTAGATATATGATTGAGAACTTTTGTAGAATTCAATCCAAGGAAGCCTAGAACATAGAATTCATTAATGAACCAAACATGAATGACCTACTAAGTGTTATCTTGCTTTGTTTAGAATCCAATTCCATATGTGTCATAACTAGATGTCTCTATGAAATGACAAGATTCCAACTATTCTCATGATGAAATCTTATGATAACATGAATTGTAGTGATTCACTTAAGCATCCATTATTCTCATATGAAGGACTTAAGCATTACTTGTTCATTTCCCATTGTTACATGCATCTCTCAATGTCAACTAGCAACTAAATGACTTGTTTAAGTTGGCCAAGCAAAAACAAGTGTTAAAACTTGAACAAGTAAACAAACAAATGAAAGCTTAGTATGTGTAATAAGTTAAATCATGTTTGTTGATTCATTAGCTTCATCTATGATCTAGATGAAGCCTTTAGTTCAACATGGTTAATGAAACAACTAAAAGCTCAACTTCAAAGATAGAATTCGTGGCAACTATTGGAAGTAAAAGAGATAGAGTTTGAGAATTGCTCAACCAATATGAGAATTAGTCCTCTTCTTTATTTACCTTCAAAAGGCTGCACTACAAAAATCCCTTACGATGCTCCTCACCACACTATTGAAGGATTGAGAGAATTCTACTAATTCTCTACCAAGCTAAGTATAAAATTAAAGACTATAACTACTCTCTACTACTAAGACTCTTCTTTTTCTTTTCTTTTTTTTCTTTTTTTTTTTTACTTTACAAATGACTTCTATTTATAGACAAATGTTCCTCAAGTCATTTTCCAACTTGCATGAATCATTAATGCATGAAAATGATGAATATTTGCTTGGGGATTCCAAATAGGTACAAAAGTCTTCATTTATGTTTCTAATGTTTTCTCCAACTTGTAGAACCCTATCTTTATCTAAAAATATCTGCAAAAACTAGCTAGAAGAGGATGGAAGTTGATGCCCTAGAAAGTCCAGCCATATTGCGATACGCGGATAGCGATATGCGGATGTTCATCTGCGTATCCCATCCGCGGATCACATGATGTGATCCAAGGAGCACTCACAATTGTTAGACTTGGACTTGAACATGGTAAGCTTAAGAGAGGCGTGTTTTTGGTAGAAGATGATCCACATGGTTGCTAGTTGAAGATTATCCATTGATTTGGGCTTATTTGCAAGCTTGAAATTCACTTTGTTTATACTATCACATTGGGCCAAGGATTCAAGCATTGGTTATGGATCAAGTTCATCTATAAAGAAGGCTCAAAAGAAGATATCAAGCTGTCGAAAACAATCTCACAAGGGGCTGGTCACTTGGACTTGCTTGGAGGGCCCTTGAAGTTGCTAAATGAAGGCCCAATGGAGCTTAATGAAGGATGTCTAGCCCATGATGTGATTTTGGACGAATTTTATAGCTTTTATGTTTTTAGTTAGTTTAACTTATTAGAATTCTTCTATATTTGTGTTTTTAGCTAAGCATTATTATTAGTTTAGGTATAGACTTAGAAGTTGCTTAAATCTTCAAGTCTAGAATGTTCTTTGTAAGCCTATTTATAGGCCTCTCATTAGTTACGAATTTTGAACAAGAATTATTCAGAAAAATTGTGTTTTCTCTATTGTGAGAATTTTCTTGGTTCTTTGTCGATTAAGAACTACTCTTGGTCTTATCAAGCTTGCTTGTGGCGACCACCAACTTCGATTAGAGTTTTTCTTGAGTTTTTGATCAAGTCTTTAGAGCTAATTAGGTTAGACGATTGAACTCGCTCAACTTGGTCTAGTCTAGTTGTTCCATAGGCGTGCTCATCTTCAAGGGAAGAATTCAAGGCAAAACAACTTCACATCAAGGGTTCCTTGGTTCACGAATCAAACGAGGTCTTGAGTTCAACGAATTGCATACCTAAAATTCAAGACTTTCTTGGCAACGCAACTGTGCGCACATCATCACATCCTTGTGGCCCCCACTTGATTTTTGATTTTTGTTGAGTTGGACCTGATGTGTACAAGCATTTTTCACGTATTTCCAAGCATTTTGATGAAGAATTGGATTTTTCTATTATTTTTGTACAATTTTTCCTTCAAGTTATTCATCCAACTTTAACTCTTTGAATCACCATTGAATTTGATTTTTCTTTGCTCCAATTGATCCAAAATAAGTTTTGGTATGGTGAACCTGCAATTATACACAAAAATTGTGCATTAATTTGCTCAAATAAAAATTTTGCCTCAAAAACCCTAATTATAGTAAAAACCCTGATTCTTAGCAATTTGTTGAAAAATGAGTCATTTGTAACCGAAAATACTATAATTATACTAAAATAACATCTAAAACATATAATATCTTATAGCAAGGCAGGATTGTACAAGCAATATCAGACTATTTCTTTCTCTCTCTCTCTCTCTCACTGTTTCTTTTGAATTTGGTTTCAAAATTTAGGGTTTAGGCCACCACCATGGTTGGTTCTCAGTCGTGTGATGGCCAACCACCGCCTCCCTTTCTACTACTTGGTTTTTCTCTTCCAAAATCCTTTGCTGCAGCTGTCTCCTCTTCTCCAGCAACATCTTTCGCGACTGATATTGGTAGACTGGCATCTTATGTAGCAGCCCCACCTTACCCAGAGGCGCACCAAAGGGCTTAGCGGACTGCCTGCCTAGCTCTCGCCAGGACTCAAACACGCACTCGCTTAAACATCCCTCCGTACTTCACTTAAAATAAAATGCACTCATAAATAAATACATTCATAGTATTTACTTGAAAATATAAATATTACAAGAGTTTTACATCCCAGAATGTAAATAATATTTATAATAAAAGCCAACACATTTAAGCTATCAAAATACCGAAACAAAACATGTACAAGGTTCAAAATCAGCTCCTTCAGCTTTGATAGTTTTGGAAACCTGGTTAAAGAAAACAAATACATGGGATGAGCTATAATAGCCCAGTGAGTGCTCAAGACATGCGGCATACCAATAACAAATAACCTTTAAAGATAATAATTAACGATTTCAATAAAAATGAACAAGCAAAGTGAAGTGTCATATAATCAATGGCGGATACTGGCTCACTACGGGAGCAAGCTCAATCGCAGGAATATCAATCACGAACAAGATAACAAGGATATCGGGACTGAGATAATAGCTCAGGTCTGCGACACTTGAAAAAATTCAATCCAGAGTTACCCTCTTAGAGGAATGAAACTCATATAGGAAAGAATATCACGCACCTATAACCCACAGCACCTTATATCACCCCAAACTCACCAGGTTGACTAACCGAGGAGTAACGGTGAAGTTAGCCCCGGAAGTCCAAGATCAAGCATAAAATTTAATCATGAGTTAGCCTTTTTCAGGACTTTACTCAAATATAAAATTAACACGCACCGAATAACGCCCATCACCTTATATCTCTCCCATACTCAACCACGGAAGTCACATGCACAAATAACACGTTGGATAGTGAAAGCATGTAACACATTGCGGAATAGATGCGATAAAGTACACATCTTTCCTCAAGTAACACATTTTATTAAATAATCATGTCAAACATAACATATCATTTTATGCATCGAAATAATAATATCAAGTATTACATGGAATTTCATGCATCATGCACACATAAGAACACTCACCTGAAATGCCTATGAAAAGATTTCGTGGTAAGGTTGCGTCTCACTTCCGGATCCTGAAATTCACGAGAAATAATCGTATAAAAATCCTAACTAAAATCTAAGAAATTTCATAAGGAAATTCAAGAAATACCCCAAGTCTTTCTAGGGTTTAATTTCTAGGGTTTTGGAGCTTAGGGTTTTACCCTAGGGTTTAGGGTTTTCAAATTTAGGGTTTTCTAACTTTCTAGGGTTTTGCTCGGAAAGGTTTACTTCACTAATAGCTAATCTACGAAAATTTCTGCACGCTTAAATCACTAAATTACAGCTTATAAAGCCTTAAATCATAGCCTAATTATTTTTATTTCCTAGGTTTTACCGAAATTTCGGCAGCACTTCCCCTACAATCGGACTAACCCAAAAATTTTAAACCTGCAAGAAAATGTCCAACAACCCAATTTCAACTAGTTCTACTATTCTCACATCAAACTCAATTCAATTCCATTCAAATTCATCACAAAAATACATAAACCACTCCAAGTTCTTCAAGTAAATCAAACCTAGATCATGACTTTTCAAGTTTAATTTACTATCTACAAGGCATACAAGTCTATATGCTTCACATTCATGGAATAAAACTTCACTTTTCATGGCCAAAAATCAATCTTACTTAACCAAAAAAAACATAACTTAAGAGCTAAAAACTATAATCTTACACTTGAAATTAAAAGAGAAATTCATGGGAAATACCTCTAGGTAGACAAGTTTGTTGCTTAGGAGGAAGTTTCACTCAATTTCTATGGTTGAAAAATGAGTAAATGGAAGTAAAAGCTTCAAGAAAATTGAAAGAAAATGGAGAGAAAATGGAGAAAGAGCAGCCGGTTTTGAGAGAAAGAAAAAGAGAGAAAAATGCTTAAGTAAAGAAGAAAAGAAATGGAAAAGAATTGGGAAAAGTTTGACCAATCAAAGCAAGACAAGAACAAAGTAATCTTGACTTTCTTAACCATGGAAGACTACACTTGGCAATGGATAATTAGAAAGGAATTTTGTTATTTATCTTCCAATAAATCTTGCAAGATTTCCTAGGTACAACTCTTAAAGAACTAAGTACAACATGCTCATTCTCTTTTTTTTTTTTCCACAAATTCGGCCACCACTTTTTTTTTTTTTCCTAATGAACATGATACAAAATAAATGGTTTTGGCATGAATTTCTAGGGTGTTACATCTTATCGTGGAGAGCCAGCATTATTCCTTTCAAAACTGATCTCCAATCCCTCTCCAAGCCTTTCCAGAATGCTCTAGTGGGCAGGTTTGCTCTTGGTAGACCGAACATGGAAACCATCCGCAAGTTTGTCATCTCTCTTGGTCTTCAAGCCAAATGTCCTATAGGTTTACTGGATGCCAAGCACATAATTTTGAGGCTTCAAACAACTAATGATTTCACACGTTTGTGGTGTAGGCAAACTTGGTTCATTAATAACCTTCCCATGACTCTCTCTCGTTGGACCATTAGCTTTCAGCCTGATCGTTAATCTCTGCTGGATCCGGTGTGGATCAATCTGCCAAATCTCCCACTGCCCTTTTTCTCCATGACAATGCTTTGCAAACTAGGACAATTGGTTGGAAGGCCTTTGCAGGTGGATGAATCTATGGTGAAACTTAAGAGGCCATCGGTTGCCAGAATTCTGGTTGAGATGGACGTCTCCAAAGAACCTGTTAAATGGATATGGATTAACTTCAAGGAAGGAGGGTTTTGTCAGGCAGTTGAGTATGAAAAGCTGCCAACATATTGCAACTTTTGTTCAAGGCTAGGGCATGAGAAAGAAGGTTGACATGTGAAATTTCCTCACTTGCGTCTAGTTAAGCAGAGAGAGGCAGCAAAGTCTGGGGTTCATTACTCGTAGGTGCAGGCGGGGAAGAAAGAAGGCCAGCATAGTCTGGTTTATGCCCCTAAGCAGACAGTCCAACCTAGTAAGGATTGCATCACAACAGTTTCGCAGGAAGGCCCTCCAACCATGGGAAAATCTAGAACAGATGATCAGGATGTAAACCATGAGATAATGCCCTCGAATGAACAGATTGTTCATCTGGTACGGCTTGAACCAATTCAAAAAATAAACCAACGTGGACGGGAACATATGGAGCCTCCACAAAGAGAGCAGGAGAAAGAGATCACTAAAGACAAGCAAATTTTGTAAGGGGCTGCAGTTACTCAAAATGGTTTTGAGGTGTTAGCTGATCTTGAAGAAGACAATGAACAGGAAGTTACATTGGTTCCAGTAGACGGATTTCGTGATTTCAGCGACAACAGGCGGGGTTGCTCTTCTGTTCCTTCTTCACCTCGTAAGCTGCAGATGGAGGAAGCTGGATGGAAGTCAGTTGGTGCTTTAAACTCTAATATTTGTCTGTCGATACAGTCATGGAAGGAAGTTCAGCAGCAGCTGGACCATAGAATGGTACAAACAAGCATCAGTGGTGGAGACAATACTGAAAGATCGGTGAGTAAAGGTGAGGATGATATGATCGACGCCTCTAAGGGGAGTAACAAAAAATGCAAAATCACGTTGTTGATGAAGGGAGAGACGGTACATGAATCTTCAACTTATAACTTTTGTTCTAAAAATGTTAGAATCGTTTAATGTGATTTTTGGGAACATTAGTGGGGCCTCTCGAAGGGACTCTATTCGATTTATTGCAGGAGTGTGTATAGAAATAAAGTTACTTTACTTGCTCTAATTGAGCCATTTTCTTCTGTACAAAAAATGGAACCATTACGTCTCTTATTACAGTTTCAAGAAGCTAAGTCTTTTTTGTAAGGTAATAGCATAGGTAACGCAGCGGAAAAATAAAAATTTATTACCTTAACCATGGATCTCTTTGACATATCTATATGATTAACAAGGGGGTTTGCATGAAGATTATCTTAAGCACAGAAGATTTCTATGCTTCTAGGCAAAGATCCTTCGAAGAAGATGTTAGATCTACCACGAAAAGCCCGCCAAGCGTAGAGCCTCTAACGATATCCACACGAACAACTTCTTTGGGAACCTTGTAGGCTTGCTTGCTTTGACTTTTGAGTGCTAGCTCCCTTGAATTATTAAGAACACAAGAAGAAGAAAAACCTAACCCTTAGGAGAGAGAGAGAGAGAGAGAGAGAGACGCCTAGAGAGAGAAAGAGGCGTGACTTTTTCTCTTCAATTTTTCTCTCACTAATTTTCTTTTGTGCTACAATAATAATGATTCAAGAGTCCAAGCATGAACCTATTTATAGAGGAAGTAATCTAGTCTTTTAGGAAATAAAGCTAATTAGAAACCAAGAAGGTTTAGGCAACTTACTTTAAGCTAATCCTTCTCCTTTAGGAAATCTATTCCATAAGGAAACCAATTAGTTACTTTATTTCTTTTAGGAAACTAATTTCCTGCAAGACTTAGAATATTTATAAATAAGTCCTTTAAGTTAATTTATCTCGTAAATTAACCCCATAAGTATCTCATACTTATCTTAATTACATTTTAACCCAAAGATTTTGTTCTTTATGTGTGTGACCCATTAGGTTCCATTCACGTTGGCAATAAGTATAAATTATAACTCATTAATTGAGCTAGATAAATTAAACACTTTTAATTTATCATTAATTCACTAATTAATCAATTCATACTTATAGATCATGAGTGGCGTCTAGCAATGGATCATGACCACCCAAGTGAATAGGAAAGTCATATGGTAGACCATACCCTTCAATGACAATGTTACCGTGTAATTAATATCCTTTCACCACACTATATCCCAATTAGTCTAAAAGTATAGTGCATACTTTTAAATGACTAATTTACATTTTCTTGTTCCAGAAATATAACTCTCCATGATGTATAACCTTGAAACTACTTCCAAGATATACTATCACTTCTGCAGAAGATTTATGAGTTAATATTTCCAACAAGTGGCCATTAAGGGATATACTCTCCTATTAGGGAGTGGTGAATCCTATATTGATTACTCACTATCTTTCCATGCTTCAAACTATACCCAATCTCTAACCTATGAGCTACCCTTTTACGGGCACCGAGGAATAGAGTCAAAGTATAGCAATTCACACTCAAGATACTATGGTAATCTCAAGTCAAAGGATCACTTACACCATTGCCATTAAGAGTTCAACTATTGGCACTATAGTTGAAACTCTTGGCGGATCAATCCAATGAACTTGTTCTCAAACAAGCATCCACATACTAGCTTAAGTGTCACGCACACCATAGTCATAGAGGCAAAGTATGTGCTAGTCTATCCGTATAAATGATGTCCAATCTCATTAATACTATGACTAGGGATATTTAAGAATACGACTTTATGTATTAGAGTCTCATAATTGTAACCCTTACAATCTCTAATACACAGTCAATATTCTAAGGACTTTATCAATGAAACAAGTAACATGGAAATACAAGTATAGATGATAAAGAAAAATACCACATTGATAAATACAACATATGAAACACCTTAAACCATCTTGGTTTTAGGGCATACACTAACATTTTTTAGATGGGAAGATCTGGATATTCTGGAGGAATATTTCATGCAATTTTGTAGAATGTATTGGGCAACTGGTGCATACTTCGATTACTTCATTTGGAGATAATATTGAGCTCTTAGCTATTTATGCAAAAAACTCTAGGATGGAGCGTAGGATGTTATGGCAAGGTTTGGAGGAAATTGATGCGAATGCAAGGGGTCCGTGGGTCTTGGGTGGTGATTTTAATGTGATTTCCTCAGCAGCTGAGAGGGTAGGGGGGAGACCTCCAAATGTTCATGATATGGAGGAATTCAACATGGCCATTCTCAATGCAGGTATTCAAGAGGTGACTTTTGATAGTTCTCCATTCATTTGGACCAATGGTAGGATGTGGTAGTATCTTGATCGAGTATTTATAAATGATCATTGGTCTTCGACATTCTCTATTTCAAAATTGTCTCACTTGCCAAGGGGTAGGTCTGATTATTGCCCTTTGCTTTTTGTTTGTAATAATGTGGGTGACAAGGGTTCTCCATTTCATTTTTTGAATATCTGGTG
Source organism: Mitragyna speciosa (assembly GCA_024721245.1). Classification (NCBI taxonomy): domain Eukaryota; kingdom Viridiplantae; phylum Streptophyta; class Magnoliopsida; order Gentianales; family Rubiaceae; genus Mitragyna; species Mitragyna speciosa. The sequence continues at coordinate 21,673,594 of CM045553.1, forward strand.
CCAACATGAGGAATTTCAACATTTGGTAAAAGAATCTTGGGAACAACTGGTGTCTAGCAAGGGTTTACTTGGTTTTTTTCATAAACTAATGAGGCTACGAAAAGCTCTACAACAGTGGAATAAAACTATTTTTGGCAATATTTCAAAGCAAGTGAAGGAGGCAGAAGCAGTGATGACTGAGGCGGAAAAAGTTTATGATGAGGAGAGGAATACTGAGGCACGAGTCAAGTTGAATGAAGCGAGGGCTAATCATAATAAGCTCCTTGCACTGGAATGCAATTTATGGCGACAAAAATCTGCCATTAAATGGCTCGCAGAAGGGGATGCAAACATAGCTTATTTTCATTCTTTGGTTAGACAAAGGAGAAACCAGAACTTCATTGGTAGGATTAAAAAGCAAGATGGGAGTTGGATAGAGGAGTCAAAGGAAATTAAGGCCTCAGCAATAGAGTACTACTTCTAACCTATTTGGTGATGATAGAACTAGCCTCTCCTCTTAATGGAATTCCTTTCTCTCTACCCCAAATTTCTAATGAGCAGAATGCAGCGTATGTTTGCAATTCCTGAGGTTCAAGAGGTTAAGGAGGTGGTGTTTTTCAATGCATGTTAATAGCACCACGGGACCAGATGGCTTTAGAGCCATGTTCTATCAGGTATGTTGAGATACCATCCAAAATGACTTAATGGAGGCTGTTGTTGATTTTTTTAGAGGAGCGCAACTACCAAGGGGTTATACTAGCACCATGATTGTTCTTCTTCCTAAGAAATCTGGGCCTTCACAGTGGAGAGACTTCCGGCCTATAAGTCTGTGCAATGTAAGTTCTAAGATTATCTCTAAAATTTTGAGTTGTCATATTAATATGCTTCTGCCTAGTATTATTGCGCAGTGGCAAACAGGCTTTGTACCAAGCAGGGGCATTATGGATAATATTTTGACGGCGCAAGAACTGGTGACTGAGATTGACAAAAAGCTGAAGAAGCATAATCTTGTTTTGAAGTTAGACATGGAAAAGGCATATGACCGTGCAAATTGGTCCTTCTTAATGGCGATGATGAGGGGTTATGGGTTTTCTGAACAAGTGGTGGACTTGATCTATCGGTTGTTGGCTAACAATTGGTTTTCAATATTGATCAATAGGGAGGCATTGGGTTTCTTCAAATCCTTTCGTGGGGTGAAGCAAGGGGACCCTCTTTCTCTTGCTCTCTTTTTACTGGTTGTTGAATATTTGGGGTGTGGTATTAGCCATCTTTTTGACTCCCATCAATCTCTTTATTATGGCTCAAAAGGTGGTAAGATTCCCTATTTATCTTTTGCGGATGATACTATTATTTTCACGAGATGCTCTAGGCATGGTTTGGGTATATTGTGGGATTTTTTGCAACATTATCAGTTAGTCTCAGGTCAGAGGATTAATGTAGCTAAAAGTTCCTTTATATGCTCTGATAAAGTTGCTCCTAGAATTATTCACAGAATTAAGTAGGTATTGGGGTTTAAAAGGGAATCTCTTCCTTTTCAGTATCTTGGGGTCCCGTTATTCAAAGGGAGAGCAAAGAAGCTGTTGTTTGATGGAGTAGTTGACAAAATTAGAAAGACAGTTGCTCATTGGAACACTAGATATTTATCATCAGGAGGGAAGTTAATTCTGATTCGACATGTATTATCTTCGATTCCCTTTTATTTGGTGCAGGTGTTGGCTCCTCCAAAAGGCGTGATAGTTAGGTATTGAAAAGATCTTTAATGCTTTTTTATGGGATAGCAGAGATGGCCTTCAACACACTGGGTCTCTTGGGAGAGAGTGTGTTATCCTGTTGCTGAAGGAGGTTTGGGGGTTCGTGTAATATCTGATATGGTGAATGTATGTTCAATAAAATTGTGGTGGAAATTGAGAAGAAAAGACTCTTTTTGGGCTGAATTTATGTTTTCTAAATATATTAAGGAGATGCACCCATTATTAGTGGAATCCTCTGGTTCCCAACTTTGGAGAAGATTGGTTCACATCTGGATCCAAGCAGAGTCTCAGATTAGATGGAGTGTTGGAGCGGGGATGATTGATTTTTGGCATGATTGTTGGGTGGGAGAGGAATGTTTATCTTCTATATGTAACATCCCTAATCCATCTTTTACTTTGGTTGCTGAATTTTTTACTGCAGATGGGTAGGAATAAAGAGAGGCTCAGGGCGTGGGTCCCAGAACACGTTGTCAATTGCATTCTGGAAATTCAATGGTGTTCTTCTGAACCTAATAGATTGATTTGGGCAGCTTCAGAGGATGGAGAATTCACCATGCATTCCACCTGGGAGATGTCAGGGAAAAAAAGAAATGTATCACGTGTGCTATCACAGGTATGGTCCTCGGGGTTGCCACTTAAAATTCAATTTTTCACTTGGCGTGTGGTATATGGTTTTTTACCCATTGATTTCATCATGAAAAAAAGAGGGATTTATATTACCTCTCATTGTATATGCTGTGATGATGAAGAGGACATGTTGCATGTATTTTTTAATGGTAGTCTTGCAAGGGAAGTTTGGTCATATTTTTATGGATGTGTGGTATCCCACTACGTTCCTATACTTGCATTTCTTCATTGCTCATGCATTGGTTCAGCCATTCAAAGGTGAAAGATAGTCCAAATATTTGGTGTATTATTCCAATGGTGGTGTTATGGTTTTTATGGCTAGCTAGAAACGAGGGTAGATTCAAGGGTACCAAACTGACCTGAAATAAATCCTTAGCTGAAATTGATAGATTCTTGAGGAAATTTGGTGCATCCAGGTTGTTTGCTAATAGGGGCTACTTTGGTGATTTGGCTATTTCCAATTATTTCAATTTCACAACACCAAGGAGACATACTATTCGTGCTATTTCATGAAAAAAGCCTCCAGCTGGTTTTTTGAAATTAAACACTGATGCTTTGGTGGTTAATGGTACGGCAAAGGGTGGTGGGGTTCTTCGTGATGAACATGGCAAGGTGATTTTTTCATTCTATAAAGAATTTGGTGAAGTTGGAGTTTTAGTGGTGGAAGCAAAGGCTCTTTTGCTTGGCATCGAGTTATCAGCTGATCATGGCTACTCTAATATCATAGTGGAAGTGGACTCCCAACCTTTGGTTCAGATTATCAAGAATCAAAAAAAGGGTAGCTGGCACCTTTGTTCCATTCTTTCTCACATAAGGCAGATTAATTCCTCATTGCATACATCCATTGCTCATGTTTACTGTCAAGCAAATATGGTTGCAGACAGTCTGGCCTCTTTAGTGTTACCTAGTTTTCAACTTTTCACTCACGAACAATTAGCTCAATTTGTTAGAAGGTTAGTTGCTCTTGATAGTAGTGGTTTCCCTTCATTGAGACAGGTTTATGTAAGGGAGTAGTACTCCTTGTTTATTTTCTCTATAGCTTGTAAGGGAGTAATTCCCTTTTTTAATTTCTTCATTATCTCTGTGTAATGGAGGTCAGGTCGAGGCCCCCCTCCAATTCTTGTACTTCTTTTTAATATTAATAAAATTCAGGGCTGGCATCCCCACCCCTGAAAGGGGTTTGCCATTAAAGAAAATCTAAAACATATAATATTATATATAATAATATTAGTAAATTTATTACTTGTCAGAATGTTCATATAAACACACTTATCACCCTATATCTCCTTTTACATACGATTTTTCTTGGACTAGTGTAAGACTTGAAATAGTTCTTAAGCACAATTGGCTGTGTCCTTGATACCCACTTTCACCTGTCCTATAGTGACAATTATAGTTAGGAAACAATGTGCATATAAGATGCATAAAGATGATAATGATACTGCTACTTGTATCATGAAGTCATCTATAATTCCTAAGTTATAAAAGTAGTACAAATTGATAGATTTTTGTCCGTGATTGTGCGTCTCAATGAGTTCTTGATACACAATCTAGGACCATTAGATATGAGATATCTAAAGAGTAGTCTATCAAGAAAGAAAGGAGCACTTTATTGCTTGTCAAGGGAAAACCCAAGCATGGTCTTAAGAAGACCCAAGTAGCTATGACAAAGCTTAAAGGTGTGATCAAAATGGACAAGTCTAAGGGCATATGTTTCCAATTTTATTGGAAAGGCAATTGTAAGGCTTATCTAAATACAAAGAATATAAAGAGGCATAGTGAAGCTTCTACTTCTAAGTATGTTTATATTTGGGATAAATCCATCTACTAATAAAGATCATTGGGTATTAAATACTAGATATAAATCCTATATTTGCAAAATGTGCAAGGTCTTAAGTATAGTAGACAGTAGGCAAGGAGAAAGTCAAACTACGAGCAATGAATGGAGCAAGAGTTGCTACACCAACCGTAGAGACTTATACACTCTTTACCAACTGGGCTTGTTCTAGAATTTAAAACATTGTTATTATGTTTTGATACTTACAAAAGAACATGAAATCAATTCACATTAAATGTGGAAAGATTTACCATTACAAAAGAGAATATATACTGTTCTTTTACGTAATGGTATTCTTTGTGGTATTGGATCATTGAAACAACGTTTTACAAATTCTGGATCTTAACAAGTCCATTCTCAAATATAGAGAAAAACTCTATATTTTTTAAACAACTATCCTTCTGGCATTATAAACTTGGTCATGTGAATGAGAAACGCACTTCCAAATTACATAATAGTTGTGTACTTGGACTCATTCAATTATGAATCGTTTGAGACATGCTATTCTCATTTACTGTGAGAGATGACCAAAACACCGTTTATCATAAAAGGTGAATGTGCTAGTGATCATCATAGGGCTTTAACATATAGATGTTTTTTGGCCCAATGTCGATCTATGCTAGAGGTTGTTTATCATACGTCATCACTTTCATGGATGATCATATGAGATATGATTACGTTTACAAATCCGTAGCTTTTGAAGTGTTCAAAGTCATTGGGGTTGAAGTAAGAAAAATAAATTGACAAGAGTATTAAGACACTAAGATTTGATTGAGGTGGATAATACTTAAAGTCAAGTGTTCCAAAATGTTTAAAGGAGAATGTGATTCTTCCTCAAAGGTCTATGATAATGGCGAAAGTGACTAGGTTTTTAGGTGTGTTTAGGCTAGGATTTATGTGTTTTTCTTTACAAGTTTTACTTAATAATTGTGGTTTTTCTTTTTTTTGGATTCTTGAGTGAATTTGACACAAGAGCTACTCTTTTGGCTTGTTTTTCGTGCTTTTATAGGTTTTTTCACCTTTTTCCTGCCGAACACCAAAGATGGTTGAGTGTACATTGAAATGGGGAAGAGAGCTCACGAGTACAAAATAAAGGCTGAAGGAAATCGAGGATTCTATTCCTATCCGCGCCTTCATCCACATCGCGGATGAGGCCGCAGATGTGGACAATGGCATGGCTAGGTGGAGATTAAGGTTCTGTCGGCATCCGTGGTGTCACCCGCGCCGCGGATGACGTCGCGGGTGACACCAGACCAATACTATTTTTCATCTGTGGCCTCGGCCGTGCCGCTGATGGGGCTACAGATGAATGGCATATTCCAGTGATTTCATTCTATTTTCAAGGAAAAATTTGGAAAAAACGAACCCAGTTTTTGGGGGAAACAAACTAGAGAATAAAAAGGGCTCTTCGAGGGCAAGAACAAAGGGGAGAACAGACGAGGAACGCAAAGGAAGAAAATTCAAGAATTGAAGAGAGAAGAAGAAGTGCAGTAGCACAAGGGAAATTTTTGCAACGAAGAAGAGTGAAGAAACACTACATGAGAATGAGTTTTTCATTACTTTCTTTGATGCTTGTTGAACTTTCTCTTTTGAAGACTTAGAAGGGTTGAACCCTAACCTTTGTTTATGATGTTTTGATTCATTGTTTTAATGGGAAAAATCTTATCTTTAATTGATTTACTTGTGAGTTTATTGATAAACTGGATTGGGTTTTTGTGCACGAATTCAATCTTGACTAGTTGTATTAGTTGGCTAATTGAGAAATCACTCAATTGATGTAGAACAACTCTCGAGTAAAAAAACATGCATGAATTGCTAGAAATAGAATTCCATAAGTTCTCCCATTTGGGTGTGAATCCATTCACGAGATAAAATCCATTGATTCTATTGCATCTTCTAGGGGTTTTGAGTTGGGAAGAGATTCCATTCAATCAACCTAGGGATAGAAGTTGTAAGCTTGAGAAAGATAACAACTTAATAAAGGAATTTTAGGGTCAATTGAAATTGGATAATCCATTGGACACGAATTAAAGCTAATAATCGGGGTTAGGGGAATTCCACTTCTAAGTCTTGCGTTAGAAACTATTGCATTCCCTACTTTCTCAATTATCTATGTTTGATTTGTTGGCATTCTCATTTATTAATTTACTTAGACTAGTTTGTTATTGTTCCGACCTATTGTATTAATTAGACTAGATAATAAATTGCGGGTAATTACTAGTACTTGCTAAGTCCCTGTGGGTATGACACTCAGTACTCCTTATACGCTATACTACAGAACGATAGGTATACTTGCCTATAGTATCCATAGTGTTGTCTAAAGGATATCAGTCTCCACTCCACACGCCATAGTTGATGATGTGTCAAGAGGAGAAGTTATACCCTATGAGATTTGGCGCAATCTATGATGAGCCATACTACAATTCCTAAACCTCATTTTAGGGGTTTTTGCTCTAGATGCCAACTTGTATACACTCAACTAATGTCTATTTGTGGGGTATCCTTGTGAAAATAATGGACACCACTTCTATAATCCCCTGAGCAAAATGTTTGTCTCAAGAGATGTCTTTTTCTAGAATAATGGTTTATTCTTAAAAGAGATAGTGGGAGCAAGATAGAACTTGAAAGGTTCAAGAGCCGCAAGCTAACATAGATCAATAGTTGGAACTAGAGGTTACACCACATGTTGATGAGGCGCAACGGAAGCTTAAAGTACACAAAATCTTCAAAAGACTAGTAGAGTGCGTTATACTCTTGAGAAATATAGTTTTCTCACACATGAAAGATATAGATTTCTCATTAGCAAGAGCAATAATGTACTAGTCATATATGATGACAAACTTACTAGTCATGAAGAGGCTTTATTAATGTAGACTCCTTGACGTAGCAATATGCCATAAAATCCACAATGGATTCCATGTACAAGAACAATGTGATATACCTTGCTCAAGTCACCTGAAGGGATAGAATCCATAGGGTGCAAGTAAGTCTTTACTGAAAAAGACTGACATGGATGGTAATTTTGTATGCTATCCTATGTGCGAGACCCGATGTCTCCTAACTCTAAGTGTTATGAGCAATTCTAGTGAGTGTCACTAGATGGTTATCAAAGAATATTCTTAAGTACTTGAGAAGTACTAAAAGACTATTCTTGACTATAGAGATCACACTTAGGAAGTGTGTGGATTTCAAGATGGAAGCTTTTAATCCAATAGGGATGATATATAAATCATATGAATTGGTGTTCACGTTGAATTGTAGTGGATAGAAGCATTCTATGATAGACACTACAACATATTCTACAACAAAAGCCAAATGCATGATAGCTTTAGAAGTTATTATGGATCAAGGGATTCTTTGTTAGACAAAGAATAGTTCCTTCCATTGTTTTACGAAATAATTGTGCCATCACTTGATTAAGAAACTAAAGTCTCATCCATGATCCTAAAGTGTATTTTGGAGCCACCATCTATTTATGGAAATAGTTTGGTACGAATGACATAAAGATAGAGGGAGTTCCCACAAGGATAATGTCACTAATCCTTTCATCATAGCCTTGTCCCAAAAAAGGCATGATAGTCATGTTTATGGCCGAAATCCTATAGGTGATTGGTCTTAGTGCAAGTGAGAGTTTGTTAGTGTAAGCCCTAAAACCAAGTTGGTTTTTGGGATTTTTATATTACGCTATTTCATGTTATACTAATATACATGGCATTTTATTTGTTATTTAATTCTTGTTATTCATATTACTTGTTTATTTGATAAAGTCCATAGAATTGTGTATAAGAGATTGTAAGAGTTACAATGATGAGACTCTTATTACACATAAAGTTATATTCTTAAATATCCCTAGTTGTATTAATGAGATTGGACATCATTAATGCGAAAAGACTAGCACATACTTTGCCTCTACCTATGGTAAGTAGTAGTTGATCTTGTCAATTATGGTGTGTGACACCTAAGCTGGTATGTGTATGCTTGTTAGAGAACAAGTTCATTGGATTGATCGGAGAGTTACTATTCATAGTGCTAATGAATTTTACTCTTAATAGCAATGGTGTAAGTGATCCTTAGACTTGAGATTACCATGGTATCTTGAGTGTGGATTGCTATATTTTGACTCTATTGCTCGGTGCTTGTTAAATAGTAGCTCATACGGATAGAGATTGATTATAGTATAAAGCATGGAAGGATAGTAAATAATCGATATAGGATTCACCACTTCCTTATTATAGAAGAGTATATCCCGGATGGGGCACTTGTTGAATATAACTTAAAGAATCTTTTGCACAAAAGTGAAAGTGTAAATTGAAATTGTTTCAAGGTTATACTTTTATGAAAAGTTATATTTCGAGAACAAGAAATCATTAATTATTCATTTAAAGAGTGCTCACTACACTCTTAGACTAATTGGGATATACTGTGGTGAAAGGATATTAATTACATGGTAATATTATCATTGATAGGTATAGTCTACCATATGACTTTCCTATTCATTTGGGTGGTCATGATGCATTGCTCGACTGCTATCATGATTTATAAGTGCAAATTAATTAATTAGTGAATTAAATATAAATTAAAGAGTTTAATTTATCTAGCTCTTAATTAATTAATTAATGAGTTATAATTTGTACTTATTGCCAACGTGAATGGAACCTAATGGGTTACACACAATAAGAGCAATGGTCTTTGGGTTAAATTGTTATTAAGATAAGTATAAGATACTTTTGGAGTTAATTTATGTGATAAATTAACTTAAAGGACTTATTTATAAGTATTCTAAGTCTTGTTGGAAATTAGTTTCTTAAAAGAAATTAAGAAGCTATTTGGTTTCCTTTTGGAAATGGTTTCCTAAAGGAATAGGATTAGCTTAAGGTAAGCTTCCTAAACCTTCTTGGTTTCCAATTGCTCTTGTTTCCTTAAAGACTAGGATACTACATCAGATTTACCCTCTAATGCTCGAGGTGAGTTACGATTGAATAGACTAGGAATTCCTGCTATTAAAATAAAGAAATGATTGTTTTTATTTTTAGATTTACTATTATCTTGTAAAAGGAGTAGTACTATGCATTAATTTTATGTATATGAAGGTCAGGTTTATGTCCCCCTTCATTCTTTATTTGATTTTAATCAAACATAGGAGTGGCGTCCTCCCCCAACATTGGGGTTAGCCAATTAAAAAAAAAAAAAAAAAAGACCAGGATACTGCATCTATAAATAAGTCCATGCCTTGACTCTTGATAGATTGATGAAACACAACACAAAATTTAGAGAGAGAAAAAATTGAGAGAGAGGTGGCGATTTTTCTTCTCCAAGAAAACGCCACTTTCTCTTTCTCCTAATAGTTAGGTTTTTATCTTCTGCTCTTTCTCTTCTTGTGTTCTTTAGAATCATTCAAGGGAGCTAGCACTCAAAAGGCAAGACAAGCAAGCCCAAAGGTTCCTAAAGATCATGTTTGTGTGGATACTGTTGGAGGCTCAATACTTGGAGGGCTTCTTATGGTAGATCAACACCTTCATCGAATAGGATCTTGCCCTTTGAGGCATAGAAACCTTTTATACTTGAAGTATTTGTGCTAAACACCCTTTGATCGTATAGATTATATCAAAGAGATCCATGGCTAAGGTAATAAATTTTTAAATTTTTCGCTGCATTACCCTAATTATTACCTTACAATTTCTTTGAGAAATATACTTTCCAATTTTAATTATTAAATTTTGGAAGTTAAAATTTGGAATCCTACACCTTCTATAACTATATTTTTAAGACAAATAAATTTGAGAGCATTAATCTAATTTATTTAGACCAAGTGATTTATGACTAGAATTAAATGAATTAATTTATTTAATAGTTAAATATTATGATGGCATGGTGGATGATTATGGACTAGGGCCAATGTGATTGAATGGTTATATTTTTATTATTTTGATGGTTGGCTTATATTGGTTTTTAAAATCAGGCCTACATTTCCTGCATTCTCTATTATTCTCATGTAATTCCTCTCCTAACTCCCCTCGAATGTAACTCAAGGTTTCTTAATCAATACATGTAATGTACATTGTGTAGGTTAGAGTTAGGTTTTAATTTTCTAAATTGTTTAGAGTAGAATTACATGTGTAATGTACAAAGAAGATGGAGATGCCATCATGGAGCAACCATGGAGGCCCATCAAGAGTTGAAGACCTCCCAAGGAACGCATCAAGGAGTGGATCACGTCCCTTAGGAATTTGACCATATATTTTTCTTAAGGCTTGAGGAAAATATCTCAGTAAAGTCTATAATCATCCATGATTTATTATGCATGTTTTTATTTTATATGTCAATATATTTTAATTACATGCTATGATGAGACTATATATTGTATAATTAAAATAAAAAATCCCTCAAATAAAATATTAAGTCACTTGCCTTTCATTATGATAGTAAAAATTATAGTTCTTGTTAAGTATTGACACGTTGGCCTTTGTCAAGGTCACCTTACCTAGAGCATTTTTTTCTTTTTACTATGAGATAAGATCTCCAAATAATGGGTCTGACTTAACAAAAAAAAAAATACTTAACTTGTTAGTCTCCATCAAGGTTATGGCATTTTTTTTGAGGCGATATTAAGTCAATATATAAGTTGCCTTCCATTAATATAGCAAAAAACGAAGAGTTCCTATTAAGTATTGAAACGTTGGCCTCCGTCAGGGTCACCTTACTCTGAATATGTTTTTGCTATGCAATGTGATCTTTGAATAATGGGTATGACTTAACAAAAATACATAATGAGTTTTGCTTCCGTCACAGTTATGATATTTTTTAGGTAATGTTGGGCAACACATAAGATGTGAATATCAAGAGTTGATACCCAACTATCTAGGAGTCGCAAGAGTTGTGATTGATAAAAGTTATCTACCTAATTGAAGTTACCGTTGGGGCATTGGCCTCCATCAAACGCAAAGCTAATTAGATGGAATCCTAGCCGACTAGGAATCTCCAATGAATTCTTGAATCAATAGTTTGAGGGTTATTGATTTGAGATAAAATAGTGGAGGCAAACCAAATAAATTCGAAGCCCACATTTTTTGTTTGCAATTATAATATAAAACAAATACTTGTACTATCTTTACATTTGTTGTGGAATGAATGTTCATATAAACACACTTATCACCCTATATCTCCTTTTAAATACGATTTTTCTTGGACTAGTGTAAGACTTGAAATAGTTCTTAAGCACAATTGGCTGTGTCCTTGATACCCACTGTGTCCTGGATACCCACTTTCACCGTCCTATAGTGACAATTATAGTTAGGAAACAATGTGCATACAAGATGCATAAAGATGATAATGATACTGCTACTTGTATCATGAAGTCATCTATAATTCCTAAGCTATAAAAGTAGTACAAATTGATAGATTTTTGTCCATGATTGTGCGTCTCAAAGAGTTCTTGACAAACAATCTAGGACCATTAGATATAAGATACCTAAAGAGTAGTCTGTTAAGGAAGAAAGGGCACTTTATTGCTTGTCAAGGAGAAACCCAAGTGAGGTCTTAAGAAGGCCCAAGTAGCTATGACAAAGCTTAAAGGTGTGATCAAAATGGACAGGTCTAAGGGCACATGTTTCCAATTTTATTGGAAAGGGAATTGTATGGCTTATCTAAATACTAAGAAGTTGAAGATGCCAAGTACAGCTTCTACTTCTAAGTATATATATGTTTGAGATAAATCAATTTACTAATTATAACCATTGGGTATTAGATACTGGATATAGATCCCATGTTTGCAAAAATATGCAAGGTCTTAAGCATAGTAGACAATAGGCAAGGAGAAAGTCAAACCATGTGCGATGAATGGAGCAACAGTTGCTACACTAGCCGTAGAGACTTATACACTCTTTACATAAAATTTAAAACATTGTTATTATGTTTTGATACTTACAAAAGAACATGAATTCAATTCACATTAGATGTGGAAAGATTTACCATTACAAAAGAGAATATATACTATTCTTTTACGTAATGGTGTTCTTTGTGGTATTAAATTATTAAAACAATGTTTTACAAATTCTACACCTTAATAAGTCCATTCTCAAACATTGACAAAAACTCTATATTTTGAAATAACTATCGTTCTGGCATTATATACTTGGTCATGTGAATGAGAAATTCACTTCCAAATAACATAATAGTTGTGTACTTGGACTCATTCAATTATGAATCGTTTGAGACATGCAATTCTCATTTACTTTGAGAGATGACCAAAACACCTTTTATCATAAAAGATGAATGTGCTAGTGATCTTCATAGGGCTTCAACATATAGATGTTTTTTGGCCCAATGTCGATCTATGCTAGAGGTTGTTTATCATACTTTATCGCTTTTCTGGGTGATCATATGGGATATGATTACGTGTATCATATGATACACAAATCCGTGGCCTTTGACGTGTTCAATGTCATAAGGGTTGAAGTAAGAAAAACAAATTGACAAAAGTATTAAGACACTAAGATTTGATTGAGGTGGATAATACTTAAAGTCAAGTGTTCCAAAATGTTTAAAGGAGAATATGATTCTTCCTCAAAGGTCTCCACTCCACACGCCATAGTTAATGATGTGTCTAAGAGGGGAAGTTATACCCTATGAGATATGGTGCAAACTATGATGACCTACACTACAATTCCTAACCTCATTTTAGGGGTTTTTGCCTTAGATGCCAACTTGTATACACTCAACTAATGTCTATTTGTGGAGTATCTTTGTGAAAACAATGGACACCACTTCTATAATCCCCTGAGCAAAATGTTTGTCTCAAGAGATGCCATTTTCTATAATAATGGTTTATTCTTAAAAGAGAGTGCGAGCAAGATAGAACTTGAAAGGTTCAAGAACCACAAGCTAACATAGATCAATAGTTGGAACTAGAGCTTAGGCCACATGTTGATGAGGTGCAACGGAAGCTCAAAGTACACAAAATCTTCAAAAGACTGGTAGAGTGGGTTATACTTTTAAGAAATATAGATTTCTCATGAGAGATATAGATTTCTTATTAGCAAGAGCAATAATGTACTAGTCATATATGATAACAAACCTACTAGTCACGAAGAGGCCTTGTCTAATGTAGACTCCTTGACATGGCAAGATGCCATAACATCCAAAATGGATTCCATGTACAAGAACAAGGTGCAAACTCTGCTCAAGTCACCTAAAGGGATAAAACCTATGGGGTGCAAGTAGGTCTTTAAAAGAAAGACTAACATGGATGGTAACATAGTTAGCTATAAAGCAAGGTTAATAGAAAGGAATTCAATTCGGAGGTTTGACTTTGAAAGAAACCTTTTCACCAATAGCCATGCTTAAATCCATTTAAGATTTTGCTTGCAATAGCTGTTATTATGGCTATGTCAAATGAATATAAAGACCCCATTCCATAACGGGAATTAAAATGCATGTATATGACACATTCCTTAGGCTTTCACTTCCATTGATAGTCATAAGGTATGCAAGTTTTAAGGGCCCATTCATGGACTCTTGCAAGTGTCAAGGTGTTGGAGCATTTGTTTCGATGAGATAATCAAAGAGTTTTGATTTTCTCAAAAACAAAGACAAGCTTTGTGTAAACGTAAAGTTGAGTGGGAGCGTTATCATTTTCTTGATACTATATGTGGATGACATATCATTGATGGAAACAACATACTTTAAAGGTAATGATATGGTTGTCCAAGAATTTTGTAATAAAGGAGAGGCGATCTCTAATTTGGGAATTAAAATCTATATAGATAGATCCAAGAGGTTGCTTGGTCTTATTAGATCCAAGTACATAGGCAAGATGCTAAAGGGTTTAGCATGGTACAATCAAAGAAGGGCTTTACCTATGTGATAGGAGACTACTCTTTCGAAAGACATGTCTTTGACACTTGTTGAGATTGATAGCATTAATAAATCCCGTATGCTTTTGCAATAGGTTCTATTGTATATGCTATGATGAGACTCGATGTCTCCTAGCTTTACATGTTACGAGCAATTCTGGTGAGTGTCACTAGATAGTTGTTAAAGAATATTCTTAAGTACTCGAGAAGCACTGAAAGACTATTCTTGACTATGGAGATCACACTTAGGAAGTGTGTGTATTGAAAGATGTGATCTTTTAATCCAATAAGGATGACAAGTAAATCATGAGATGAGTTGGTGTACACGTTGAACTGTAGTGGATAAAAGCATTTTATGATGGACACTACAATATATTCTACAGCAAAAGGTGAGTGCATGGTGTCTTTAGAAGCTATTATGGATCAAGGGATTCTTTGTTGGACAAAGAATAGTTCCTTCTATTGTTTTATGAAAACAATTGTGCCATCGCTTAATCAAGGAACTAAAGTCTCATACATGATCCTAAAGTGTACTTTGGTGCCACCATCTATTTGTGGAAATAGTTTGGTACAAATGATGAAAAGATAGAGGAAGTTCCCATAATGTTAATGTCATTAATTCTTTCACCATGGCCTTGTCCCAAAAAAGGCATGATAATCATGCTTATGGCCTAAAACCTATAGGTGATTGGTTTTAGTGCAAGTGGGAGTTTGTTAGTGTATGCCCTAAAACCAAATTGGCTTTTGAGATTTTTATATTATGCTTATTTTGTGTTATGCTTATATACGTGGCATTTTCTTTGTCATTTAATACTTGTTATTTATATTACTTGTTTAATTGATAAAGTCTATAGAATATTAACTGTGTATAAGAGATTGTAAGAGTTACAATGATGAGACTCTTAGTACACATAAAGTTATATTCTTAAATATCTCTAGTCGTAGTATTAATGAGATTGGACATCATTAATACAAGAAGACTAGCACATACTTTGCCTCTACTTATGGTAACTAGTAGTTGATCTCGTCAACTATGGTATGTGACACCTAAGCTGGTGTCGCGTCCCAAAAATCATAAAGGCACGGTGCTGTGAAGTACTAGTGGGGTCGTTGACTGTCGCGCCCGAAAAAGGCAGTCCGGTTCGGTGACCCATTTCGAAAAGATAGAGTCTTGGAAAAGAAGTGTGTGTGATGAAAATCAAATTTTAGTGAAAAAAGCGTATTTTAAGAAAAATGGTATTTTAAAAGAAAACAAGGCCAGGACTAAAAGTACGACAATTTTGGCCAATTGATTTTTGAAAAGGGTTTTATTTAAAAAATGGAGTCACCACTTGGTACTGAGTTAGGGTGATTTGAAAAAGGATTTTATTTAAAAAATGGAGTCACCACTTGGTATTGAGTTAGGGTGTACCAAGTCACCCGAAAAATTTGTTTAACAAAACAAAAGTAAAATTTTAGAAAAATCATTTAAAATCCTTTTCTAACTCCGGTCTACGCAAAATAAGAGAAAAGGGTCCAGGAGTCACATTTGAAGAAAGGGAAGGCAAAGGCTCATGCCTAAGGCACCCTTTCTGTGGCAGCCCCACCTTACCCAGAGGCGCACCAAAGGGCTTAGCGGACTGACTGCCTAGCTCTCACCAAGGACTCAAACACGCACTCGCTTAAACATCCAAGCGTACTTAACTCGAAATAAAATGCACTCATAAATGAATACATTCATAATATTTACTTAAAAGTATAAATATCACAAGAGTTTTTACAACCCAAAATATAATAATATTTACAATAAAAGCCTACACATTTAGGCTGTCCAGATACATTAAACAAAACATGTACTAGGTCCAAAATCAGCTTTTCCAGCTTTAGTATTTTGGAAAACCTGGTTAAAGAAAACAAATAAATGGGATGAGCTATAATAGCCCAGTGAGTGCTCAAGTCATGCAGTATACCAATAACAAATAAACCTTTAAGGATAATAATTAACAAATTTAATAAATGATGAACAAGAAATGTGAAGTGTAGTAAAATCAATGGCGGATACAGGCTCACTACAGGAGCAAGCTCAACTGCAGGAGTATCGATCATGATCAAGATAACAAGGATATCGAGACCGAGGTAAAAGCTCAGGTCCGAGATACTTGAAAAATTCAATCCAGAGTTACCCTCTTCGAGGAATGAAACTCATATAGGAAAGAATATCATGCACCTATAACCCACAACACCTTATATCACCCCAAACTCAACAAGTTGACTAACCGTGGAGTAACGGTGAAGTTAGCCACGGAAGTCCAAGGTCATGCATAAAGTTCAAGCATGAGCTAGCCCTTTTTAGGACTTTACTCAGATATGAAAATTAACACGCACCGAATAACGCCCATCACCTTATATCTCTCCCATACTCAACCATGGAAATCACATGCACAAATAACACGTTGGATAGTGAAAGCATGTAACACATTGCAGAATAGATGCGATAAAGTACACATCTTTCCTCAAGTAACACATTTCATTAGATAATCATGTCAAGTATAACATATCATTTCATGCATCGAAATAATAATGTCAAGTATTACATGGCATTTCATGCATCATGCACACATAAGAACACTCACCTTAAGCCTAAGAAAATATCTCGCGATAATGTTGGGTCTCACTTCCGGATCCTGAAAATTCACGAGAAAAATAATCGTATAAAAACCCGACTAAAATCTAAGAAATTTCATAAGGAAATTCAAGAAATACCCCAAGTTTTTCTAAGGTTAAATTTCTAGGGTTTTGGAGTTTAGGGTTTTACCCTAGGGGTTTAAGGTTTTCAAAATTAGGGTTTTTTAACTTTCTAGGGTTTTGCTCGGAAAGGTTTAATTCACTAATAGCTAATCTGCGAAAATTTCTGCACGCTTAAATCACTAAATTAAAGCTTATAAAGTCTTAAATCATAGCCTAATCACTTTTATTTCCTAGGTTTTACCGAAATTTCGGCAGCACTTCCCCTACAATCGGACTAACCCAAAAATTTTTAACCTACAAGAAAACATCCAACAACCCAATCTCAAGTAGTTCTACTAATCTCACATCAAACTCAATTCAATTCCATTCAAATTCATCACAAAAATACATAAACTACTCCAAGTTCTTCAAGCAAATCAAACCTAGATCATGCCATTTCAAGTTTAATATACTATCTACAATGCATACAAGTTCACAAGCTTCACATTCATGGAATAAAACTTCATTTTTCATGGCCAAAAATCAATCATACTTAACCATAAAAACATAACTTAAGAGCTAAAAACTATGATCTTTCACTTGAAATTAGAAGAGAAATTCATGGGAAATACCTCTAGGTAGACAAGATTGTTGCTTAGGAGGAAGTTCCACTCAATTTCTATGGTTGAAAAATGAGTAAATGGAAGTAAAAGCTTCAAGAAAAATGAAAGAAAATGGAGAGAAAAGAGAGAAAGAACAGCCGGCCAAGAAGAAGAAAGAAAAGAGAAAAAATTGGCTAAGTAAAGAAGAAAAGATATGGAAAAGAATTGGAAAATTTTTGACTAATCAAAACAAGACAAAACAAAGTAATTCTTGACTTTCTCTCCATGGAAGACTACACTTGGCAATGGTTAATTAGAAAGGATTTTTATTATTTATCCTATAATAAGTCTTGCAAGATTTCCTAAGTACAACTCCGAAGGAACTAAGTACATCATGCTCATTCTCTATTTTTTTTTTCCACAAATTCGGCCACTCTTTTTTTTTTTTCCTAATGAACATAATACAAAATAAATGGTTTTAGGCATGAATTTCTAGGGTGTTGCACTTTCTACCTAGCCGAGACTAGTTGCGAGGTTTAATCAGATTTTCCTACATTAACCCTAAGTTCTATCGCATTTTGGATGTATTTGTATGAATGCAAATCCTAAATCTAAGTGAAGGTGTCGGGAGGGTTGAGATGTTCCGTTGAGGCTTGATTGGGATTATTGCATTAATTGCAAAACCCGAGTCGAGACCTCGAGGGAGTCACGAGTGTCTATGCAAAATGAAATGCAAAAAGAAAAGAAAAATAGCAAGTATAGATAATAAGTGGTTGAAGAAAGTAGGTATGCAACATAACGGGTACGGGGGACTAATATCTCGTAACTGAATATTTCTACTCATAGAGGGGGGAACGACATGTATGCCACCACTTCCCTGCGTAAGTAGATGACTATTTCTAGTCGTATCACCCAGATGTCCTAAAAGTCTAAGTGAAAATGCAACCTAAATTCATGCACTGAACTTTTTTATCAAAAATAGATAATAGATAATAAAATATATACAAATCATGCAAAAATGAAAATTTCCTAAAAAAATCAGTGTATAAAATGATATGAAATGCACACAAGTGCACCTAGCACTAAAACGCCCTAAGGGTCTAGCGTTGGACTAGCCCTTTCTAGGAATTCCCCACTAGCGTTGGAATAGCGAGGAAACGATAAAGCTGTTAGTGTATGCCGTAAAACCAAGATGGTTTAAGGTGTTTTGTGTTACACTTATTTATGTTACATTTATCCATGTGGTATTTTTCTTTATCATCTATACTTGTATTTCCATGTTACTTGTTTGATTGATAAAGTCCTTAGAATATTGACTGTGTATTAGAGATTGTAAGGGTTACAATTATGAGACTCTAATACATAAAGTCATATTCTTAAATATCCCTAGTCATAGTATTAATGAGATTGGACATCATTAATACGGATAGACTAGCACATACTTTGCCTCTACTTATGGTAAGTAGTAGTTGATCTCATTGACTATGGTGTGCGTGACACTTAAGCTGGTATGTGGATGCTTGTTTGAGAACAAGTTCATTGGATTGATCCGCCAAGAGTTTTCAACTATAGTGCCAATGGTTGAACTCTTAATGGCAATGGTGTAAGTGATCCTTTGACTTGAGATTACCATAGTATCTTGAGTGTGGATTGCTATACTTTGACTCTATTCCTCGGTGCCCGTAAAAGGGTAGCTCATAGGTTAGAGATTGGGTATAGTTTGAAGCATGGAAAGATAGTGAGTAATCAATATAGGATTCACCACTCCTTAATAGGAGAGTATATCCCTTTATGGCCACTTGTTGGAAATATTAACTCATAAATCTTCTGCAGAAGTGATAGTATAACTTGGAAGTAGTTTCAAGGTTATACATCATGGAGAGTTATATTTCTGGAACAAGAAAATATAAATTAGTCTTTTAAAAGTATGCACTATACTTTTAGACTAATTGGGATATAGTGTGGTGAAAGGATATTAATTACACGGTAACATTGTCATTGAAGGGTATGGTCTACCATATGACTTTCCTATTCACTTGGGTGGTCATGATGCATTGCTAGATGCCACTCATGATCTATAAGTATGAATTGATTAATTAGTGAATTAATGATAAATTAAAGTGTTTAATTTATCTAGCTCAATTAATGAGTTATAATTTATACTTATTGCCAACGTGAATGGAACCTAATGGGTCACACACATAAAGAACAAAATCTTTGGGTTAAAATGTAATTAAGATAAGTATGAGATACTTATGGGGTTAATTTATGAGATAAATTAACTTAAAGGACTTGTTTATAAATATTCTAAGTCTTGCAGGAAATTAGTTTCCTAAAAGAAATAAAGTAACTAATTGGTTTCCTTATGGAATAGATTTCCTAAAGGAGAAGGATTAGCTTAAAGTAAGTTACCTAAACCTTCTTGGTTTCCAATTAGCTTTATTTCCTAAAAGACTAGAATACTTCCTCTATAAATAGGTTCATGCTTTGACTCTTGAATTATTATTGCAACACAAAAGAAAACTAGTGAGAGAAAATAGAAGAAAGAAAAGGCACGCCTCTTTCTCTCTCTCTAGGCGTCTCTCTCTCTCTCTCCTAAGGGTTAGGTTTTTCTTCTTATTGTGTTCTAAATAATTCAAGGGAGCTAGCACTCAAAAGTCAAAGCAAGCAAGCCTACAAGGTTCCCAAAGAAGTTGTTCGTGTGGATATCATTAGAGGCTCTACGCTTGGAGGGCTTTTTCGTGGTAGATCAAACATCTTCTTCGAAGGATCTTTGCCTAGTAGCATAGAAATCTTCTGTGCTTAAGGTAATCTTCATGCAAACCCCCTTGTTAATCATATAAATATGTCAAAGAGATCCATGGTTAAGGTAATAAATTTTTATTTTTCCGCTGCGTTACCTATGCTATTACCTTACAAAAGCCACAACTAGTGTTGGACTAATATGGTGATGGATTAACATAAAACATGAATTAAATGGTAAAGCATGAATTAAAAGCAAATTAAACATATAAAGATACATAAAGTCAAGTAGGAGCAGGTAACACATAATCATGAAAGCGGTAAAACATATAAGCACACAAGCACGCAAAAGCATATAAGCCCTAACTATTACATCGGGGGACTTAATTTACAATTTTAGGGGTGAAAAAGTAAAAACAACCTATCTATTACACTTGCTATCTAAATAAAAAATTTTGCTACAAATGTGAGAAATATTATCGAGCTATTACATTGACTTGCTAAATACAAAAATATTATATTTTAGCCGAAATAATAAAATTCAAAAATTAAATAACATAAAATAAACAAATACGCAAAAAGCATGTAAAATAAGAAATATATGAAGAAAATGCATAAAAAATCACATAAGGCACATTGGAGAACATAAAGAGAGATTAACGAGGAATAGGGATACCTCTCGAAGACCCAGTACAAATACTAATCAAAATGAACAAAAAAATCAAGGTACCTTGGTATAAACAAACAAAACCTAAACTATATAAGTATTGACAGATTGAGATAAAAAATCAATTCTAGTAACTAGAGGGGCTAAAGATAAAATTCTATAAAACTGAAAGGGTAAAATTAAAAATTTACATAAGTCTAAGGGATGCAATTGAAAATTAAAGCAAAATTGGGATATAAAATATAAATCCTATCAAGGCAGAGGAATAAAATAGAATCTCGAACAAAATTAGGGGCCAAATCGCAAATTTAAGCAAGTATGTGACACAACTGTAAATTAAACCTAAGTAAAGGGGGGACAACAATAAAATTTCAGCAAACATGGGGAACAAAATGTAAATTCCAGCAACTGTTAAGACTTAATTGCAATTAATCAAAACTTAATTAAAAGAAAGTAAAATCTAGGGGTTCAATCTATAAATATTAGAAACTTAAAATGCAAATTTTTTAAATGTATAGGTATGCAGTAATATAAAACAAATCCGAGGGGATATAAAATAAATATATATTATCTATTAGAACAATCACAGAAAAACCAAAATTCAAAACAAAACTTTTTTTTTAAATCAATTATAAAATACATAAAATAAAACAAAACAAAATAAATAAACCAAACCCACCCCCCAACCGGTTTTCTTTATTTGCTTCTTCCCCATTTTTCTTCTTCTCTTCTGATCTTTATTTTCTATTTCTTCAATCTTTTCTCTTTGATTCCCCTATCTCCCTTTTCTCTTTCTGATTCTGTCTCTTTCCATTCTCTCTTCAATCTCCAGTTTCTTTCTTCTCTTTTCAACCTTCCAGCTTCTTCGTCTCTCTCTCACTCGTCTTCTTTCTCTCTCTATTCTCTCTGTTCTCTCACCGATTTCCCCCTTTCTCCTCTCTGTTCTTTCCTTTTTCTTAATTCTACCAGCTCTCTCTGTTAATTTCCCTCTTTTCTCTCGGTCTCTCTCTCCTATCTCATCTATTTTCTCTAAACTTTCTTTCTATCTTGACCGAATCAATGGGATGCTTGCCCACGATGGTTTATGGTAATGACTGTGTAGGTTTAGATGGTGAGCAAAACGCCATGTGTGGCTGTGAGTGGTGCTGTATTTGTTGATTTTGTATGTGCCGTGGTGGAGGAATTAGAGGAAACTGGTGGCAGTGGCTTGCGATGATGGTGTGCTTGTGGGTTTTGATAAGTGGCTGTGTTTGTGATTGTTTTTGTTGATTTTTCTTGCAGGTGATGAATTTGTGAGTGTGAGGGTTAACTGGTGGTTTGGAATTTGAGGCTTCGAGGTTTGGTCATGGGCTAATGTGCTGTTTTTGGGCTAATTGAGGGGCTATTGTGTGGTGCAGTTTGGATTGTGATTTTGAGTGGAAATCAGGTTGGAATGGTGAAGGCTAAGTCAGGGGGTTTTACGGTGGTATGTTGATGCTCTGTGAACCGTCAGTGATTGTGTGCTTATGGTGAATTTGGGTGATTCGATTAGGGGTCTATGAAACTGGTGTGGCGGTGGGATGATATGAGGCTGTAGGTGATGGAGGGAGCTAAGATGATGAGTTCTTTGTGTGTATGATTATGTGATTGTTCATGGTGACAGGGGATGTGAAAATTTGGGCTAACCGTGATGGGATTTGGGTGAGAGATTGATGATGGTGGAGGGAGTGAGGGACTAGTCCTGACTTTGGTGAGGAATTGGGTCTTCGCTGGAATGATTGACTAGATGTTTAATGGCTTATTGATGGTGGAAGGATGAATTGTAAAATGGGGGAAATTGGGACTGATTCGAGGGTGGTGGAGGGGACGTGATGAAGTGGTGGTGGAAGAAGATTGGCAGGGGAGGGGGTTATGGTGGAGAAGATGAATCATGAAGAAAAAACACAAACCCAGAAATATGAACATAAACCCAGAATTTTACAGAAGGCAAAATTCAAGAAAAACTCAACTAAGATCTTGGCAAATAAAGATATTTAATTAAACTCACATAGAAAAATATAAGGAAAAAAAATCAGAACAAAGAGAAAAGAAACTAAGAACTTACCTTTTGGATTTGGCAGTAATCTGATGATGAACAGTAAAGACCTTGAAGCTGACGATGATGAATAGTACTTCAAAAATGGAAAAATAGAATGTGTGTGTTTTTAGGTGAAAAAATGTGTGTTTTGATCTCAAAATAGATAAAAGTAGTATTGTTTAGGATTTTTTTCCCCCTTTTTTTGATTTTAA
The DNA here is from genome assembly GCA_024721245.1 of Mitragyna speciosa. Taxonomy (NCBI): domain Eukaryota; kingdom Viridiplantae; phylum Streptophyta; class Magnoliopsida; order Gentianales; family Rubiaceae; genus Mitragyna; species Mitragyna speciosa. The sequence goes on from CM045553.1 coordinate 21,696,624, forward strand.
TAGGGGGTATTTATAGAGCTAGTTGTATTGGTCACCAGGAATACTACAAAATAACAAAAATACCACCGGTAATAAAAATTCTAATTTTATTTTAAAAAGAATATTTTTAACCCAAAAAAATAAAAAATTAATACAAAGAAATGACAGTAAATTCCAAAATTTGCCAAAAGTTCAAAGTAGATTTCAAAATGAAGGTTAGAGCTAAAAACTGGTCAAAAAGCGTTCGGAGTGTGAAATGACGATTTTGCCCCTGAACAACGAAAATACACAGAAAAATAGCTATTGACCTCAAAAAATTACCAAAAATTAAAAATAAGCTTAAAACCCAAGGAAATGCATTTATTACTCAAAAATTGACAAAAAATGAATTTAAACTATAGAATGACGATTTTGCCCCTTAATGTAGTTTTTACAGAAAAAATAGCAATCGTCCCCAAAAAAAAATGAAAAAAATTTAGAAACATGCTCAAAGAATTAGAAAAACAAATTTGGGACCTAAAATGAGCTAAAATGGTGTTCGCGAGGTGAAATTACCATTTTGCCCTTATGCTCGGTAAAATGTAAAAAGAATACCAATTAAATCTAAAAATATCACAAAATTAACAAATTCGTATGAAAGTAAAAATATGAACTTAAAACCCCCAAAGCTAATGAAAAAATATTTACAGAGAAAAATTACTATTTTACCCCTTAGATTATTGAAAAATTAGATTTTGACCCCAAAAAATATAAAAATGCCTCCAATGTTGGAAAAATAAATGGTGTGTCAAAATTTGGTGTCTATAGCTGGTACATGGATGCTTGTTAGAGAACAAGTTCATTGGATTAATCCGCCAAGAGTCACCATTCATAGTGCTAATGAATTGTACTCTTAATGGCAATGGTGTAAGTGATCCTTAGACTTGAGATTACCATAGTATCTTGAGTGTGGATTGCTATATTTTGACTCTATTGCTCAATGCTCATAAAAGAGTAACCTATACAGTAGAGACTGGGTATAATATGAAGTATGGAAGGATAGTGAGTAATTGATATTGGAATCACCACTCCTTATTATATAGGAGAGTATGTCCCGGATTGGCCACTTGTTGAAATATAACTTAAAGAACCTTTTGCGCAAAAGTGAAAGTATAAATTGAAAGTGTTTCAAGGTTATACTTTTATGAAAAGTTATATTTTGGGAACAAGAAATCATTAATTAGTCATTTAAAGAGTGTGCATTACACTCTTAGACTAATAGGGATATAGTGTGGTGAAAGGATACTAATTACATGGTAACATTGTCATTGATAGGTGCAGTCTCCTGTATGACTTTTCTATTCACTTGGGTGGTCATGATGTATTGCTAGACGCTACTCATGATTTATAAGTGCAAATTAATTAATTAGTGAATTAATGATAAATTAAAGTGTTTAATTTATCTAGCTCTTAATTAATTAATTAATGAGTTATAATTTGTACTTATTGCCAATGTGAATAGAACCTTATAGGTCACACACAATAAGAACATGGTTTTTGGTTAAATTGTTAATAAGATAAGTATAAGATATTTATGGGGTTAATTTATGTGATAAATTAACTTAAAGGACTTATTTATAAATATCTGAGTCTTGCTGGAAATTAGTTTTCTAAAAGGATTTAAGGAGCTATATGATTTCCTTTTGGAATAGGTTTCCTAAAGGAATAGGATTAGCTTAAGGTAAGCTTCCTAAACTTTCTTGATTTCCAATTGCTCTTGTTTCCTTAAAGACTAGGATACTACATCTATAAATAAGTCCATGCCTTGAATCTTGTATGATTGATAAAAAGACAACACAAAATTTGGACAGAGAAAAATAGAGAGGGAGGTGGCGATTTTTCTTCTCCAAGAAAACGCCACGTTCTCGTTCTCCTAATAGTTAGGGTTTTATCTTCTTCTCTTTCTCTTCTTGTGTTATTCATAATCATTCAAGGGAGTTAGTGCTAGTGTATTCCCTAAAACCAAGATGGTTTAAGGTATTTTGTATTTACACTTATTTATGTTATATTTATCCATGTGGTATTTTTCTTTATCATCTATACTTGTATTTCTATGTTACTTGTTTGATTGATAAAGTCCTTAGAATATTGACTGTGTAGTAGAGATTGTAAGGGTTACAATTATGAGACTACTAATACATAAAGTCATATTCTTGAATATCCCTAAGTCATAGTATTAATGAGATTGGACATCATTAATGCGGATAGACTAGCACATACTTTGCCTCTACTTATGGTAAGTAGTAGTTGATCTCATTGACTATGATGTGCATGACACTTAAGCTAGTATGTGGATGCTTGTTTTAGAACAAGTTCATTGGATTGATCCGCCAAGAGTTTCAACTATAGTGCCAATGGTTGAACTCTTAATGGCAATGGTGTAAGTGATCCTTTGACTTGAGATTACCATAGTATCTTGAGTGTGGATTGCTATACTTTGACTCTATTCCTCGGTGCCCGTAAAAGGGTAGCCCATAGGTTAGAGATTGGGTATAGTTTGAAGCATGGAAAGATAGTGAGTAATCGATATAGATTCACCACTCCTTAATAGGAGAGTATATCCCTTTATGGCCACTTGTTGGAAATATTAACTCATAAATCTTCTGCAGAAGTGATAGTATAACTTGGAAGTAGTTTCAAGGTTATACATCATGGAGAGTTATATTTCTGGAACAAGAAAATATAAATTAGTCATTTAATAGTATGCACTATACTTTTAGACTAATTGGGATATAGTGTGGTGAAAGGATATTAATTACACAGTAGCATTGTCATTGAAAGGTATGGTCTACCATATGACTTTCCTATTCACTTGGGTGGTCATGATGCATTGCTAGACGCCACTCATGATCTATAAGTATGAATTGATTAATTAGTGAATTAATGATAAATTAAAGTGTTTAATTTATCTAGCTCAATTAATGAGTTATAATTTATACTTATTGCCAACGTGAATGGAACCTAATGGGTCACACACATAAAGAACAAAATCTTTGGGTTAAAATGTAATTAAGATAAGTATGAGATACTTATGGGGTTAATTTATGAGATAAATTAACTTAAAGGACTTATTTATAAATATTCTAAGTCTTGTAAGAAATTGGTTTCCTAAAAGAAATAAAGTAACTAATTGGTTTCCTTATAGAATAGATTTCCTAAAGGAGAAGGTTTAGCTTAAAGTAAGTTACCTAAACCTTCTTGGTTTCCAATTAGCTTTATTTCCTAAAAGACTAGAATACTTCTTCTATAAATAGGTTCATGCTTTGACTCTTGAAATAATTATTGCAAGCACAAAAGTAAACTAGTGAGAGAAAAATTGAAAGAAAGAGGCACGCCACTTTCTCTCTCTAAGCGTCTCTCTCTCTCTCTCTAATTGTTTAGGTTTTTTCTTCTTCTTGTGTTCTTAAATAATTCAAGGGAGCTAGCACTCAAAAGTCAAAGCAAGCAAGCCTATAAGGTTCCCAAAGAAGTTGTTCGTGTGGATATCGTTAGAGGCTCTACGCTTGGAGGGCTTTTCTTGGTAGATCTAACATCTTCTTCGAAGGATCTTTGCCAAGTAGCATAGAAATCTTCTATGCTTAAGGTAATCTTCATGCAAACCCCCTTGATAATCATATAGATATGTCAAAGAGATCCATGGTTAAGGTAATAAATTTTTATTTTTTCGCTGCGTTACCTATGCTATTACCTAACAGTGGTATCCGAGCCTTTTTTGATTATATCTATATGATTTATGTTTAATTAATTGTCATAAATATGGATGGTTTGTTCTTGATGAAATTTGTCTGAAAATTGTTTTAGAAAAATCAAGAGTTTGATTTTTAAGAAAAGTTCTTGATTGTTTAAAAGTGTTTTAAATAATTAAGATAAGTTCTTAATGTTGTTTTATGGCTTCTAAATTGTTTTTTATGTGCTAAAAGGGTTTGAACATGTTTTGGTTCAAAAGAGTTTTGAAAACTATCAAGAAAAATCGTTTTTTTCGCAATTGCAGAAGGCCAGCCGTGGGCTGAGCCGTGGGTGTTTGCCCACGACTGAACTCATGGCTAAGAGATCGTATTTTTCAAAGTCTGAGCCGTGGGTACTATGCCCGCGGCTCAAGCTGCGACTCATGAGCCGTGGGATCGGCCGTGGGTTTCTTACCCACGTCTGGAACCGGTGGCTCAAGTCTGTCCGTGAGCCATGGGCACGAGTCGCGGGTAGTGTACCCACGGCTCAAGGCAGAACACTAGCGGGATTTTTCTTAATTTTTTGAAAAACGCAAATTTTGATAATTTCTCTATTAAAAAACTTTCCAATTTTAATTGTTAATATTTGGAAAGTTAAAATTTGAAAACCTATACCTTCTATAACTATATTTTTGAGACAAATAAATTTCAAGAGCATTAATGTAATTTATTTAGACCATGTGATTTATGACTAGAATTAAATAAATTAATTTATTTAATTGTTAAATTGAAAGATGGCATGGTGGATGATTATGGACTAGACCAATGTGATTGAATGGTTATTATTTCTTTTATGGTTGGCTTGTATTGGTTTTATAAATAGGGCCTGCGTGTCCTTCCCTCTCTATTTTTCTTATGTAATTCTTTTCTCACCTAAACTCCCCTAGAATGCAACTCGAGGTTTCTTGGTCAATAGTTGTAATGTACAAAGTATAGATTAGGAACTAGGTTTATTTTAAATTGTTTAGACTAGAATTACATATGTAATGTACAAGAAGATGGAGGTGGCACCAAGGAGCAACCAAGGAGGCGCATCAAGGAGTTGAAACATCCCCTAGGAATTTTAACCAAATATTTTCTTCAAGGCTCGAAGGAAATATTACTAGTTAAAGTCCATAATCATCCACGTTTATTATGCTTTTATTTTATATGATTGATATATTTTAATTGCATAATATGATGAGACATTAATATTTAAACTAAAATCCCTCAATTTCAAATATTAAGTCATTTATTTAAGTTGCCTTCCATTATTATAACAAAACGAAAAGTTCCTATTAAGTGTTGACTTGTTGGCCCATCGTCAAGGTCACCTTACTTGGAAAATGTTTTTGTTATGAGATTTGATCTCTAAATAATAGGTATGACTTAACAAAAATACATAACTTGTTGGCCCACCGTCAAGGTTATGGTATTTTTGAGGCAAACTTTGACATCAAGGGTTAATGTCAAAATAGGAATCACAAGGGTGGTGATTGGTAAAAGTTACCTACTTAATCAAAATTATCTTTGGGTTGTTGGCCTACTGTCAAGCTTAAAGATAATTAGATGGGATCTTAGCCCACTAGAAATCTCCAACGGATTTCCAAATCAATATTGAGGGTTATTGATTTGAAGTAAAATAGTGGGAGCAAACTAAATAAATTTACGAATCCACATTTTTGGTTTGCATATATAACATAAAACAAATACTTATTTTCTGTCTTTACTTTTTGTAGAATGTCTAACGTGAATTTGCGACTGATTCTTGACAACAAACTCAATGAAACTAACTTTGAGGACTGGAATATCAATTTGAGAATTGTTCTCAAACATGAAAAAATTGAGTATGTCCTCGATAAACCGTTGCCCCCTCCTCCTCCTACTACTACATCACCTAAGGACATAGATGCATATGAGATGCACAAAGCCGACAATGATGCTGCAACATGTATCATGTTAGCTGCTATGTCCTCGGCATTGCAAAAGCAACATCATAAGATGGATGCTCTATCCATGATTGTGCATTTAAAAGAAATGTTCAACGCACAAGCTAGGACTGAGAGGTATGAGACCTCAAGGGAGCTTTATCAATGCAAGATAGCAAAGGGATCTTCAGTGACCACCCATGTACTGAAGATGATCGGGCTAATTGAAAAATTAGCTGATCTGGCACATGTCTCTGACAATGAGTTAAGTATTGACTTAATTCTTCAGTCCCTCCCTGAGAGCTATTCACAATTCATCCTGCACTTCAACATGCGAAAAGTTGAGTGCACGTTGACTGAATTGATGAACATGCTCAAGACTGTTGAGCCCAATCTTAAGAAGGAGAAGGGCACTGTTATGCTTTTCTCAGGCTCCAAGAAAAAGAAGCCCAATTCTGGACTTAAGAAGTCCAAGAAAAGGAGAAGCAAGCCTAAGGGTGGGGTTAAAAAGGACAAACTCAAGGGCACATGCTTCCATTGCAGGAAAAGATGGGCATTGGAAGAGGAATTGCAAGGCCAACCTTGACTCTCTGAAGTCAAAGAAGCTTGGTGGAGCTGCAACCTCTGAGTATGTTTATGATTGAGATTAATTTATCTACTAACCAAGACTCGTGGGTATTAGATACTGGATCTGGATCTCATATTTGTAATAATATGCAGGGTCTTAAAGATAGTAGATCCCTAGCAAGGGGAGAGGTCGAGCTATGCGTGGGAAATGGAGCAAGAGTTGCTACATTAGTCGTAGGAACCTATGTGTTCTCTTTGCCCACTGGGCTTATTTTAGAATTAAGAAACTGTTATTTTGTTCCTGTACTTACAAAGAACATCATTTCTATCTCATTGTTAGATTTGGATGGTTTTACCATCATTCAAAGGAATTAAAGTTGTTCTTTTTCACGTGATGGTATTGCTTATGGTACTGGTAAATTGATTAATAGTTTATATATTCTAAATGAAGATAAGTCCATTCTCAACATAAACACCAAGAAACAAAAATTAGATATTGTTAACCAGACATACCTTTGGCATTGTAGACCTGGTAATGTAAATGAGAAACGTGTATCCAAATTACATAAAGACAGATACTTGGACTTCATTTGATTATGAATCATTTGGGCCATGCGAATCTTGTTTACTTGGCAAAATGACCAAGACACCTTTTACCGGAAAGGGTGAATGTGCTGGTAATCTTTTTGGGCTTATACATACTGATGTTTGTAGCCCAATGTCGATCCATGCTAGAGGTGGTTTCTCTTACTTCATCACTTTCACAGATGACCATTCTAGATATTGTTATGTGTTTCTAATGAAGCACAAATCCGAGGCCTTTGAAAAGTTCAAAGTCTTTAAAGCTGAAGTTGAGAAACAACTTGGCAAGAGTATCAAAATACTTAGATCTGATCGAGGTGGACAATACTTAAGTTAAGAGTTCCAACAATATCTAGAGGTAAATGGGTTTATTCCTCAATGGACTCCTCCATACACGCCACAACTAAATGGTGTGTTTGAAAGGAGAAATCGTACTTTATTAGATATGGTACGTTCCATGATGGGCCATGCATGACTTCCCAATTCATTTTAGGGATATGCCTTAGATTCTACCTCCTTTACACTCAACCGTGTTCTTACAAAATCTGTTGATGCCACACCTTGTAAGATATGGTATGGTAAAAGACCAAATCTTAGTTATCTAAAGATATAGGGAACATTCGCTTATGTAAAGCGAAATATGTCGAACAAACGTGAAGCTAAGTCTGATAAGTGCTTGTTTGTAAGGTATCCTAGAGAGGGTCCAGGATACTATTTCTACAACCCCCTTGAGCAAAAAGTGTTTGTCTCAAGACATGCTATCTTTCAAGAGAAAGAGTTTATTCTTGAAAGATGTAGTGGGAGTAAAGTAGAACTCGACGAAATTCAAGAACCACAAAGTAGTCAACAGTTGGAACAAGAGCTTACGCCACATGTTGATGAGGTACAGTCAGAAGCTCAAGTTACACAAGAACTTCGTAGATCTAGTAGAACACGTTATGCTCCTAGGAGATATTGATTTCTCGTTAGTGAGAGCAATGATGTGTTAGTCATAGATGATGATGATCCTACTAGCTACGAAGAAGCTATGTCTAATGTAGACTCTTTAAAGTGGCGCGAAGCCATGAAATCCGAAATGGATTCTATGTACGAGAACGAGGTATGGACCTTGGTCGAGCCACCTGAAAGGATAAAACCCATAGGGTGCAAGTGGGTCTTTAAAAGAAAGACTGACATGGATGGTAACATTGTTACTTATAAAGCAAGGTTAGTGGCAAAAGATTATAAACGAAGGCAAGAAATTGACTTTGAAGAAACTTTTTCGCCAGTAGCTATGCTTAAATCCATTAGAATTTTACTTGCCATAACTGCTTATTATGACTATGATATTTGGCAAATGGATGTCAAGACTGCATTCCTTAACGGAAATTTGCAAAAGGATGTGTACATGACACAACTTGAGGGTTTTAACTCCATTGATAGTCATAAGGTATGCAAGCTACAAAAGTCCATTTATGGACTCAAGCAAGCTTTCAAGGAGTTGGAACATTCGTTTTGATGAGACAATTAAAGAGTTTGGTTTTCTTAAGAATGAAGACGAGCCTTGTGTATATAAGAAGGTGAGTGGGAGCGCTTTCGTTTTCTTAATACTTTATGTGGATGATATATTGTGGATGGGAAACGACATACCTTTACTACAAACTGTAAAGGTATGGCTGTCCAAAAGTTTCTCCATGAAAGATCTAGGAGAGGCAACCTATATTCTGGGAATTAGGATCTATAGAGATAGATCCAAGAGGTTTCTTGGTCTCAATCAATCGACATACATAGACAAGATGCTAAAGAGGTTTAGCATGGAGCAATCGAAGAAGGGGTACTTACCTATGAGACATGGGATTACTTTTTCGAGAGACATGTGTTCTAAGACACTTGTCAAGATTGATAGCATGCAAAAGGTTCCTTATGCCATCGGCGATAGGATCCATTATGTATGCTATGCTATGTACGAGACTCGACGTCTTCTATGCTCTAACTGTTACGAGCAGATTCCAAGCTAACCCTGGTGAGGGTCACTGGGTAGCTGTCAAGAGTATTCTTAAGTACTTGAGAAGAACTAAAGAATTATTCTTGGTTTATGGAGGACACACTTTAGAAGTATGTGGTTTCACTGATGCAAGTTTTCAATCGAACAAGGATGATAGCTAGTCGCTATCTAGATTTATATTCATGTTAAATGGTGCTGTTGTGAGCTGGAAGAGTTCGAAGCAAGAAACTACCGCTGATTCTACAACTGAAGCTGAGTACATTGCTATTTCTAAAGCTGCAAAAGAGGCTGTTTGGGTCAAGAAGTTCGTTACCGAACTAGGAGTGGTTCCTTCTATTGTTGATCCTATACCTTTGTATTGTGACAACAATGGTGCCATTGCCCAAGCAAAGGAACCTAGGTCTCATCAACGATCCAAACACGTACTTAGGCGCTACCATCTTATTAGGGAAATAGTTGGTAGGAATGATGTAAAGATAGAAAAGGTTCCCACTGATGACAATATAGCTGATCATCTCACTAAGGCCTTGTCTCAGAAAAAGCATGATGCTCATGTAAATGCTTTTGGCCTAAAACAAATGAGTGATTGGTTTTAGTGCAAATGGGAGTTTGTTAGTGTATGCCCTAAAACCAAGGTGGTTTAACGTATTTTGTATTTACACTTATTTATGTTATATTTATCCATGTGGTATTTTTCTTTATCACCTATACTTGTATTTCCATGTTACTTGTTTGATTGATAAAGTCCTTAGAATATTGACCGTGTATTAGAGATTGTAAGGGTTACAATTATGAGACTCTAATACATAAAGTCATATTCTTGAATATCCCTAGTCATAGTATTAATGAGATTAGACATCATTAATGCGGATAGACTAGCACATACTTTGCCTCTACTTATGGTAAGTAGTAGTTGATCTCATTGACTATGGTGTGCATGACACTTAAGCTAGTATGTAGATGCTTGTTTTAGAACAAGTTCATTGGATTGATCCGCCAAGAATTTCAACTATAGTGTTAATGGTTGCACTCTTAATGGCAATGGTGTAAGTGATCCTTTGACTTGAGATTACCATAGTATCTTGAGTGTGGATTGCTATACTTTGACTCTATTCCTCGGTGCCCGTAAAAGGGTAGCTCATAGGTTAGAGATTGGGTATAGTTTGAAGCATGGAAAGATAGTGAGTAATCAATATAGGATTCACCACTCCTTAATAGGAGAGTATATCCCTTTATGGCCACTTGTTGGAAATATTAACTCACAAATCTTCTGCAGAAGTGATAGTATAACTTGGAAGTAGTTTCAAGGTTATACATCATGGAGAGTTATATTTTTGGAACAAGAAAATATAAATTAGTCCTTTAATAGTATGCACTATACTTTTAGACTAATTGGGATATAGTGTGGTGAAAGGATATTAATTACACAGTAGCATTGTCATTGAAGGGTATGGTCTACCATATGACTTTCCTATTCACTTGGGTGGTCATGATGCATTGCTAGACGCCACTCATGATCTATAAGTATGAATTGATTAATTAGTGAATTAATGATAAATTAAAGTGTTTAATTTATCTAGCTCAATTAATGAGTTATAATTTATACTTATTGCCAACGCGAATGGAACCTAATGGGTCACACACATAAAGAATAAAATCTTTGGGTTAAAATGTAATTAAGATAAGTATGAGATACTTATGGGGTTAATTTATGAGATAAATTAACTTAAAAGACTTATTTATAAATATTTTAAGTCTTGTAGGAAATTGGTTTCCTAAAAGAAATAAAGTAACTAATTGGTTTCCTTATGGAATAGATTTCCTAAAGGAGAAGGTTTAGCTTAAAGTAAGTTACCTAAACCTTCTTGGTTTCCAATTAACTTTATTTCCTAAAAGACTAGAATACCTTCTTCTATAAATAGGTTCATGCTTTGACTCTTGAATTAATTATTGCAACACAAAAGAAAACTAGTGAGAGAAAAATTGAAGAAAGAGGCACGCCACTTTCTCTCTCTAGGCGTCTCTCTCTCTCTCTCTAATTGTTAGGTTTTTTCTTCTTCTTGTGTTCTTAAATAATTCAAGGGAGCTAGCACTCAAAAGTCAAAGCAAGCAAGCCTATAAGGTTCCCAAAGAAGTTGTTCGTGTGGATATCATTAGAGGCTCTACGCTTGGAGGACTTTTCGTGGTAGATCTAACATCTTCTTCGAAGGATCTTTGCCAAGTAGCATAGAAATCTTTTGTGCTTAAGGTAATCTTCATGCAAACCCCCTTGATAATCATATAGATATGTCAAAGAGATCCATGGTTAAGGTAATAAAATTTTATTTTTCCACTGCGTTACCTATGCTATTACCTAACAGTTAGCACTCAAAAGGCAAGGCAAGCAAGCCCAAAGGTTCCTAAAGATCATGTTCATGTGGATACCGTTGGAGGCTCAACACTTGGAGGGCTTTTTTTGGAAGATTAACACCTTCATCCAATAGGATCTTGCCCTTTGAAGCATAGAAACCTTCTATGCTTGAGGTATTTGTGCTATACACCCTTTAATCATATAGATAATATCAAAGAGATCCATGTCTAAGGTAATAAATTTGTATATTTTTTCGCTGTATTACTCCCCTTATTACCTTACAGACTACTCTATAGATATCTCATATGTAATAGTCCTAGATTGTGTATTAACAACATCTTGGGATGCACAATTATGGACAAAAGATCTATCAATTTATGCACAGCTTAGGAATCATAGATGTCATCACGATACATGCAATAGTATCATTATCATCTTTATTCATCTCGTATGCACATTGTTTCCTAGCTATAGTTGTCTCTCGGGGACAAGTGGAAGTGGGTATCAAAGCCCTATCCAATTATACACTTGAGAATTATTCTCAACTTTTATATTAGTCTAAGAATTTCATATTAAATGAAGATATAGGGTGATTAGTGTGTTCATGTGAACATGCATTCTACAACAAATATAAAGATAGTGCAAGTATTTGTTTCATGTTATTTTACAAACCAAAATGTGGGATTCGAATTTATTTGATTTGCTTCCACTATTTTATTTCAAATCAATAACTCTCAAAATATTGATTCAGGAATTCGTTGGAGATTCCTAGTGGGATAGAATCCCATCTAGTTATCTTTGACCTTGATGGAGGCCAACAAGCCAAAGATAATTTCGATTAGGTAGGTAACATTTACCAATCACAACTCTTGTAACTACTAGATAGTTGGGCATCAACTCTTGATATTCACATCTTATGTGTTTGCCCAACATTGCCTTCAAAAAATATCATAACCTTGACGGAGGCCAACAAGTTATGTATTTTTGTTATGTCGAACCCATTATTCAGAGAATAAAAATATGTTCGAGGTAAGGTGACCTTGATGGAGGCCAGCAAGTCAACACTAAACAGGAACTCTGGTTTTTACTATAATAATGGAAAGCAACTTGTATATTGACTTAATATTGCCTCAAAAATTCCATAACCTAGATGGAGGCTTACAAGTTATGTATTTTTGTTAAGTTAGACTCATTATTTAAAGATCATATCTCATAGCAAAAAATATGGTCTAGGTAAGGTGACCTTGACAGAGGCCAACAAGTCAACACTTATCAAGAACTCTATCTTTTACTATAATAATGGAAGGCAAGTGACTTAATATTTTATTTGATGGATTTTATTTCATTATACAATATATAGTGTCATCATAGCATGTAATTAAAATATATCAACATATAAAATAAAAACATGCATAATAAACCATGGATGATTATGGACTTTTATTAAGATATTTTCCTTGTGCTTTAAGGAAAATATATAGTCAAATTCCTAAGGGACGTAATCAACTCCTTGATTCATTCTTTGGGAGGTCTTCAACTCTTAATGGAGCCTCATAGTTGCTCCTTGGTGCCATCTCCATTCTTTTTTATACATTACATATGTCATTCTATTCTAAACAATTTAAAAAATCAATCCTAACCCTAACCTACACTATTTACACTACATGAAGTCGATAAGCAACCTCAAGTTACATTCGAGGGGCGTTAGGTGAGAAGAGAATTACATCATAATAATAGAAAAGACATGACACGCAGGCCAGTATTTTCAAAACTAATACAAGCCAACCATCAAAATAATAAAAAATTCAACCATTCAATCACATTGGTCGTAGTCCATAATCATCCACCATGCCATCTCACATATTTAACAATTAAATGATATAAACTTGTATTTAATTCTAATCATAAATCACAAGGTCTAACCAAATTAGATTAATATCTTTGGATTGTTAGTCTCAAAAAGGTTAAAGAAGGTTTAGGGTTTCTAAAATTTTCTTTCCAAATTTTAACACTTAAAATTGGAAAGAGTTTAATAAAATTATTTGTTCGAATTTTAACACTTAAATTCGGAAAAAGTTTTTCACAAAAAACCACATAAAAATATCACTTTTTCAAAATTTAGAAAAATTCCCACTAGAGTTTCTGCCACCCGTGGTTTAACCCGCTGTGGATACCAAATTTTACACACCATTTATTTCTCTAATATTAGGGGTCATTTTTCTGTTTTTAGGGTCAAATTCCAGTTTTCCAGTAAAACAGACAAAATTAGCAATTTCGGGCAAAACGGTAATTTTTAACATGTTAATATTTTTTTTATAGGTTTTGAAATCTAAATGCATATTTTGTACTTTTATATATGTTTCTGAATTTTTGTAATTTTCTCGGGGTTAGTTACAATTTTTCTGTATATTTTATCAGTACAGGGGCAAAATGGCCATTTTTGCCCATTTTTGGCTCACAAATTTATTTTTCAAGCTTTTAAGTACACTTCTAAATTTTTTTGGCTTTTTCAGGGTCAATTGTTATTTTTTCTGTAAATAATGCGTTTAGGGGCAAAATGGTTATTTCACTTCCTGAACACATTTTTCGTCAATCTTAGAGTTCTAAATTCATTTTAAGGGTTCTGAGCTTATTGTTAATTTTTTGGCAAATTTTCAAGGCCAAAAGCTATTTTTTTGTGCATTTCATTAGTGCAGGGGAAAAACGGTCATTTCACACTCCGGAAGCATTTTTTGTCAATTTTTTTTGTTCTAAAGTCATTTTTTTTAGATTTTTAAGCCTATTTCAATTATTTTGGTAAATTTTTGGGGCCAACTGCTTTTTTTTTTGGTAAATACTGCGTTCAGGGGCAAAACGGTTATTATGCAAAAGAAATGTATTTTCGCTCGAATTTTTATTAATAAATTTTGTTATTTACATTTTTTCTAGTTTTTCCTTTTTTTTTGTGGATTTAGAAGAAATTGTTACATTTGTTTAAGTTTTGTGTGTCAAAAAATTAATTTTTAGGGTAAAAGTTGACCTTTTATCCATTATTTAGAGGAAAAGATTTGGGAAGATTTCCAAATCTTATCACCTTGTACCATACATACCCCCATTCTGATTAATAAAAAGGGGATAATAGAAAAAAGTTAGAAAATTTCTTAAATTTTCAATCTAAGGGATATATCGTCCTTTCCGACATCCCATTAGGACTTAAGATTTGCAATCATTTAGTCATGTTCAAATGCGACAGAATTTAGGGTTATTTTAGAAAATTTGATTAAACCTCAGCAACTAGCCTCGGCTAGGGAGAATAGATGCCTTAGGCACGGAGCCTTTGCCTTCTCTTTCTTCAAATGTGACTCCTAAACCTTTTTCTCTTGTTTTTCAAAGACCCAGAGTTGTAAATGGGTTTTTAAATATTTTTTTAAAAATTTTGTTTTCTTTTTTGTTAAAAATTTTTCAGGTGACTTGGAACATCCTAACTCAATACCAAGCGGCTACTCTATTTAACAAAACCTTTTTTCAAACTATTTGGCCAAAACTGTCGCATTTTTAGTCCCAACCGTATTTTGTTTTAAAAAATATTTTTTTCAAAAATACACTTTTTTACCAAAAATCCAGTTGTCTCACACATGCACTGATTTTTCAATAACCAAAACTTCTTTCAAAAAGGGTTTCGACATGTTTCGGGGTGCAACAGATTTTGGCGACTTCACTAGGGATCACTAGTGAGTCCGAGCAGTAGGATTAGTCATCTATTCCCCCCTTTAAACCTTCTATCTTACCCATCGGGATGTTAGAATTGTATTTTTCTTTTTAGGTTTTTAGGTTTTTCTCCTTGCATTTCGCACAGCCACTGTTTCTCGTCTCTATCTATGTGATGTATGGTTTAATTATCTTTGTTTTATTTGCCTCGTGCTTGCATTTAGGGAGGGGGTTAGTCACCTTTAAAGCCTCTCGCATACTAGCATTATTATTCTCTCCTCTCATAAGGAGCACTTTATATGTGCTTCGATATATTTTTGCCCCTTTTTTTCTTTTTGGTGATTGTCACCCACTATCCCTATTAGGATTAGGATTGATCTACTTAGACATGTGATCGTGGCACAACATGCACGGAACAATGTCTAGGAGATCACCCGAACTCTCAGATTAAATCCTGATAGGATCCAAGGAGCA
Organism: Mitragyna speciosa; assembly: GCA_024721245.1. Lineage (NCBI taxonomy): Eukaryota > Viridiplantae > Streptophyta > Magnoliopsida > Gentianales > Rubiaceae > Mitragyna > Mitragyna speciosa. The sequence continues at coordinate 21,711,918 of CM045553.1, forward strand.
CCTACATATGTGAAGCATTGCCTAGCACGTTTCAAGCTAAAAGGAGAGTCATTCATCAATGATATAGGCGTGCATGAATCCTATCCAAGTGTTGCATACGAGTTGAGCATGAATGTTGGGCTTGAGTTACGTGATGATCAAGCTAGTAGATTGGGCCAAGGTTTAATGTATTGGCTTTGGATCAAATCTAATTATAAAGATAGCCCAATTGAAGGTTCTAAGTTGTCCATAACAAGCATACAAGGGGCTGGTTACTTGGGCTCACTTGAAGGGCTCTTAAACTACAAGATGGAGGCCCAATAGTGCACAATGGAGACGTCCAGCCCAAGGAGACTTTTATGGACGAATTTTTAATATTTTCTAGAGCTTATTTTCTGTTTTTTTAGTTTTCCAAATTGTTTACAAATTGTTTTAGTTAATTTTCCAAATAGTTGAGTATTTAGTTTTTAGTAGTTGTCTTAAACTTCAAGTTCTAGAATTCTCTTGTAAGCCTATTTATAGGTCTTCATAATTCAATAAAAATATCAGATTATTCCTCAAAAATTCGTATGAATAGTGTGTGCTCTTTTTAAGAGTGTTTTCTTGGTTCTTGGATTAGAACTACTCTTGTCTTATCAATCCTTAGATTGTGGCGACAACAAACCCTAGCTTAGAGTTCATTCTTTCGCGTTTGATCAAGTCTTTAGAACTTTAGTTTAGGCATATTGAACTCGCTCACATTGGTCCTAAATTAGAGTTTTAGAACTTAGTTCTTCGTTGGAGAAGGGTTCGAAGCATACAACTTGGATTCATCAAGCGGTCTTGGCAATCTCGCTACCCTTGCGCACATCAATTGGTATCAGAGCCTTGGTTCTTGATTTTCCAGGTTTATTCAATCCGAATTTTTCCTTAGAAAAATCGGATATATCCCTCTTTTATTGCTTTTAATTTGTTGTTTTGTCAAGTGCTTCGTGCCTCGTCAAACAACTTGTGTTTTTGTTTCTTGTTCCTTGTGATCGTGTCTTGTTCTTCCTAATTTTGTTTCTGTCCAGCTTTGTTTCTTATCTATTTGTGTGTCTTTTTGTTGTTTAATCGTGTTTCTTGAAGAGTCCTAGGGTTTTAGAGTCGTTCTTGGTTGTCCCCAATCAAGAATTTTAGGTTGTGTGTGGTGTTTTTGAAATCTTGACTGTTTTTAGTGTTTTCTTGAATTTCTTGTGTTAAAAAAAAAACTTTTCAAGAAAATTAATTCTTGGACAAACAAACCTTGGATTGAAGTTTCTTGGGGGTTGAAGGTGTTTGTGTTGTGTTTTGTTGTGATTTGCGTGTGAAAAAAAAATTCCAGAAAGAGGCGTGCCAAAAAAAGGCGTAAAAGAAAAAGCCAAAGCACCAGAAAAATAAAAAAAAAGGGGAATAAAAGAGGCTGCACAAGCGAAAGAGCCGTGCAATTAATTTTATTCAACTATTTTTGGATTGTTTCTTGGTGTTACAAGGGGTTTTCTTGAACAATTTTGGACTTACTTGGTGTTAACTTGCAATCTTGAAAGCTGTCCAGATTTGTTTGTGACTTTCTTGAAGTTCTTGAATAAATTCTTGGACTTTCTTGAGGGTCTTTGCACATTTCTTGAAGGTCTTGGTTGCATTCTTGAAGTTCTTGAATCAAAAATTTGAAGTTCTTGAATCCCATTGTGCTGGAATTTTTGGATTCTTGAAGTTGTTGTTTGTAGTCCGAGTTTTCTTGGAAGAAGTTTGTGGTGTCTGCTGGTTCTTGTGTTTAGCTGAATTTGTACAAATTTCTGGAGGGTTTTGGATAGAAATTGGAGTAGAAAAGAACCTGATTTCAAGAGTAAATTGGTAGGAACACTTACTTGAACTTAATTCTTGAAACTTGATTGAAGGTGCTTGCTGGAATTGTTGTATTTTTGGCAGCTACGAATTTCTGAAATTTTCCAGCGTGTTTCTGATTGTTTAAGAGGGTATTCTGGAAGTTTTTGAGCTGTTTTGGTGGTACTTTGCTTCAGGTTTTATAAGTGAATTGATTGGATCAAGTTCTTGAACTTGATTCTTGGATCTTGATTGAAATTGTAGTGCTGGAATTTTGGCTGCTTGTTAGCTACGAATTTTTCTGAATTTTCCAGCTTGTTTTGATCTCAAAAAAAAGGAAGAAAAGAAGCTGATTTGGTGTTTAAATAGAAAAGGAATCCTAGTCCTAAAGGATTAGGAAAGGTGTTGACAAGGAAAAGGGAAATAAGGAAAGTAGTTACCAAAAAGAAAAGGAAACAAGGAGACTTAGTCAAAACCTAAGGGTGATTGGTTTCCTAATTGTTCAAGCTAAGTTGGTAAGGGTTTCCACTTGCAATTTGTTTCCTTTTGACCGTGCTTTTTGAGTTTCCTAATTGGAAGTGGTTTGTTTCCTTTTGTGCTTAATTGTCCAAGTTGCCAAAACCTAATTGAGCTAGGGTTTCCATAAATCCTATCTTTATTAGGAAATCTTGAATTTTTATTTTTTGCGCAAGAATATTATTTTCTTTCAAGAGATCATTAAAAATCAAGATTTTACACACAAGAATACCACACATTAGGGTTTCCAAATTGTGTTTTCTTGAGTCAAATCTTGTCTTTTTCATCTTTTCTTGGACTTCTCTTGATCAAACCCTACTCTAAGCTTTCCACATTGATTACTCTCATATTTATTCTTGTGTTTGAGTTGCTATAAGGTCTTGGTGAGATTGATTGAGCAGGTTTTTATCTAAGAGCCTACAAGAAAGCATCTCAAGAGTGGAAAAAGGCTTAGTGGTGAGCTCACTAGAGGGAAAAAGCCAACAAACTTGAGTGATACACGAGGGAACGAGTGTATACACTAAGGGAGAGAAGTAAGGCAATTTCCTTTTTATTTGTTTATTGTTACTAACTTGTTTTCTTTGCAGGAATTTCTTTGTAGTCATGGCCGAGCAAGTTGACCAAAAGCTTAAGGGCATTGAGATCTTGTTGAAAACCATGCAAAAGGACTTTAGGAGGATGCATACTCGCATGGATGATGTGGAATTAGCCGTGAAGGGAAAAGCAAAAGTATCCAACAATCCAACTTATGAGGAGAGGAGCTATGAAACTCATTCTTATGGAAGGATTGACAAAGCTAAACTGTCAAGGGGGATCCAAGATTCATCGAGTCACATCAATTGGAGAAATAAGAGTGCCTTTGATTGGAGGGATGAGCAATCAATTCCAAAGTCTAAGAAGATCATGAAAGCCAATGATGATGAGAAGATGCAATCATTGAAAGATGGTAGTGATGATAAACAAGTGCAACATGAAAGTCAATTCTATACTAGATGCACTATGAATAACAAGGTATGTAGTATGCATATCAATCATAATAGTTGCACTAACTTGGCTAGTACTATGTGTGTTGGAAAACTTGGATTACCCATGTTGGAGCATCCAAATCCATATAAATGGTTGACTGACAATGGAGAATTCGAGGTGACCAATCAAGTGGAGATAGAGTTCTCAATTAGCAAGTATCGTGATAAGGTTTTTTGTGATGTGGTACCAATGAAGACTTGTCACATACTCTTGGGGCATCCATGGCAACTTGAAAAGAAAGCCAAGTATGATGGACTGAAATATTCTTTCATGTGGAATGGGAAGAATATCAAGCTAAATCCTTTGTCACCACTTGAAGCAAATAAGGATAGAGAGAAAATTGCAAGAGATTGCAAAGATTGGGAAAAATCAATGAGTACACCATCAAAAGAAAAGAGTGAAGAAAAAGGAGAGTGCGTGCTAGAAAAGAATAAGAGTGAAAAGAAAAAGAGAGTGGAAAATAGTAAGAGTAAAAATAAGAGTGCTTTAGTTGTGAAGTCTAAACTTCTTGTACCTTTGTACAAGGAAGTAGATTATTTTGTTAATACTCTTAACACTTGTTTTCCTAAGTGCTTTTGTTTCTCTTTTGCAGCAACATGGAAATCAATTTCCAAGAGAAGTGCCACTAGCAAATTGCTCATTCAATGGTGTAAAGTTGCAAATTGATGGAGCATTATCATTATCAAGCAAGAAGATGAAAGTGATTCAAAAGCATGATTTGGTGAAGAAGGAATGCTTTGACATAAAAAGATGGTCATATGCCATCAACACAAATTGGTTGATCAAATACATGTTTGATTGGTGGCATGGTGTCAATTGGTTTTCTGACTTTGAGTTTATACGTGTTTTGTGTTTTAACTTAGTTATGCATGATTCTCTACATTTTGTCTATAGCATTAATGTGAATAATTTTACATTGCATATAGTGTCTCGTGGTAATCTATGTGACAATTTGCATTTTGTGCATAGTATTTCTCCTAGGAAATTCATTTTGAGTTTTAGTAATCATAGTGTTCTAAGTCATGATGTTCATCTTGTTTTTTGTAGTAGAGATAAGTATGTGTTGCATATAAAGTTTCATTATAAGTTGCATGAATTACATTCTAATTTTAATGGTTTAGGTTTAGTTTGCTTCTAGTAATTTCATTGTTAGTAGTGCTTTAGGTTGTTTGTTGCATGATGCATTTACATATAGTAAACATGTTTATTCTATTTTTGAAGCTTTCCTTTGTGTTAATTCTTTAGGTTCTTTATACATATGTTTTAGTGTTTTTAGTTTACACTTTAGTTCTATTTTGCATGTTTATCTTGTTAGGTTAGATAATTACGTATTGCATTTAGCATGTTTAACTTCTCATAGTTCATTCTATCTTGAGAAAGTTCTTGTGTTTCTTCATGATGTTTTAAATGATTTTTGGTATTTCTTTTATAATTTTTTATGCTCTGGTAAGCATTACATGCCTATGTATGCTTTTTATCCAATTGATTCAATTGTTTTAGTTAGTAATCATGTTTTGCATTCAGCATATTTAGCTTTGCATGGTGCATTCTATTTTAGGGATGTTAATCATCTACACATGTTTATTGTTTTTAGGTTAGAATCTGCCTTTGCATCTTTAAGTGGTGTTTTTGAGTTTTATCTAGTTTCATCTTTGAAGAACATTGAGTTTTTGTCTACTAGTGTTGAAACAAGCATGAGTCCATCTGAATTTTATGTAAGAATTCATGTGTTAAGTGTTTTAGATAGTCATAAAGATTTTGTTTTTGAGTTTTATTTGCATTGCGAGCATACTAGTATTATTTATAATCTTCATCATGCGCTTATTCAAGATATTCCTCTTGAATCATTTCATCTTGTTGCTAGACATTGGAGTTTACTTTCGAGTCCATGTTTGCTAAGTCGTGTTCATGTTTTTAAAGATGACACTCATCAAAATGAGTTTATTATTCTTAAACATGAATTTGTCCTTGCAACATTCTTGCATGTGTGTAAATTTTACATTGTTGCATCCTTAGGGAATGTTGAATGTTGTCTTGTTTTCGTTGATGCATGCATGGGGATAAACGGGTTTTCTGAGCAACTTTGTGTACTAAGTGTTCTAGCTGAATATGTTTATTTGTTTATCACTCCTAGTGTCACTTATGTTGTTGTATACCATGTACGTGATTCGAGGACGAATCCTTTCGAGGAAGGAGGGAATGATAGGATCCAAGGAGCACCTACATATGTGAAGCATTGCCTAGCACGTTTCAAGCTAAAAGGAGAGTCATTCATCAATGATATAGGCGTGCATGAATCCTATCCAAGTGTTGCATACGAGTTGAGCATGAATGTTGGGCTTGAGTTACGTGATGATCAAGCTAGTAGATTGGGCCAAGGTTTAATGTATTGGCTTTGGATCAAATCTAATTATAAAGATAGCCCAATTGAAGGTTCTAAGTTGTCCATAACAAGCATACAAGGGGCTGGTTACTTGGGCTCACTTGGAGGGCTCTTAAACTTGCAAGATGGAGGCCCAATAGTGCACAATGGAGACGTCCAGCCCAAGGAGACTTTTATGGACGAATTTTTAATATTTTCTAGAGCTTATTTTGTGTTTTGTTAGTTTTCCAAATTGTTTACAAATTGTTTTAGTTAATTTTCCAAATAGTTGAGTATTTAGTTTTTAGTAGTTGTCTTAAACTTCAAGTTCTAGAATTCTCTTGTAAGCCTATTTATAGGTCTTCATAATTCAATAAAAATATCAGATTATTCCTCAAAAATTCGCATGAATAGTGTGTGCTCTTTTTAAGAGTGTTTTCTTGGTTCTTGGATTAGAACTACTCTTGTCTTATCAATCCTTAGATTGTGGCGACAACAAACCCTAGCTTAGAGTTCATTCTTTCGCGTTTGATCAAGTCTTTAGAACTTTAGTTTAGGCATATTGAACTCGCTCACATTGGTCCTAAATTAGAGTTTTAGAACTTAGTTCTTCGTTGGAGAAGGGTTCGAAGCATACAACTTGGATTCATCAAGTCTAGAAGTTTAGGGACTATAAGAATCGATTAGCTTGCCAACCTCATGCATCCATGTAGAATAGCCTAGGATAGAGTTAGCCTTACCATATTAGGTACATCAGGTACGAGAAAGGGAATCCACCCACTTTTTTTTTTCTTGTTATGCCATTTATAGCTATTTGTTTTGTTAATGTGTTATGTGTTATATGTTGAATAAACTAATGTATTCTTTTTCATTCTTTGATTGCATTTACAACCTTGGGGATAAGAGTTTTGGCACGGTACTCTTTTAGAGGAAACTACCTTTTTAGGCAGATTATTGCATGTTTAAAATTCCAGTTTATTACAATAAACTATGCAGTGATGTCATTTCTAGGCTTACCTCGGCATTTAATGGGGCTTCTCTTAGGCCATATTATAATTTTGCACATTTATTTGTTTTAATAAACTAGCATCATGCATGAACCCTAGAGGGAATGTCAATAAGGGATCCTAATTAGAAATAAGCCAACCTCATTTCCCGTGGGTATATAACCCTTCTATGGGAATTGCACGTTTAAATTGTAGTAATCCTGGTAGTTGAGACCCTAGGTAAGGTATAGGTAAGGTAATCTGATCAGATCATATTTTTTAATCATAATGAGTAGCGCACGATGTGTCAAGCAAATGCTGACAGTCCCGCTCGAAATTGAAAAGTGGGCAGGGGCTTGTCCTGCCCAGTGAGATAAATCAAGTAGCTGCTTTTTTAGGACCGATTGGTAACTTTAAGGAAATAGAGACAAACGAGTGCTTGATGGAAGCTCTGATACATTTATGGGACCTTGATTGCTCAATGTTTAGGATCAGAGATAAAGAATTGACCATAACAATTGAAGAGGTATGGTTTACTCAATTTGCTGGTGGAATGAACGACCGTGATCTTCCCATTTATTTCCAGCAAAGCCTAATTCTGCCATTTCACGAGGCTAAAAAAGTCCTACAGTGCAAGATGTAGATCAGAATATAAGTGTGAAATTCTTGTTTGATAGGTTTGCAAATAAAGACAGATTTGACAAGTATTTAGGGGACTTCACACTTTCATTCAAGATAGTATGGGCACATAAGAGACCTTGTGTATGTGGGCTTGTTATGCAAGAATCTACCAGTTTTCGAGAGAGGATTAGAAGATCAGTTTGAAGATAACCAAGCTCATGTTTGACCCTTTCTCCAAAATCGGGGGTCAAAGGACTTCCATAGTGCTAATCGTGTTAGCCACATATTCATCGCCTACACCAAAATTAAGCAAAATTCACACAAACAAGTAATAAAATTTATAACCTAATACCCCTTTCCGCAAGTGCACGGGTCAATTGTAGTAGGGGAAGTATTAGGGTCGATCCCACGAGGAAACAAGACTTAACAAATACCAATTCTACTAACTTACTCTATTATCTAGACAATACATCAAATAGGTGGCGTGCAAAATAAGAAAATTCAACTACTTGAAGCAAAACAAATGGAAGAAATTTACAAACACAAGTAATAGGGTTTAGAATCCACTAATTGTCATTAACACGATTGAATGAATTAACACTTTTCTATATTAATCTTGTCTTTCTTAGGATTGCAATTCTATATGAAATCAAGACTTGTTTTCACAATGAATTGATAGAGTTCAATTATGTTCATGATGAACTCTTGTGAAATGCATGAATTGTGGTATTAAACAACCTCAATCCACCTACTTGTACAACTATTTGCATGTGTACAATATAAGTTTCATCTACCATTTTCCAATGTTATAAGCATTTCTTATTGTTAAATAACATCTAAATGATTTGTAATAGTTGATCAAGCTACTACAAATGTTAAACCTTGATAGATGAACAAGCAAATTCAAGTTATAGCAAGTATAATAACATTCAAATCATCTAATTAGCTTCATCTAACCCTATTGAAAGTATAAGAATTCATTAAAGTAATTCACAACAAGTAAGGAAATAAAGAGAAAGAGATAGACATTCTCATTTCAATGGCTCCAATCCTTCATTTCTTCCTTGAATATGATGTAGTACAAATGAATTCTCCAAGAGTTTTCTTACAAATATTGAAATGTCCTATAAAACTACAAAGAAAACTAGTAAACTAACTACTTAGGGAGTGCTCCTCCCTTCAAGACTTCTCCTAAATGTCTTGCAAGAGCTCTCTATTTATAGACAAATTCACCCTAATCATCTAGACCAACTTGCATGACAATTTGCAATGAAAAGTTGTCTTGAAATCACAAAAAGATATCCATTGAATTTTGCAATGTTTTCTTGGGTAGTGCAGGTGCAAGGAATCTTTAAAAAGTCATCAAAAGTGGCTAGGAAGATAAGCTGTAAGTTGGAAATGTCATTTTCTGGCCGGACATACATGATACGCGGATGGCTACTACACGGCTAGTTGTCCGCGTATCGTGATCCGCATATTGCTCCCAGAAGAAGGCAAAATCAACTTTTCATCAAAACACAAAAGTTATAGCCCTTTGAAATATCTTTCCAAAACCACAAGCAAGTCATTTAGAGTTCTAGATGCAAAGATATGGCCAAAATACTAAGACGTGATTGGGAGAGCTTTGTTCTTCAGTAATTTGGATTTTTGGCTATGAATATGTGAGAACAGAATTTCAATAAATCCATAATAATTGTAGAGTATCCTCTTAGCTTTAAAATGTCACAAGAATTATCTCAATCCAATATTTGTACCTCAAGTTATTGCCAAAATACTGAAATATATCATTGTTACCGACACCTAGTTTTCTCCAATTCTTCACTTCCGTTGCTTCTTTACACTTCTCTTTTGCTTGTTATGCCTCTTGTGACCTTGAGACCTTGTTGTGACGTCGATCCTTTAATTCTATGGTGAATTTGTTGATGAGAAAATTTTTCAAAAGTTAAGCAAAACAATCCTCCAAGTTGGAATATAAAAGTTGTTCTATTGAAATTTCAAATCCAATCATCCTTGAATCCACTAAGAATGGGATGACCTTTACTCCAATTGATCCAAATTATGATTGAATGTATAAACCTGAAAGATTGTACAAAGATTGTGCATTAATTTGCTCAAAATATAAATTTTGCTTCAAAACAAAAAAAATCGGGTAAAAATCTTAATTTTTGAGAAATTCTCCAAATGAAAGAACTTAATCAAATTGACCCAAATTTTGGCTAAAAATACTAAACATACATTAAAAACACATAATAATACATACACTAAAATATGTAAAATTATCTCTTATCACTTAGCTTGATAGAGAATTAATAGAATTCTCTTCATCCTTCAATAAAATAGTGAGGATCATTGTAAGAGAACTTTGTAGTGCAACTTTGAAAGGTGAATAAGAAGAGAAGCTTATCCCAATTTGGTTGAGCAATTTCTAAATTCTATCTCTTTTACTTTCATTTGTTGCCATGAATTCTTACTTTGAAGTTGAACTTGTAATTGTTTCAACAACTAGATTGAATTAAAAGCTTCATCTAAACCATAGATGAAGCTAATGAATCAACAAACATGAATTAATCTAATTGCACTTACTAAGTTTGCATTTGTTTGTTTATTTGTTCAAGTTTTAACGCTTGTTTTTGCTTGGCCAACTTAAACAAGTTTCGCGTCCTAAAAATCGTAAAAGGTGCGGGAGTGGGGTCGTTGACTATTGAGCCTCGAAAAGGCAATCCGGTTTGGTGACTCTTTTAAAAAAAAGCAAGTTTTGAGAAAAACCGTGCGTGTGTGTGAAAAATCGAGTTTTTATTGAAAAAGTGTTATTTAAGAAAAATAATAAAAATGAAGTCGGGACAAAAAAGTGCAACAGTTTTGGCCAACTGATTTTTGAAACAGGGTTTTATTATTTTTTAAAATGGAGTCACCACTTGATACTGAGTTAGGGTGTACCAAGTCACCTGAAAAAATCGTCTAACAAAACAAAAGTAAAATTTTAGAAAAACCATTTAAAAACCTTTTCCAACTCCGGTCTACGAAAAAATGAGAGAAAAAGGTCCGGGAATCACATTTGAAGAAAAGGAAGGCAAAGGCTCGTGCCTAAGGCACCCTTTCCACCTAACCGAGGCTAGTTGCGAGGTTTAATCAAAAATTTCTAAATTAACCCTAAGTTCGATCACGTTCGGATTTATCTATATGAATGTAAATCCTAAATCTAAATGTGGATATCGAGAGGGTCGAAATGTCCCGTCGAGACTTGGTTGGGATTATCGCATTAATTGCGAGACCATAGTCGAGGCCTCGAGGGAGTCACGAGTGTGAATGCAAAATGAAATGCAAAAAGAAAAGAAAATAATAATATAGATAATAAGTGGTTGAAGAAAGTGGGATGTAACATAACGGGTGCGAGAGACTAATATCTCGTGATTAAATATTCCTACTCACGGAGGGAGGAACGGCATGTACGCCACCGCTTCTCACGTGAGTCAGCGACTATTTCTAGTCAAATCACACAAATGTCCTAAAGTCTAAGTGAAACGCAACCTAGATGTCATGCATTTTAAAAATGTGTCAAAATAAATAATAATAATAATAATAATAATAATGTCAAATGGAAAGAAAAAACTAAAAGTGTGTGAAATGGGATGTAAAATGTACACGAATGTACCTAACACTAAAATGTCCTAAGGGTTTAGCGTTGGACTAGCCCGTTCTAAAAAGTCCCACTAGCATTGGACTAGCGGGAAAGAAAGAAGCCACAACTAGCGTTGGACTAGTGCGGTGATGGAATACTATAAATCATGAATTAAACATTAAAGCATAAATTAAAAGCAAATTAAACATATAAAAACATATGAGATCACATAAAAGCACATAACACATAAGCATAATGTTCTAGATGCAAAAATCCTAAGGAAAGCGGTAAAAGAAATAAACACGTAAGCACGCAAAAGCATATAAACCCTAACTATTACACCGGGGACTTAATTTACAATTTAAAAGGGGGGAAAATTAAAAATACCCTATCTATTACACTTTCTATCGAATTACACAATTTTTGCTAAAATATGAGAAAAATAATCTAACTATTACATTAACTAACTAAATACAAAAAATACTACACTTTTTGCCAAAATAATAAAATTTGAAATTAAATAACATAAAATAAATAAATATGCAAAAAGCATGTAAATTAAAAAATGTAAAATAAAATAAAAAAATATGAAGAAACATGCATAAAAATCACATAAAGGCACATTGGGGCACATAAAGATGAATTAATGAGGAATAGGGATACCTCTTTGAAGATCCGGTACCAAAGCTTAAAAGACGAACACACAAGTCAAGGTACCTCAACATAAATGGATAAAGACTAAAATATGAAATCCTAACAAAAATTAGGGTAAAATATAAATTCTATAAAACTAAAGGGGCTACAAGTAAATTTCTATAAATCTTAAGGGGGTAAAAATTAGAAATTGAATAAGTCTAAGGGGTATAAATGCAAAATTAAAATAACTTGGGGTGAAATAATAAATTTTAATGAGCATAAGACATAATTTGCAATTAATTATGCCTGGTTGAAGGAAATTAAACTTGAGGATGTTGACCTGTAAATATGCAAAACTTAAATGCAATAATGCAAAAAATATTAAAAGACCGACTTGAGACAGGAGTAAATGTGAACTTTAAACGAGTTTAGTTTGAGTTATTACCTATCTGACGTGTATACTCTCTCTTTTCTTGCTAACCCTACTTTTCCTTTTTTAAACTTTCCAATTCCCGCCGGTGAGGTGGTTGGCCGGAGGAGTCCGCCGATCACCTCCTCTCTTTTTCTACAATGTCAGGCAACTACTCAAATCCAGAAGGGCAATCTAGATGGTCCGTGAATAGGTCTTTTGCTGATGTTGTTGCCAATCAGACTCAATCAGTTGCATTGAAGGAAACCTCTCTTTATAAGGGTGAACCTGCTGTGTTTCTTACTGACGAAGAGATTAAACATCTGGCGGCTCCATTAAAATATTTTTTGGTAGGTAAGTTTTCAAGGGGTTGTCCCTCCATGGAAGCTCTCCGCAAAGGATTCAATGCTGTAGGGTTTAAAGGGCCTGTTTCACTTGGTTTAATGGATGCTAGGCATGTATGCATTAAGTTTGATCTTGAAGAAGACTTCCAGAGATGTTGGTTAAGGGGATTTTGGAGCTTTCAAGGATTTGGCATGAGGGTTTTCAAATGGTCTACTGAATTCAGATTAGACTGAAGAATCATCTGTTGTTCCAGTATGGGTTAACTTTGATAATCTACCTCTCCACTTATTTGACAGATCTTCATTATTTTCGTTGGCCAAAGCTGTTGGAAACCCACTGAAGATTGATGCTGCAATTGCCACCCTTGCTAGGCCAAACATAGCAAGGGTATGCGTGGAACTGGATCTACTAAAACCTCTTCCAAATAGAATTTGGATTGGACATGGGCATGCTTGTTTCTGGCAAAAAATTTCTTTTGAAAACCTTCCAAGTTACTGTATTGGTTGCAAACGACTGGGACATGCAGAAGATCAATGTCAGTTAAATGGGCATGATGTGCAACCCCAACCTAAAGGGACCACTAACCCTCGCAAGAATGATCAAATGGAACATCAACAGAGGTGGACTCCAAAGAAGACTAATGTCAACATCGATGAGACTTCCAAGAATGAGGGACCTGGTAAGCTAGTTGCAAATACTGGTTTCAATTCAGTCGAAAAGATGATGTTAAATGGACAAAGAGGACTAGATGATTATCATCAGGGAATGGCTTTGGACATTATGGAAGGGGATGACATAAACACAAACAGAAGATTGGATTTGTCACCCATTATCAATGAAGCAGTAACAAATGACATGTGCAATCACTCAAGCAGATAAAGGGGCTATCTCTTTACCACAGGAAGATGTAATCAGACGATTGAACAATGAAGCTAGTGATGACAATGCTGGAGATAACGAAGTATGGGATGGTAGTAGATGGGCATCACCTTCCTGAAGTGGCTGGTAATTTATCCCCACGACTTGTTACAACAGAACCATTGAAACAGCCTTGCACTTCTGTGCTTGGAGGCTCTGAATGTGGAAGGTGCTGAGACATTGGATCCACCATTTCTGCAAGTTCGTCAAAAAGGTATTAGAGCCAAGTTTGCATTAGACTGGCTGCTGCGTTCTTCCTTGAAGTAGTACTCTAACTCATTCTAGGTTTTGTCCAATGATTAAAGTACTCTTTTGGAACATCCTGTGGGGTTCATAAGGCCCCAAATTTAAGAAGATTAATGCAGTTAGTTAGATCAAATAATGTTCAACTTGTTGTCATTTGCGAACCTAAGATTTCAGTTGCAACAATTCAATTTATTCAGATTGAAGTTGCATTTTGATTCGGCTGTTACAATAGTTCTGAAGATTTATGGGTGTTCTTCAACAATTTTATGACTTGTAACATAGTTGGGAATTCGGGACAGTTCATAGGCCTAGAGATTTCATCACCCTCAATTACCTTCAACCTTTAATTTTGCCTTTGTTCATGCTAAATGTTCATCAGACGAGAGGAATGAACTTTGGGTAGATTTGTTAGCCTGCAAACCAGCACAAGGACCTTGGTGTATATGTGGTGATTTCAATTTGGTAACGGCAGCAAATGAGAAGAAGGGTGGTAGGCCATTCAATATCTCTGAGGCATTGGATTTCTTTTCTTTTGCAAATATGGCTAGTGTGTTTGATGCAGGTTTTTCTGGCTCTCAGTTTACCTGGTGTAATAACCGCAGAGGTAGAGCACGAATATGGAAACGGCTTGATAGAGCTCTTGTTAATGAAGAATGTGCTGATATGTCTTCTTTATCAATCACTCACTTAGCCCGGGATCCTTCGGATCATGCACCGTTACTTCTGAACTTCTCTACGAAGATGGATAATAAACCCCGACCCTTTCGGTTTATTAATGTTTGGACTACCAATCAAGGCCTTTTGGAGGTTATTCAAAACTCTTGGCAGATGGAGATCACGGGGCACCGATGGTTATATTGTGTGGCAAGCTGAAGGCTTTGAAAAAACACATTCAACAGTGGAATAAGGAGCACTTTGGTAACATATTTTCCAATGTCAAAATGGCAGAGGAGAAAGTTAGGTGGGCTGAACAAAATGATGAGTCAGGAGGTTCACCAGAGACTGAATTAGCATTGAATAAAGCTAAGGCAGACTTGAGACGAGTAATGTCTATTGAAGAGCAGTACTGGAGACAGAAAGCTCGGGTCAAATGGCTTCAAGAAGGAGATAAGAATTCCAAATATTTCCATGCTGTGGTTAAGGATCGCAGATCCAAAGCCTTCATTCATCGAATAAAAGACATAAATGGGAATTGGATCAGTGAAGAGGATGAGATAGGAGATCAAGCTGTTAAGTTTTTTGAGACTTTGTTTACTGGGAATCGAGGGTTTCAGCTCAATTATTGGATGTCATCCCGAAATTAGTTTCACCAGAAGAGAATACATTACTAGAGGCAGTTCCTTCGGAAGAGGAGATCAAAACTATAATTTGCCAGATGGATGGTGATAGCGCTTGCAGGTCCCGATGGGTACACTAGGGAAGTTTTTCTCTTTTGCTTGGGAGGTGATTGCTAAGGATGTTCACAATGCTGTGGTGAGTTTTTTCTGTGGGGGTAGCCTTCCTCGTTCAGTTACAGCAACATCTATTGTTCTTATTCCTAAGACTGCTTGTCCTCAAGATTTTTCTCAGTTTAGGCCGATCAGCTTGTGCAACTTCTTCAACAAAGTGATTTCTAGAATAATATCTAATCGATTGGCTCCCATTCTTCCTAAACTTATATCTTCTCAGCAGAGTGGTTTTGTGAAGGGCAGAAGTATAGCAGATAATTTTCTCCTTGCACAAGAATTAATTTCAAGCATTGGGAAGAAGGCCCGAAGGAGGTAATATAGCAATAAAACTGGATATGGCTAAGGCGTATGATCGGGTGTCATGGCCTTTTTTAATCTCTGTACTTCGTCAATTTGGATTTGGTGAAGTGTTTTATTGATATGATCTGGCGTTTGATATCGAATGTTTGGTTCACTATAATTATTAATGGAGCTAGCTTTGGATTCTTTAAATCTACGAGGGGTTTGCGTCAAGGGGACCCTTTATCCCCATCTCTATTTATTCTTGGTGCTGAAGTTCTTTCTAGGGCGCTAAATAGATTAAGTGATCAACCAAACTATGTGGGCTTTCGGATTCCACCAGGCTGTCCTTATGTGATGCATTTGGCTTTTGCAGATGATGTGTTGATATTTGCTAATGCCTCCAAGCGATCATTGTTGAATTTGATGGATGTCTTGGACAAGTATCAAGTTGATTCAGGCCAACGTATTAATGCTCAGAAAAGTTGTTTTCTTGGGCATCGAGAATGGGGAATACTCGGGATTAAAATCATTGAGAGGATGACTAAATTCTCAAAGAAACAATTTCCCATAAAATATTTGGGCTGCCCTTTGTTTTTTGGCAAAGCCAAGATTGAATACTTTTCTGATCTTTGCTTGAATATTATGAAGAAGGTTCTAACATGGAAGTCTCGCTTATTATCTCCAGGGGGTAGGATAATACTTATCAGACATGTCCTTAGTGCCATACCTATTCATTTTTTGGCGGTTGCTAATATACCTAAAGGGGTTCTACGGTTGATGGAAAAGGTAATCTCCAATTTTCTGTGGAATTCAGCCGAAAATACTTCCAAGCTTCATTGGATAGGGTGGCATCAATTATGCTATCCAATCAAAGAAGGAGGAGCGGAATTCAGGAGTATGGAGGATGTCTATGCAGCTTTTTCTTGTAAACTCTGGTGGATGTTCAGACAGGGTGCTTCACTTTGGGCAAATTTCTTGAAATTAAAATATTGTACTGCCATTCACCCGTGCCAAGCTGAAATTACAGTGACAAGTTCAGCTACATGGAAGCGTATGCTTAATATAAGAAATCATGCTGAATTGAGTATTTCCTGGTTACTTAATAAGGGTGACTAGCCATTTTTGGTTTGACAATTGGATGGGGACGGGAGCCTTGCATACCAGGTTGAATATAAGTGCAAACCATTTGGTAGAATAATTTTGTTCAAGAAGGACGGTGGAATGCTCAGCTCCTCCAACAATGGTTGCCAGCGGAAATTGCTCAAATTATTTTAAAGATGGATGTTCCAAATGGACGGGAGTCAGATGTGATGATATGGCAAGAATCTACTTCTGGTAATTTTTCCTTATCATCTGCTTACCATGCAGTTAGAGATTGTAGACCTATCTCTTTGTTTGCTTCTAAAATATGGCATCCTCAAGTGTCATTGAAGGTGTCATTTTTTATGATGAGATTGCTATTGGGGCGTTTGCCTCTTGATGATGTTTTACGAAGGTTTGGTTTTAATCTCCCATCCAAATGTTTTTGTTGTTCCATTGCCAAGCTCTGAATCTATTGACCATATTTTTGTCTCGGGTACTATAGCTGCTGAAGTATGGAGGTTTTTTGGGATAAATTGTGGTATCACTGCTTCAACCATCCATTTACGAGCTATGCTGTCAGGTTGGTGGCTTGCCACTCATAAGCATAGTCGTATGAGATTTATTTTACAGGTAATTCTATTTTTACTTGTTGGAATTTATGGAAGGCACGGAACAGGGCTTTCTATGATGGTATTGAGCCAGGAGTCCTCTAAAATCTGTGATGAAGTGTTTAGAGACTTAAGAGATGCATATTTTCTTAAATATAAAGAGGTTATGAATGCTCAATCTTGGCATGTTTTTTTGGATGTTGTTTCGACCATAGCCTGATAAATTTCTTTGGAAGGCTAGTCAAATGGGTGCCCCCGTTAAGTGGAAAGATGAAACTCAATACTGATGGAAGCTCCAAAGGAAATCCAGGCACTTAGTGGAGGTGGTGGTGTTTTGAGGGATTCCAATGGAAGAATGTTGTTGGGGTTCGCATGCTTCTTTAGGTTATGGGACCAGTTTACAAGCAGAAGCTAAGGCAGTCATCAAGGCATCAATATCTGTTTTCGCTCATGGATTTCAGCACTTTCAGATTGAATCTGACTCTCTGATTCTGGTAAGTATTCTTAATTATAAATATGCTTGTCCATGGTTGATTGCTAAAGATATTCAGCAAATTCGTCAATTTCTAAATAGGAAATATCCAAGTTGTTCATTGTCATCGTCAAGCAAACAGGACCGCAGATCAATTAGCAAAGGTGGGTGGATCTCTGACTTGTTGTCAAATTGTTCCATCAAGAATCTGATCTTCCATCGTTAGCTCGTGGAGAATGTCATTTAGACAGTTTAGGATTTGCTTCATTCAGAAAATGTAAAAATTAATGTAAAAGGAGTAGTACTCCTTATTTAAATTTGTTTTGCTTTAAAGTTTCTGTATGGAGGTCAGGTTTATGTCCCCCTCCTTTCTTTAAAATTAATAAAATTTGGAGTGGCGCCCTCCCTCGTGTACGGGGTTAGCCAATAAAAAAAAAAACTTGAGACAAATCAAAATTCAAGGGTTGAAATGCAAATATCCATTTTTGAATTAACCAATAATAATAATAATAATAATAATATAATAATTAATAATATTAATAATAATAATAATAATAATAACTATGCTAACTTAAAGCCCAATTAATTAACTAATTACAAATACTTAATTAACTAATATGAGGAATTAAATTATAACTAAAGTATGATAGTAAACCACAATTGACTAGATTATAAGGCCAAAACAAATCAAATACAAAACATTAAACAACTAAATAGACAAACAAAACCAAACCCAACTTGCCCAAAATAGATTTTAGGATGAAAACGCTGAAATTTCATATCAGTTTCCCTAAATACCATTTCTCCTCTCAATTTCTTTTTTTTTTCTTCTTGTCTCTGTATTTTATTCCTCTATCTCACCATCCGATCCTCTGTGCAACCCCTCTTTTCTCTTCTCCTTCTCTATTTTTCTCTTTGAAATTCCCTCTCATTCACTCTGTTCTCTCTTCCTCTTTGTCTGTCTTCTCTCTCTCGCTGACTCTCTCTCTCTTTCTCTCTTTTCTTCTTCCTTTTTCTTCTTCTTCTCCAGCCTTTTCTCTCTTCTCCCTCGATGTCCCTCTGTCTCTCTCAATTCGTTTCCCATTTCTCCCTCTAATCTCTTCTTTTCTCTTTTCCTCTCTGGTTCTGTCCAGTACCTCGCTCTTGTTCGCCACCTCCCCTCTCTCTTTCATCTCTTTCTCTCTTCTGTCTTGTCTTCAGTTTTCTCACCTTCAATCACTATCATCACTCACCCCCCAATCAGTTTTTAACCCGGAAGCACCAATTATAACTCCTTCAAAACCCAACCCCTAAACTCACCCCTTTGCTCAATTCATCACAACCCATTACAATCCTAGCATACAAATCATTGATTAAGCAAAAATTGGTAGAAAATCTTACCTAATTCCGAGAATGATGGATCCTGTGTTGGTTGTTGGCGAAACTGGTGGAGCTGCAGGCTCTGGATAATAGCCCTGGTGATGGTGGTTTAGTGGTGAACTTGGGTTTGTAGTCGACAAGGGTGGTCCGACAGGGGTAGTCTGTCGACTGAAGGTGGTGGGTTTGTGGTATATTGTAGAGAGATTCGGGATTGGGCTGTGATGCCTTGCTGTTTGTTTTCTGCAAGTTTCTCGTGGAAGCTGAGATTTGACAGGTTGTTTGTGATTTTGGATTCATGAGTGGGATTTGGGAATTGTGGCGTTGGTCTGTGATGTTTTTACTGTAGGTTTTCGAGGCAATTCGCGTGCGTTTGTGGGTCTATTGGAGCTTGATGGTGGAATTTGAGTTGCTGAGTGTTGTTGTGTAGTGGCAAGGGTTGTCAATGGTGGTAATTCCTAGTGGTTTGAGGGGGCTGAGATTGGGGTCTTTGGGACCTATTGGGAAATGGTGGAAGTGGTGCGTGGAGGCCCTACTGCTAGGGGAGGTTGATGGATAGAGGGGAAGGGAAGCTGGTGGTTGGGATTATGCATGTGTGCCATTGTTGAAGTGTTTGTGTGTGATTGATTATGCTTGTATGTGAGTTACTGTGTGTATGTATGTGTCTGTGTGTTGTTTGTGTATCTGTTAGTGCTTAGGCGTGGGTTTAGTGTGTGTATTGTGAGTTCTTGTGTGAAAAAGAAATGGAAGCTCTGTGTGTGATGTGTGAATATGTGTGTGAACTGGTGATTGATTGTGTTTTGTTTGCGTGAATCCGTGTGTCTATGCTAGTGTGCAAATGGTGCGTAATGTGTGTCTGGGTATGTCTGTGAGTAGTGCATGTTTGCGTGTGTGTTAATGTGTGTGTTAATGACTGTGATGAATGTGTATGTTGGAATGTGTGACTGGAAAGTGAAATTGTGTGTGAAATGTGTGCTGAAATGTGTGAGATTGTATGTGAATTGTGTGTGCAAAATGTGCTGGTGTGTGTTTGTGTGTGTTGTGTATATAACTAACTTTTTAAAACAATGTGTGAAAGTGTGTGTGAATGAGTGTGTTTGAACATATGACTGTGTGTGAAATGTTGTGAGTGTTTGTGTTTGTATGTTTGAATGGCTGTGTGTGAGTTTTGTGTGACTGCGAGAGATGTGTATGTGTGTGTGTAAGAGAGATGTGATTGTGTGTAGTGTGTGTGGTGTGTGAGAGAGAAGTGAGTGAAGTTTTTGGGCTGATGGGGAGCACATGAATCTGGTGTGTGTTGTGTGTGTTTTGTGAATGTGTATGAATGTGTGTTTATGTACATGAGAAGTGTGTGTAGTGTGTGAGAGAAAAATGAGAATGTGTGTAGTGTGAGTGTGTAGTGTGTGTGAGAGAGAGTGAGTGTGTGTTTTTGGTGTAGTGTGTGAAAATTTGAAGATATGTGGTGTGTGTTCTTGGTGTTCTTGGTGAAAATCAAAGAACTAAGAACTAAAAACTCTACCTAGGCTTTTTTTTATTTTCTCTCTATTTTTTAATCCCCAAGTGGGGGTATTTATAGTGCACAAGTCTTAAGTTTCAAGAAATGGCTAAAAGACCAAAACGCCCTTAACTATCAAAATTACAACTTTATCCTTCAAAATTTATTTTTCTCTCACAAAAAATGAAAAATTAAGAAAAATGTAAATAACAAATTTGTTAATAGAAATTCACCCAAAAATAATTAAAAAAACTTAGAAACATGCTTAAAAACCTAAAAATGAATTTGGGACCAAAAAATTGGTGAAAAATGAGTTTGAAATGTGAAATGACAATTTTGTCCTTAGACAACGAAAATATAAAGAAAATAGCTATTGGCCTCTAAAAATTATCAAAAATTAAAACTAAGTTTAAAACTCTAGGAAATGCATTTATGACTAAAAAATTGGCAAAAAATGAATTTAAACTATAAAATGACGATTTTGCCCTTGAATGCAGTATTCATAGAAAAAATAGCAATCGTCTTCGAAAAAATCAAGAAAATTTACAAACATACTTAAAGAATTAGAAAAACAAATTTGGAACCTGAAATGAGCTAAAATGGTGTTCGCGAGGTGAAATTACCAATTTGCCCTTGTGCATCGTAAAATATAAAAAGAATATCAATTAAATTCAGAAAAATCACAGAAAATTAAAAAATACATATGAAAGTAAAAATGTGAATTTAAAACCCCCAAAACTAATGAAAAAATATTTACAGATAAAAAATACTATTTTGCCCCCACGAGATTATTGAAAAATTAAAATTTAACCCCAAAAATATAAACACCTCCCCAATATTTGAAAAGTAAATGGTGTATCAAAATTTGGTGTCTACATATAGATTTAAATCTCTCTTTTGACGCAAAGAGTAAGATTACCTTTGAGGCCACTTTGCAATATGAAGTGTGGTTAAAAAATTAGAGCACTTTAAAGGAACAAGTTGTCATTGACTATACTGAGGAGAATATTCGGTTGAGAGCTTTACTGAACAAAAAGGATCGTGAATTGATACAAGAGAAACGAATCTCAAAGAAGTACAAAGAGGCATACGAGTTTGTCAAACAGCTTTATACAGAGGCAAAACGAGAACAACAAGAGAAAAAAAGGAAATGTTTGGAGCTAAAAGATGGCATCAATCACACGATGAATACATATTTCTAGATGTCGAACAGCAGCAAAGCTCAGTGCTTGAAAGCCCAGTTGAAGAAGGTTAAATTGTGTAGGAAAGTTAATAGAATAATGACTCTATTGCTCAATTCTATTTGATTGGCTGTAAAAGTAGTGGAGTGTTTTCTTTTAATTCTCAAATTGTACAGAAGTTGACTAAAGTAATAAAAGAACTGTTTCTTTCTGAGCCAAAATTCACCTCACTTCGATAAAAGGGGGCCTCACCCTAAAGGATTACATCTCATGCTAGGCCTACCTTTGGCATTATAAGGGCTCCCCCCTAGGACATGTATCCGAATTATTTATACACTTGCTAACTTTAGTCTTTTTCCTTTTCTTTTGAATAATGAAAATTGACAGTGCCAATAACAAAAAGATGACTGAATCACTTTCCTTTTTAATGTGCATTTTAGGTACCTTAAATCATAACTTCTTTTCATCGAAGCCTCATTCGAATATGGTTCTGCACCCACCAATTACAAAGCCATATAAACATGAGTACCTATCTAAAATCTTCTGAGGCACCTATCGGGAATTAGACATTCGAGTTGATAGCACACAGATGAATGAAATGCTTGCTAAGATGAACGATATGACTCAGGAGGTGGCTTCTCACGAACAAATTATTGCCCACTTCATCAACAACATGAATAGCAATGACTCTACCTCAATGCACTCGTGACTTGGGAGCCTCTACAACCCCAATCCAATATGAGTGAATACTCTCCAAATGCAAACAACAATGTCCCAGTATCCCAGATGCAAATTTCGCCTATCAATACCCAAAACACTCAAATGCCTACTCCACCTCCAAATACTCAAAATCCTCAAATGCCTGTTCCAATCCCACCTAGCCCCATCAACACTAAAATACTCTGAACCAACTCCACTATCACTAGCAAGCCACTCAGTTTACCTAGAACACTTAGCCACCACTGGCTCTTAATGCAAATCAGTTTGTGCTAGATATTGGGTATCCGGGCATAGTGGAGATGGAACCCCTTATAAGAGATAAAAATTCCTTTTTGGCAGGCAAAAACATTGTTGAGAAGATTGGATAGGTTTGATGATGATTTCATCAAGGAAAGTCTAAGGTTTGATCGGTATGGCAGAATGGACTATGATGATTTTTGCATATTTTTGGATTTCCACTTGCTGCCGTAATTTAAGGTTCCAAAGTTTTTTTAATAGACTGGTGTTGGGGACCCTGTAGCCACCTTATGATGTTTTGTAGCAAGCTACGTAAGCCATCCGAGGATGATAATTTGTCGATAAGGTTACTTTGAGAGAGTTTGGAAAAGGATACATTGGAGTGGTATTTGAAGCTAGATTTCTTGAAAATTAGAACTTGGACTAACCTCTACTAGGCCTTTATCAAACAATACAAGTTCAACTGTGATCTAGCACTTAACGGGTTTTCTCTAATAGAATTGAAGAAGAAGCCTTCAGAGTGCTATGTAGCTTATGGCCAGTGGTGTCACAGCCAAAGTGAATCCATCAATAGATGAGAATGAGATGGTCAAGTTGTTTTCGATGCTCAAGACCCTCTGTATTGCCAGGCTACTGTGGGTTCCATCGGAAATACATTTGCTCTGGTCATAGAACAAATAGAAACTATCGAAAGAGGAATCAAAAAGGGAAAGGTGGTAGATATGACTGTTGTAAAATTGCAGGTCAAATCATTGCAAAACAGCCATAATTTGAAGAAAGTAGCTGGAAAGAAATCTGAGCAGAAAGAAGAAGAATCATATTCGTGTTAAACCAAGGCTCGAGGCCTAAATCCAAATCCCAAACTAACCTAAAATATCCTACCAAACACACAACACTCTTAGCCAACACTTTTTTGCCTATTCATCTACCATATTCTCAATCTGTTTTTCACATCCAAATTCAACTAATGAATGCCCAATCATTTCTCCTAAATCCTCGACCCATGCTCCAAAATTTTCAACCAGTACCACAAATAACCTTTGTCCTCCATTCTAAAACTTCCCAAGGCCTAAGCATCCAAATGCTTATATTCCACCCATGCAACAACAGGCAACTGTTGATCAATCTAACCAACCACAAAGACAGTATTGGTTTTTTACCCCCCTTGATCGTCCTATGGATAAGATTGATGAACAATTGAAAGCGGCAGGCAAAATTGACACCATACTCGAAAGAACATACCCTAGGGGGGCTCCATCATAATTATGACCCCCAAGCCTTTTGCGCCCACTATTGAAGAAGTCTGGGACATTATGTTAGTGTATGCCCTGCAACCAAGTCAGTTTTTGGGATTTATATATTATGCTTATTTCATGTTATGCTTATTTATGTGGTATTTTCTTTGTCATTTAATACTTGTTATTTATATTACTTGTTTATTTGATAAAGTCTGTACAATATTAACTGTGTATAAGAGATTGTAAGAGTTACAATGATGAGACTCTTATTACACATTAAGTTATATTCTTAAATATCCCTAGTCGTAGTATTAATGAGATTGGACATTATTAATACAGGAAGACTAGCACATTCTTGGCCTCTACTTATGGTAATTAGTAATTGATCTCGTCAACTATGGTGTGTGACACCTAAGCTGGTATGTGAATGCTTGTTAGAGAACAAGTTCATTGGATTGATCTGCCAAGAGTTGCTATTCATAGTGCTAATGAATTGTACTTTTAATGGCAATGGTGTAAGTGATCCTTAGACTAGAGATTACCATGGTATCTTGAGTGTGGATTGCTGTGCTTTGACTCTATTGCTCAGTGCTCACAAAAGAGTTGCCTATACGGTAGAGATTGGGTATAGTATGAAGCATGGAAGGATAGTGAGTAATCAATATAGGATTCACTACTCCTTATTATAGGAGAGTATATCCCGGATTGGCCATTTGTTAAAATCTAACTTAAAGAATCTTTTGCGCAAAAGTGAAAGTATGGCTTGAAATAGTTTCAAGGTTATATTGTTATGGAAAGTTATATTTTGGGAACAAGAAATCATTAATCAGTCATTTAAAGAGTGCACACTACACTCTTAGAATAATTGGGATATAGTGTGGTAAAAGGATATTAATTACACAGTAACATTGTCATTGATAGGTGTAGTCTACAATATGACTTTCCTATTCACTTGGGTGGTCATGATGCATTGTTAGACGCCGCTCATGATCTATAAGTGCAAATTAATTAATTCATGAATTAATGATAAATTAAAGTGTTTAATTTATCTAGCTTTTAATTAATTAATTAATGAGTTATAATTTGTACTTATTGCCAAAGTGAATGGAATCTAATAGGTCACACACAATAAGAACATGGCCTTTGGGTTAAATTGTTATTAAGATAAGTATAAGATACTTATGGAGTTAATTTATGTGATAAATTAACTTAAAGGACTTATTTATAAATATCTAAGTCTTGTTGGAAATTGGTTTCCTAAAAGGAATTAAGAAGCTATTTGGTTTCCTTTTGGAATAAGTTTCTTAAAGGAATAGGATTAGCTTAAGGTAAGCTTTCTAAACCTTCTTGGTTTCCAATTGCTTTTGTTTCCTTAAAGACTAGGATACTACATCTATAAATAAATCCATGCCTTGACTCTTGATTGATTTGATGAAATACAATTTTAGAGAGAGAAAAATTGAGAGAAGGTGGCATCTTCCTTTATAAGAAAAATGCCACAACCCTCTTCCCTAATAGTTGGTTTTCATCTTCTTCCTCTTTCTTCTTCTTGTGTTATTCATGATATTCAAGGAAGCTAGCACTCAAAAGGCAAGGCAAGAAAGCCCAAAGGTTCCTAAAGATCATGTTCGTGTGGATACCATTAAAGGCTCTACACTTGGAGGGCTTTTAATGGTAGATCAACACCTTCATCAAATAGGATCTTGCCCTTTGAAGCATAGAAACCTTCTATGCTTGAGGTATTTGTGCTAAACTCCCTTTAATCGTATAGATTACATCAAAGAGATCCATGGCTAAGGTAATAAATTTTCAAATTTTTCGTTGCGTTACTTTCCTTATTACCTTACACATTCTACAGTCAATTGTCAAGTGTTGAGGCAGAAAATTTAAGATATGATTGATGCTGGAGACATCGTGTTGAGAAACGGTAAAGAACAGGTCCCGAATGTCAATAGTATTCCTCGCCCCGACATGAGCTAACTGTTGGGATGATAGCAGCTAAATGAGAAATTCATGATGGGGAGAACATTTGATACTACTGGTTTCAATATTAATATTGATAGAGGAGCGCTGAACAACTGTATAGTTGATCACTTTCCTATGTCGAAAAAGTAATGGTAAATTTAAGATTGCCTATATTTCAAAATTTATTTTCAAATAGATCCCTAGAATAGATTTCTTTCTTAAAATAGTCTTGGTGTCTAGCTCATATCATGGTTTGCTTTAACTTTTTGAAAAGAAAATTGTTGTGAGTCCTTATTTACTTTAAGAAAAAATGTTTTTGTTAAAGACTTGAACTGCGCTTGATGCTTTTCCCAAGAAGGGTAGGGGAAGCTTATGTGTTTGTAAATATTCCCTTTCTAGGAAAATGCAAGTTTGATCTCAATGCAATGGAAGTTTTCTTTTGTCTATTTATTTAGGTGTTCCCATATTTTTTTTAGTTAGCCAAAAATAAATGCCTATGATCTTTGGATGTCATCTTACTTGAAGTTGATGATTGCCACTTTTATGTCTTTCTGCATTCTGAAATAACGCAAACTGTTGTTGCCCCAAAACAATGCAACC
This sequence comes from Mitragyna speciosa, assembly GCA_024721245.1. Taxonomy (NCBI): domain Eukaryota; kingdom Viridiplantae; phylum Streptophyta; class Magnoliopsida; order Gentianales; family Rubiaceae; genus Mitragyna; species Mitragyna speciosa. The sequence continues at coordinate 21,738,087 of CM045553.1, forward strand.
AATATAGAGATAAATGAACTTGCAATAACAATAATAAAGTTATAGCAAAAATAAGTTCACAAATAAACAATAAATAAAGTAAAAGGAATAAAGAAAGCACACCAAAATTTTTATAGTGGTTCGGCACCAAACCGATACCGACATCCACTCCCAAGTTATCAACTTGGAATTTCAATCCACTGGTAGCTTCTTTAATTGTTGGTGAAGCAAACCAACTTATACATATGGAAGGATCACTCTTGCTCTCTCTTCCTAGCTCTAGTTGAGCCAAAGGCACTACCTTGCTCACACTAAGCTCTACCGAGACTAGCCACGAGTTTTACACCACTCACAACCCTCACACTATGTTACAATTGAGTATTTCCACTCACCCAATTAAGAACTACACTATCCCAACCAATTACCTCACCTAGAACTACAAGCACACACTCACACAAGAGTATTTTTCCTCAAAATCACTCTTAAAACACTTGTAAACTAAGTAGGGAAAGGTCTCTTTCATTTGTATACATTTTGGTATATATAGGGGTGAGAAAACAGCTAGAAAATGGCCTCCAACAGTCAAATTGAAAATTCTACCAACAATAGCCGTTATCCAGTAAATTTGAGGTCCGGACGTCCGCATGAGTGATCCGGACATCAGCATCAAGTTTGGTTACTCGTCCACATACATTCTGTCAAAGTTACTTCATCCAGACGTGTCATCTGGACGCGGTCACTGTTCATCCGATAGTGTTCATGGTTACTATTCATCCAAGGTACTGTTCATGGGGTTACTGTCCATCTAGTACTGTTCATGGTTACTATTCATTCAGACGCAGTTACTGTTCATTCAAACTTCTGCATCCCAAGTCTGCATCACAATTTTCTTGTAATTTCTTCTTCTTTTTTATTTCTTTTTATGCCTAAATACTTTTCTTGCAAGAATAACTTGAGAAAACATTAGTAGACATTATCATTAGTTTGTTAATCATCAAAACTAAGATGATGTGAGACCATAAGGTCTTCAATCTCTCCTTTTTTTATGATGACAAACTAATGAGGAAAACGAGCAAAAGGATATAAAATTGACTCCCACTTAGTGTATCCATATTCAAAAATACTCATTTTCAAACTAGATCATCATTAACAACTGTTAATGAGAACTAGAGTGATACTAAAGAGGAATGTGGATCCATGTTAGAAATTCTGAGTAATACAAAGGGAAACCCAAATTTAACTAAGTAGGACCAGAAGTTGTTAACATTGACACTAAGATAGGGAGTGGCAAGTCTATTTATCAAATTCTCACTTATAGGCATTCGAGTTATCAAGAACGGGGGCCACAATGAATTATCAAGCAAGCTTCTAGTATATGGAGGATTCAAGCATAACAAAAGGAACAGACTCATAGGGGGATACCATGTTAACTAATTCAAATGGGGAGTTTTATTGTTCCATTTCTTCACTTTCTTACTTACATTTGGAATTTATTGTATTGGTTAAATGTAGAGGAAAATGGGGTAATCTTGTGTGCTAATGAGTTGATGTTAGCAATCATTACTTGTGCCAAGTTCCCCAACTTGTTGAAATTACTTTATGTGTCTTGGCAAATGCTTTCTTCAAGTACGAAGAAATTATTATTATATGATTTGGAGTTTTGTTCTTATAGAAAGTATATTTTGTAAAGTGGTTGGAATTACATCTAAATGTTGCATGTTTGATGAAAATTTCTCTTCTTTACTTAATTTTACAAGTTAAATGTTGATTATGGCAAATTAGTACAAGCATGCAACCTGTGTTGTAATACTTATTATGAGGGATTTTTATACTATAAAAACAAGAAAAAAATTTTCTAGATCATTTGAGGACAAACAATGATTCAAGTGTGGGGGAATTGATAAGTGTCAAAATGATGTATTTTGGTATATTTGTTGACTCAGAATTTAAAATTTTTTGAGGTAGAAATAATTTTGAATAGATTGACACACAAATTTGAATTTTCTTTTTGCAGGTTAATGACATTCGAATAGGTTAGAGTAATTGGTGCACTGTCTCTCTCATCCAAAAAGAAAAAAGTAGAAGCATTATTGTGTTTTAGCAGAAATGGATGGTAAGATACCTCCTTGGATCATTAATTCAAACACCATCAAGGCGTTTCTCATTTGGTTAAGTAAATTTTCTTTTAAAAAAAATTATTGCAAAAAGGATGGATCAAAGGCGAGCCTTCTTTCCTTTCCAACAAAACATTTTCTTCCCTTATTTTCCCCTTTGAGTGGCCAGAATATGTGATTTTTGTTTGACAACACACTTGAAGGTCGAATCCCTCACACTGGGGTAATTTTGTGGTGATTTCATTCCACACTAGGGCAAATTTTGTTTTAACTTGTGTTTCCAAGAAAAGAAAAGAAAAACAGGGACAATTGAAAAAGAAAGCAATAAAACTGAGGTAAATTTTTTTAGAAAATGGAAAACAAGAGAAGAAGAACTCCAAGAGCAAGTAGTAAAGTTAGGATGAATTATTTGGAAATGCGACCTCAAAGTTAATTAAGCCTTTCACGAATTTTGCTTTCAAACCTTAATATTTCTAGCAGATTACCTGGCCCCATTTCAAAAGCCGAGAATATTACTGGCTTCCATCTTTATTTTTGTGATGATTTTTTAGATGAAAATTTGCAAATCAATGGGGCATGTGATGTTAACAAACCTATCCCAATCAATCAAGGGAAGAATGTCTTACTAATGCCAAATATTCTTCAAATATTAGTCTATTCTAATGAAAAGGGGAAAGACTATCTCAAGTTTGGATATTGCTGTTCATTTCATTTCTTCCTCTAAAGTCGATAATTCGGATAGACACTGTGGTTAGGAAAATGCGACAGTTGAAGGCTCACGAGTGAGAAAGTCAATGTGCCTGTATTAGGTTGTTTTGAAAAGTTGATGACTATAGTTACTTGAGGTTTCTCGTCTGTATTGATCTTTTTGGGGCAATCTTGAAATTCAAATGGGAATGACATCCAAAGATCAAGAGGCAACTTTTAAACCATTGTTTCAAAATCAATTTTGAAAATGTTTTATTTAGCTATATTTTGTTTATTTATTCTTTGCATGTTTTCTATGTTTATTGATATCCCTTTTGCTATACTATGAATACTTAAGCAAATGCACCTATCGTTTCTTATAGTACAATGTATAGGAGTATCAAGTGCCGATCTCACAAAGACTATGCGAGTACTAGTACTAGCTTTGTTTTTATTATCTAACCATTCAACACGAATGGCAAACTCAATGAAAATGCAAATTAACTAAAATTAGCTACCTAACTAAAAAAGATCTAGAAGTCAGCAGAGAGAATGAACAATAGTAGAGGTGAAATTTAGATATAAATCCCCCTAAACTAAACATGCTATAACTCTAACTTGAATAATGATTAAGACAATTGCTTAGACCCTAAAATCCCTTAATTAGGTTATAATCTTTCTCAAGTATTATAACCTCTATCCCTTAGGTTGATTAATTGGAATCTCTTCTCAATTAAAACCCCAAAATGATGCATTCATGTTCTATGGATTTTATGATTTTGGTTAGCTTTAAATCTAACCGCGAAGACTCATGTAGTTTTATTTCTAGCAACCCATGCAAGCCTTATTATTCATGAAGTGATCTAATCATATAACTGATTTCTCAATCCACCCATACGAAATCAATATTGAATCAAAGGATGCTAGCAATTCCCAATTCAACAACAATAAAACTCATGAATAAATCTAAGAATAAAGTTGGGATTTTCATTAGTCACAAATAAAATCAATAGCACAATAGTCTAGGATTCAACTATCTAAATCTTACAACTCAATTCATAAGTACAAGAACAAATCCAACAAAAGACAAGAAAAGATAAAAGACTTGAGTCTTCCCTTGAATCTTGATTAAATGTCTTCTTGCTTTGCACCATTAAGTTGCTCCTCTACTCTTGCTTTCTTCTCTCTACATTCCTCTAGATGTGTGCAAAAGTGTGTTTCTTGTGCCCTAGAACCCAAAGAAACCACCTTTTTCCTTCTCCAAAAAGGTAGGGTTCTACCCTCAAAAGATTCACCCCAAAGTGCTTAAAAACGCAACTTTCTGCAACTAGGTCGTGGAAAGGCCTTACCCATGGCCTTGTTTCCTCCCTTTCTGACTAAGTCCGCACCCCAGGCCGTGGCAAGGCCTTGCCTGTGGCTTTGTTCAGAACGTTTTTCTTCTCTTCTACACAAAAGTTTACCTTGAAAATGGCCAAACTAGCTTTTGCTCAAAACATAAAAGTTTTATCACTTTAAGTAATCTTTCCAAGACCACAAGAATCACATCATTTGAAGGTCTGTAGGCTGAGATATAGCTGAAATACTAAGAACTGGTTGGACCAGCTTTGCAGTACAAATGTCCTTCAGTTACTTGGAATTTTAACTTGAAACGTGAGATGTCTTCATATAAATTGTAGGTAATTGTCTTAGCTTCAAAATGCTTCATGAGTCACCTTAATCCAATATCTGTAGCTTAAGTTATCACCAAATCACTAAAACATGTCCAAGTTGCTAAACCATTTCCTTTCTAATTCTTCTTCTCCTATTACTTCTTTGCACCACTTTGAGGGTTTATTGACTTTAGCTCATCACCAAATTCAAATTATCTTAGCCATGGATCTCTTTGATATTATCTATACGATTAAAGGGTGTATTGCACAAATACCTCAAGTATAGAAGGTTTCTATGCTTCAAAGGGCAATATCTTGTTCAATGAAGGTGTTGATCTACCATGAAAAGCCCTCCAAGTGTCAAGCCTCCAACGGTATCCACACGAACATGATCTTTAGGAACCTTTGGGCTTGCTTGCTTTCCCTTTTGAGTGCTAGCTCCCTTGAATGATTATAAAGCACACAAGAGGAGAAAGAGTAGAAGATAAAACCCTAACTATTAGGAGATAGAGAAAGTGGCATTTTCTTGGAGAAGAAAAATTGCCACCTCCCTCTCAATTTTTCTCTCTCTAAATTTTGTGTTGTGTTTCATCCATCCTTCAAGATTCAAGAGATGGACTTATTTATAGATGTAGTATCCTAGTCTTTAAGGAAACAAGATCAATTGGAAACCAAGAAGATTTAGGAAGCTTACCTTAAGCTAATCCTATTCCTTTAGGAAACCTATTCCAAAAGGAAACCAAATAGCTCTTTAATTTCTTTTAGGAAACTAATTTCCAGCAAGACTTAGATATTTATATACAAGTCTTTTAACTTTATTTATCACATAAATTGATCCCATAAGTATCTTATACTTATCTTAATAACAATTTAACCCAAAGACTATGTTTGTATTGTGTGTGACCCATTAGGTTCCATTCACATTGGCAATAAGTACAAATTGTAGACACCAAATTTTGACACACTATTTATTTTCAAACATTGGAGGGGCAGGTTTGCACTTCTGTGCCAAATTTTAATTTTTCAATAATTTGGGAGGTAAAATAGTAATTTTATCTGTAAATATTTTTCTATCAGCTTTTGGGGCCTTTAAATTCGTATTTTTACTGTTATGTGAATTTTTTAATTTTTTATAATTTTTCTGGACTTAATTAGTAATCTTTATATTTTTACTATCACGAGGGCAAAATGGTAATTTCCCCCCGCGAATACCATTTTAGCTCATTTTTATTTCCAAATTCAATTTTCTAATTCTTTAAGCATGATTTTTTAATTTTCTTGATTTTTAAGAGATGATTACTATTTTTTTTCCGTGAATTTTCATTGTCTAAGGGCAAAATCGTCATTTTACAAATTAAATTCATTTTTCACAAATTTTAAATCAAAAATGTATTTTCTAGTGTTTTAAGCTTATTTGTAATTTTTGATAATTTTTTTAGGACAATAACTATTTTTCTGTGAATTTTCATTGCCCAAGGGCAAAATCGTCATTTTACAGTTTAAATTCATTTTTTGTCAAAATTTTGAGTCAAAAATGCATTTTCTAGTGTTTTAAGCTTATTTTTAATTTTTGGTAATTTTTCGAGACTAATATCTATTTTTTGTGTATTTTCATTGTTCGGGGGCAAAATCGTCATTTTTACACCCCGAGCGCGTTTCTATCAGTTTTATTTTTGAAATCTACTATGAATTCTTTTTGAAAATTCAGAGATCGCTGCCGTATTTCTTGTATTAATTTTTAATTTTAGGATTAAAAAATATTTTTTTAAATAAAATTAGCATTTTTAATGCTAGGGGCGTTTTCGTCATTTTATACCATTCTTGGCTAACAAGACAAGGGGCCTATAAATACCCTTGTAATCAGCAGAAAAAAAAAGAGAGAGGAAACCCTAAAAAACACTTTTTGCTTTTGTAATTTTGAATCAAACACACACAATTATACACCAAAAAATACACACACTTCCTACTGTTTTCTTCACTGTTACATTTACTATTCATCGTCTCCTCCAAAAGGGCCACTGTTCATCCTCAGATTATTACAAGGTTCGAAGGTAACATCTTAAGTTGTTTTCTTTTCTCTTGTGTTTGATTCATTTTATTTTCTTTAGTTTTATTATAAAATCTGATTGAATGTTTGGGTAGATTTTAGGTTTTTATCTGGTTTTTTATTCTTTCTTTCTTGCTGTTTTTGGGTTTTTTGGGTTAGATTCCTGTTTCCCCTTTCATTTTCACCGTCTCACCGTCTCTCCCTCCTCCCATCTCCACCTTTTAACCACCGTCAGTTTCTTCTACCACCACCCATCCACCAATTCACCAGAACCTCACTAGCTCTCCTCCACCACTTGCCTTCATCACCAATCAGCAGCCTCACACAACAGCCTCACCACCGCTCAATACTTCCCCTGCCTAACAACCATAAAGTCATCATAATCAGCTCCCAATTGTCATAGTTCTACTACAATTTCACCAATTCCATGAGCCCAGTCCCAGTTAGAAACTCACTAGAAGACCCGTTATCAATACCAATCAACCTTCTCGCCACCTTGGCTTCACCACCATCACCAGGACCGTCATACAACCCGTCTTTCCCTCCACTGGTGTCTCCCTCAACTCTACGAACTGAAGCCCAAAATGCCTCCAGTATTCGGTGGCCTCTAACCTCCAAATAATCCAACCAGGACCACCCCAATGTCACCCATAGTAATAGTCTCCCACTACCCCTACCTGCAAACAAACCACAGCAAAATGACCCAACAACCAGCAGACAACATACACAACAACACTCAAACATACACAGACGCACACACTATACACTCGCACAGACGCAGACACATTACACACATTATACACTCACTGCCCAGAACCACCAGAAGCAACTACAGCCATCTCTTCTCTCTATGCCGCACCACCATCATTCAACTTCCTCAAGCCCTGGTAACCATTACTGTCACCCAATTCACAACCCCTCTTCCACCATCTCCTCCACCACTACCCAATGACCACACACAATTCTTCACACAACATTCTCAAGCACATACCCAGCTATACAATATACACACACAGCTATACAATACACACACACTCACACATCCGCACATGTATCCCAGTTTCAAGCTCACATATTCACGATTCTCACTCTTAACCCCATGCAACACACAACACACAATACACGACACACAATTCACACATCCAAAAATGTCGACTTTCGCATCAAACGGTAGTTGAATTATGAGTAATGCATTGCAAATTTGAGCAAGTAAATTATTGAGTAGTCGGGAATCTTCATCCAACCAATGTCGATTCTTGCGTAAAAAGGCAGTTTTACTTCTCGAATACAGTTCTGCTATTAGCTTAAGATTGAGATGTTGAGTAACCGGGAGCCTTCATAACCAATATCGGTTTTCGCGTCAAAAGACATTCTCGTATTTTGAGTGATCAGTTCACCAGAACAAATATCCCTCAAGTGAAAAAAAATGATGAAATTGATCATAAGACATGTGGTGTTCTCTGATTGATCGTATGATTTGTTTACTTGTAAATTTAGTAAGGCGAAGAAATTAAGTTGAACTTGCTTAATTGTGATATAATTCCTTCTCTTTTGCTTGGTATTATGAGTACTAAAGGCAAGATAATAAATTGCATAATGGTCATTTACTTAGTTTTGAGGAAATACATTTTAGAACGCACATGTGTGATTTCAATGTTTGAATCATTAATTGATCTCATATTTTTCAAACAATTTGAGGACAAGTGATGATTCAAGTGTGGGGGAATTGATAAGTGTCAAAATGATGCATTCTAGCACATTGGCAAATGATGTTAATATATCTATCCCAAATCACTAAGGGAAGATTGCCTTACTGATGCCGAATATTCTTCGAGCACTAGTCTGTTTTAATGAAAAGGGAAAGATCACCTCAGTATTGGACACCGTCGTTCATTTCACTTTTTCCCCTGAAGTCAGTAATCCAGAAGAATCCTATGGTTAAGAGAATGTGACAGTTGAAGGCTCACAGATGAGAAAATCAGTATGTTGACATGGAAGTCATTGGGAAGTTGATGAGAATAGTTGATAGAGGTTTTCGTCTGCATTGATCAGTTGTGGTAATGTCAGAATTCAAATGGGAATGACATCCAAAGATCCAAAAGCATCTTTTAAACCATTATTCCAAAATTGACTTTTTTTTTTAAAAATGTTTCATTTAATTGTATTTTATTTAGTCTTTGTGTATTGTTTACTGTACATAATTTCTTTTACATTATTGCATGTGAAGCATTTTTCTGACAATTCATGCTTTGAAATTTTGACATTTGCTTTGTTCAGACTTGAATAAAAACAAAGGCAATCCTAAGTTTATCAGAAGTCGAAGGCATGCATGAATGGAAAGACTATTTTGAGAGATTTGGATTTGGGTCGTGAATCAGAATTCACTGAATCGGGAAGCTTGCGAAGAGAAAAGCAAGAGATTGGTTAGAGACTCAGAATGGCAATACTCATGTTTATATGCGTTAGCAGAGTGAGGGACCGTCAGATAGTGACATCACTTTTGCAATTGTAGTTGTTTCCTCTCTTTGCAGGTGCAATCACATCGTCATCAATTAAGACCTTTGTCAAGAATGAAAACTGGGGCAATTTTTTTAGATAATCATGATTTGATCAAGAGCGTAATTCATTTCAAAGATCGATTTCAAAATTGACACTGGGGCAAATTTTTTGGCAAAAATTTGATTTTGAGATTCATTTGTACTGGGACAAGCTTTTTGCAAAGGATGAATTTAAATAGATTTTGATACCAAATCTAAAAAAAAAAGTGGTTTCGGGTTAGTTTGATGTGATACACTGGGGCAAAATTTTTTGAAAATTTTGATCTTTGGGATGATTTAGATACAATGTTCGATAATTGTTTTAAGTTTTTCCCATGTCTCAAATTTCTTTATGCTTTTTTTTCATCAGTCTGGATCTCATTTTGTTCATTTTAGTCTGATGCATTTTGTTCATCAGTTTAGGATCATGCATTCATGCATTTTATCTAGCAACCTGTGTTACATCATCTTGTGTTACTTTTTCAAACCGACGCGTGTTCATCATTTGATTAGTATGTTGCATATTATTTTGATTTTTGTCCAGCATTACTGATGAGTCACAAGTTGGATGTGACAGCCCCACCTTACCCAGAGGCGCACCAAAGGGCTTAGCGGACTGCCTGCCTAGCTCTCGCCAGGTCTCGATTCACGCACTCACGCAAACGTCCGAGCGTACTTAACTTAAAAAAAATAAGCTAAAATAAAATTGGAATAAAATAAAATACACTCATTTTATTTAACATAAAGGTACAAATCACATCAAAATTTTACATTTCATAACATACATGATTTTTCACAAAGATCCCCTAACACAGTCTGGCGAATACAATAACTGAACTGTCTATAACAATCAAAACTCAGTTGATCCAGCTTTAAATTTCTCAGGAAACCTGAGTAAAGGAAAACAAATGGAATGGAATGAGCTATAATAGCCCAGTGAATGTCCAATTCATGCAATCATAACCAAAACTCATTATTTTTAGTAAATGAAATAATCGAACAATTAAATTAATAAATCAAGATATAAACAATTTAATTTAACATGTAGTCAAAGGAGGATACAGGGCTCCACTACGGAAGCAAGCTTAACCGTAGGAAGAGCAAGCACTGACCATGTATTCACGATATTTGGACCGAGATAATAGCTCAGGTCTTTATCAAAGAACATATCAGTTTTATCAAACACAAACCCTAACCGCCAATCACCTTATAACCTCCGTACAAGCTACCACATCCAGGGAGATATTCTCAACCCTGGAGGGCCAACAAGCAAACAGGTTCAATCCGGAGTTGGCCTCTTTGAGGATTCACAACTTAAAAGGAAAGAACATCAAACCCTAAAACACCCAACACCTTATGTCCTCCCACGTGCAGCCGGATTGACTAACCGTGAAATAACATGGAAGTTAGTCACGGTAGTCTCACGCACACACAAGTAACACATTGGTCAATGAAAGCAAGTAACATGTTGCGGAACAGATGTGATAAAGTACACATCTTTCCTCAAGTAGTACAGGTATTCACATAGTAATTGCAAATTTTTCGCATAATATTTATCAAATAAAATATCACATTCCATGCATCATGCACACATAAGGACACTCACCTTGAAAGCCTAAGAAAATATCTCGTGAAACGGTCGTGCCGTGTTTTCGGACCCTGAAATTTATAAGAAATAAACTAATGAAAACTCAATTTAAACTCTAATCAACTTAGAAAGAAAATTCAAGAAAAACCCCATTAAATTCTAGGGTTTTAGTTCTAGGGTTTAGGGTTTAGGGTTTAGGGTTTAGGGTTTAGGGTTTAGGGTTTACATTCTAGGGTTTTTATGCTAGGGTTTTCTAGGGTTTTTCTAACAAAATTTGGGCATTATTTCCCCTTGATTTTCGGCCCTTCCAATCTTGTTTTTCATCAAGATTTCAATCAACAAACCCATAATTCAACAAGTCCTACAACTTCTTAGTTCAATCTAAACTCAATTCAATCAAAATTCCACTAAATTTCAAGAGTTATACTCCAAGAATCATTATCCAAATCCGCACAGGGTTGGTTTTCATCCAACTTCAGGCCATTATTGTGGTCAATCCATCCAGAACTAAGGGATTCTAATTACATGGTTTTTAAGTACGTTTATAGGGCTACAACTTTCATGAAGATCATCAATCCAAATTCCAACTATAACAGGTTCGAAATCAGCCCTCAAGTTGGCTCATCATCAAAACTGTTTCACGCAGAACCGAATTTTCAGCCAACTTTGCAAACTTTCTGCGATTAATATACAATGAATCACAGTGCAAGCCTTATACCGTTGGAAAGCCCTATCAATCTAGTTTCTAAAACAACAAGAATCACTCGAATCCAAGTTGTCTATACCAAGTTATGAAAGTTTTACTAAAACTGGTCCAGCATGACTGTTTTAAGTGTTCTTGAGTTCCAACTTAATTCTTCAACTAAACCACATATAAAACATAAATTTCCAAGGTTTAAAGGCCATATACTAGTCTATCTAATCACAAGAACACTTTATATAGCAAGTATATATCAAGTTCTAACTAATTTCTTCAAGTAGTATTAACAAGAAACTTGGTATTAAACTTGCATAAAAACTAATTAAAACATGAAATTAATAAGGTAAGTTCATGGTAAATACCTTAGATAGGCTTAGAACTTTGCTTAAAAAAAATAGTAGCCCACTTCCTATGGTTGATTTGTGTCAACTTGAGAGATGAAAGTCCAAGAAGTTGAGAGCAAAAATGAGGGAAAAAGAGAGAAAGATGAGAGGAAGAGAGAGACAAAGAGGGCCGGCCAAGGTAAGGAAAAAGAGAAAGAAATAGGCTAGGTAAAAAGAAAAGAAATAAAGAAAAAGGTAGGTAAAGTGATAGCCAATTAACATAGAACAAGAGTAGGATTAGGTTTTAGTCTTTTAATGTATTAGTGGCTAACTTGGTTTAATCTAATTGGTGGAATTCTAATCCTCTTTATCACCTAGTAATTAGTAATATTCTTGGCACAAATTTTTAAAGCAAAAATGAAAGAAAAATAGGGAGAGAGGGCCGGATTTTGGGAGAGAGAAAAGCAAGGGAAATTAGTGAAATTTTAGGTCAAAATTTTGAACTAAAGCTCACTTAGTCAAGAGTCTTGAAAATGATAAAGTTAGTTAGTCAAAATTAAACACTATTATAAACTAATGGTCCAATAAAATTAATCCAAGTTAGGTACTTAGGTGTACTACTTAATCATGAAAGAATCTCATTTACTTAACCTAATTAACTTGAGGAAATCTTCCAACTAATAAATCAAAGATTAACTCTAAACCCTAACTAAAGGAAATTCTCTTATTGGAGGCATTTTTTTTTCTTGACCTTTATTTTTCTTTTCTCATCATTTTATATATTTCTTTCTACTCATAAACATAACATGAATCATATAATTTTATACGAGTTTCTGGGGCGTCACATTGGATACCTTCAAGAGGGACGTTCCAAGGATGATGGATCGAGTTTGAGGAGCTCCAATGATGTACTTAAAGGTTTGGATAGTCCAATGACTAGAGCAAGAGCTAGAAGAATGAAGGATGCTTTGCATGGACTCATATGAGGAGGCTTTGCAATTGGGCTCAAAGGGGCAATCCAAACAACTCATTAATGTGACTTTGGCTGAACAAACATTGGATGAGGACTTCATGGGCCACACGCATGGAGAGCTTGAAGAATTGAAGTCCATTTGATAGTTTTGTGGGCTTAATGTACTGCCAGCCCATTAGGGTTTATTAGTGGCGATTTTTTTTTGTTAAATCATGCTTTGTTTTGGTAGTTTCATGAGTATTGGTTTTGTCCAAGAAGTTAAGTCTATTTTCACAACTCTAGAATATTCTTTGTAAGCCTATTTATAGGCCATATTTTGTAGTTACAAATTTTATTCAGAAATTTTAGAAAAATCATGTGTTCTCTTTGAGAATTTTCTTGGTTCTTTGTCAATTAAGAACTACTCTTGGTCTTATCAAGCTTGCTTGTGGCGACCACCAACTTCGCTTAGAGTTTTCTTGAGTTTTTGATCAAGTCTTTAGAGCTAATTAGGTTAGACGATTGAACTCGCTCAACTTGGTCTAGTCTAGTTGTCCTATAGGCATGCTCATCTTCAAGGGAAGATTCAAGGCAAGACAACTCCACGTCAAGGGTTCCATGGTTCACGAATCAAACGAGGTCTTGAGTTCAACGAGTTGCATACCTGAATCCAAGACTTTCTTGGCTATGCAACCGTGCGCACATCAATTACGCATACTTTACTTTTCTGCTTAAGTCCCAGCTCGTCCGTTGGGTTCCTTTTATACTTAAGTCCCAGCTCGTTCATTAGGCCTTAGCTCGTCCGTTGGGTTTACTTTTTTGCTTAAGTCCCAGCTCGTCCGTTGGGTTTATTTTTCTACTTAAGTCCCAGCTCGTCCGTTGGGTCCCAACTCGTCCGTTGGGTTTACCTTTCTGCTTAAGTCCTAGCTCATTCGTTAGGCCCCAACTCGTCCGTTGGGTTTACTTTTCTGCTTAAGTCCTAGCTCGCCCGTTGGGCCCCAACTCGTCCGTTGTGTTTACCTTTCTGCTTAAATCCTAGCTCGTTCGTTAGGCCACAACTCGTCCGTTGGGTTCACTTTTATGCTTAAGTCCCAGCTCATCCATTGGGCCCCAGCTTGTCCGTTGGGTTTACTTTTCTGCTTAAGTCCCAGCTCGTCCGTTGGGTTTATTTTTTCGCTTAAGTCCCAGCTTGTCCGTTGGGCCTCAACTCGTCCGTTGGGTTTACTTTTATGCTTAAATCCCAGCTCGTTCGTTGGGCCCCAGCTCGTCCGTTAGGTTTACTTTTCTGCTGAAGTCCCAGCTCGTTCGTTGGGTTTACTTTTTTGCTTAAGTACCAACTCGTCCGTTGGGTTTACCTTTTTGCTTAAGTCCCAGCTCGTCCGTTGGGCCCCAGCTCGTTCGTTGGGTTTTAATTTTCGTTTACTTTAATCTGGCCACTTAAACTCTGCATTTTTATTTTTATATATCATGCATTGATTTCTCAGTCCGCACCCCATTAACATGTTTTACTTTTCTCAATTTGAATTCATTTAGAAACTGTCTTACATTATCTTACATTTGTCTAACATACTGCCCACTGTTTTAATGTGTTTAATAGTTCGCATATTGTGTTCGCACTTTTTCATTCATTTTTAGTTCGCGGTAGGCTCAATCGTCAGCATTGGGTACCGTCTCTATTTTCAGTTCTCGGTAGGCTCAATTCTTGCATTGGGTACCGATTTCATCTTCAGTTTACGGTAGGCTCAATTTTCAGCATTGGGTATCGATTTTTCGATTTTCAATAGTTATATTTGTCGTATTAGATACCATGTCATTCTAATTGCATACTCATGCGTCTTATTTTGCCATTCTTATTCTTCTTATGTTATCATGCACTGATCGTCATGTTAGTTTATTTACTTTCATATTTCTTCAAAAAACAAGAGAGAAAAAAAAAGAAAAAAAAGAGAGAGAAGAAAAAAAAGAAGAAGAAGAAAAGAAGAAAAAGAGGAAAAAGGGAAAATTTTTTGAGTTAGATTGCATCCTATGCTCAACACTTATTTCTCCCTTGTTTGAAATCTTTATTGCATTTATTATGTCCAGCAGCTTGGACTTGCTTTTTGTTATTTACATTCCCATGTCTGACAGTCCACACTTTGCATTCTATGATCCCTGACAGCCTAGGGTCATGCATTTGTCATTTACATTCTCAAGTCTGACAGCCCAGACTTTGCATTCCATGATTCCAGACAGCCCAGGGTCATGCATTTGTTATTTACTTTTCCAAGTCTGACAGCCCAAACTTTGAATTCCATGATCCTTGACAGCCCAGGGTCATGCATTTGTCATTTACTTTTCCAAGTCTGACAGCCCAGACTTTGCATTCAATGATCACTGACAGCCAAGGATCATGCATTTGTTATTTACTTTTCCAAGTCTGACAGCCCAGACTTTGCATTCCATGATCCCTCACAGCCCAGGTTCATGCATTTGTCATTTACTTTTCCAATCCTGACAGCCCAGACTTTGCATTCTATGATACCTAACAGCCTAGGGTCATGCATTTGTCATTTACTTTTCCAAGTCTGACAGCCCAGACTTTGCATTTCATGATCCCTCACAGCCCAGGATCATGCATTTGTCATTTACTTTTCCAAGTCTGACAGCCCAGACTTTGCATTCCATGATCCCTGACAGCACAGGATCATGCATTTGTCATTTACTTTTCCAAGTCTGACAGCCCAGACTTTGCATTCCATGACCCCTGACAACCTAGGATCATGCATTTGTCATTTACTTTTCCAAGTCTGACAACACAGACTTTGCATTCCATGATCCTTGACAGCCCAGGGTCATGCATTTGTCATTTACTTTTCCAAGTCTGACAGCCCAGACTTTGCATTCCATGATTCCTGACAGCCCAGGATCATGCATTTGTCATTTACTTTTCCAAGTCTGACAGCACAGACTTTGCATTCCATGATCCTTGACAGCCCAGGGTCATGCATTTGTCATTTACTTTTCTAAGTCTGACAGCCTAGACTTTGCATTCCGTGATCCCTGACAGCCCAGGGTCATGCATTTGTTATTTACTTTTTCAAGTCTGACAACTGAGACTTTGCATTTCATGATTCCTGACAGCCCAGGATCATTTATTTACTTTTCAAGTTGGCAGCCCAACTTTGCATTCATCAACCTTGGCAGCCCAAGGTCATGCATTCGTCCAGCAGCCTAGTCGGCATCTTTTATTTATGTTTTCAAGTCTGGCAGTCCAGACATTGCATTTTATGATTCTTGGCAGCCCAGGATCTTTTATTTATTTTTCCAAGTTGGCAGCCCAACTTTGTATTCATCAACCTTGGCAGCCCAAGGTCATTCATCCGTCCAATAGCCTGGTCGGCATCTTTTATTTGTGTTTTCAAGTCTGGCAGTCCAGACATTGCATTTTATGATTCCTGGCAGCCCAGGATCATTTATTTATTTTTCCAAGCTGGCAGCCCAACTTTGCATTCATCAGCCTTGGCAACCCAAGGTCATGCATCCGTCCAGCAGCCTGTTCGGCATCTTTTATTTATGTTTCCAAGTCTGGCAGCCCAGACATTGTATATTATGATTCCTAGCAGCCCAGGATCATTCATTTACTCTTCAGGTTTGGCAGCCCAAACTTTGCATTCATCAATCTTGGCAGCCCAAGGTCATGCATCCGTTCAGCAGGCTGAACGGCATATGTTTATTTACATTTTCAAGTCTGGCAGCTCAAACATTGCATTTAGCTTATCAATATTTATTTTGTTCACCAACCTAAACTCATTTTTTTGACTTTTAGTTTAAACACTTTATGTTGTGTTGCAGTCTTTTACCAATTTATGTTATCATTGCTTAGTAGTTCGAATGTTACATTTCTTTCTTTTGATCACAAGTTTGAACTCTTGTTTTACCATTTGCAATTGTGTTTCACATCCACCATTCACTTGCATCTGAACTACGTTTGACCTGATTCCCTTCACCGGGATACGTAGGCAACTCTTAGAGAGTTCGGTCACATTTTTTACATATTTACTTGTTTGTCTTTCATTTGGATGATCGCCTCAGTCTGCACTTACATTTATTTTCACATTTGGGTGAGTCAAAATTTGGTGTTGTCTACGTCTTTGTCTGAAATCTCTACAAGATTCCCAACAAAGAGGGGCAAACTGTAGACACCAAATTTTGACACACTATTTATTTTCAAACATTGGAGGGGCAGGTTTCCACTTCTGTGCCAAATTTTAATTTTTCAATAATTTGGGGGGTAAAATAGTAATTTTATCTATAAATATTTTTTGATCAGCTTTTGGGGGCTTTAAATTCATATTTTTACTGTTATGTGAATTTTTTAATTTATTATAATTTTTTTGGACTTAATTAGCATTCTTTATATTTTTACTATCACAAGGGCAAAATGGTAATTTCCCCCCGCGAATACCATTTTAGCTCATTTTTAGTTCCAAATTCATTTTTCTAATTCTTTAAGCATGATTTTTTAATTTTCTTGATTTTTCAGAGATGATTACTATTTTTTTTTTTTGTGAATTTTCATTGCCTAAGGGCAAAATCTTCATTTTACAAATTAAATTCATTTTTCACAAATTTTGAGTCAAAAATGTATTTTCTAGTGTTTTAAGCTTATTTGTAATTTTTGATAATTTTTTAGGACAATAACTATTTTTCTGTGAATTTTCATTGCCCAAGGGCAAAATCGTCATTTTAAAGTTTAAATTCATTTTTTGTCAAAATTTTGAGTCAAAATGCATTTTCTAAGTGTTTTAAGCTTATTTTTAATTTTTGGTAATTTTTGGAAACTAATATCTATTTTTTGTTTATTTTCGTTGTCCGGAGGCAAAATCGTCATTTTTACACCCCGAGCGCGTTTCTATCAGTTTTAATATCTAGTTTTTATTTTAGAAATCTACTATGAATTATTTTTGAAAATTCAGAGATCGCTGCCGTATTTCTTGTATTAATTTTTAATTTTAGGATTAAAAAATATATTTTTAAATAAAATTAGCATTTTTAATGCCAGGGGCGTTTTCGTTATTTTATACCATTCTTGGCCAACAAGACAAGAGGTCCTATAAATACCCTTGTAATCAGCAGAAAAAAAAAAAAGAGAGGAAACCCGAAAAAACACTTTTTGCTTTTGTAATTTTGGATTAAACACACACAATTATACACCAAAAAATACACACACTTCCTACCATTTTCTTCACTGTTACATTTACTGTTCATCGTCTCCTCCAAAAGGGCCACTGTTCATAGGTAGAAATCACTGTTCATCATCAAATTATTACAAGGTTCGAAGGTAACATCTTAAGTTGTTTTCTTTTCTCTTGTGTTTGATTCATTTTGTTTTCTTTAGTTTTATTATAAAATCTGATTGAATGTTTGGGTAGATTTTAGGTTTTTATCTGGTTTTTTATTCTTTCTTTCTTGCTGTTTTTGGGTTTTTTGGGTTAGATTCCTGTTTCCCCTTTCATTTTCACCGTCTCACCGTCTCTCCCTCCTCCCATCTCCACCTTTTAACCACCGTCAGTTTCTTCTACCACCACCCATCCAACAGTTCACCAGATTCTCACCACCTCTCCTCCACCACTTGCCTTCATCACCAATCAGCAGCCTCACACAACAGCCTCACCACCGCTCAATACTTCCCCTGCCTAACAACCATAAAGTCATCATAATCAGCTCCCAATTGTCATAGTTCTACTGCAATTTCACCAATTCAATGAGCCCAGTCCCAGTTAGAAACTCACCGGAAGACCCATCATCAATACCAATCAACCTTCTCGCCACCTTGCCTTCACCACCATCACCAGGACCTGTCACACAGCCCGTCTTTCCCTCCACTGGTGTCTCCCTCAACTCTGCAAACTGAAGCCCAAAACGCCTCCAGTATTCGGTGGCCTCTAACCTCCAAATAATCCAACCAGGACCACCCCAATGTCACCCATAGTAATAGTCTCCCACTACCCCTACCTGCAAACAAACCACAGCAAAATGACCCAACAACCAGCAGACAACATACACAACAACACTCAAACATACACAGACGCACACACTATACACTCGCACAGACGCAGACACATTACACACATTATACACTCACTGCCCAGAACCACCAGAAGCAACCACAGCCATCTCTTCTCTCTATACCGCACCACCATCAATCAACTTCCTCAAGCCCTGGTAACCATTACTGTTACCCAATTCACAACCCCTCTTCCACCATCTCCTCCACCACTACCCAATGACCACACACAATTCTTCACACAACATTCTCAAGCACATACCCAGCTATACAATATACACACACAGCTATACAATACACACACACTCACACATCAGCACATGTATCCCAGTTTCAAGCTCACAGATTCACGATTCTCACTCTTAACCCCATGCAACACACAACATACAATACACGGCACACAGGCACACAATTCACACTTGCAATCAATGGCTGCAACTGATACACACACTGCACACACATATACAAACTCACACACAGAGAACACATCAGATTCATATACACATAGAGCAACCAAGTTAGCACCAGACCAAATCCAACTTCACCATCAGCCCCACCTCCGCCAATCACCTATACACACAAAACCAATCAATTCCTCCATTGTCCATTGAATTGCACACCTGCCCACATTTCACTATCTCAATGTCTACAATTCCACCACCGCCAATTTACACTACCCAGGATCAGCTTGAACCACTACTACACAAATCAACAACCCATCTCCACCCACTGGCAGCCCCCAACGCAACTGAAACAACCCCTATTTTTCACTCAAAATCGACCCCAAAAATCATCTGTCACACCCCACTCATTCACCACAAATCTACCTGAACAACCAAGAACACTCAAAATCAATCCCCTCTCCCTATTCGAATTCCCCCTGTTGTCGAACCCCCTTGCAGAAAGAACAAAAGAGAGCGATAGGGAGACTAGATCAGGGACAGAGAGAGAGGGCGATGAAATCCGAGAAAGAAGCGAGAGAGAGGTGAGAGAGAGAAGGGGTGTTCATAGATGATTGAAAAGGAAATGGAAGGAGGAAGAGAGAGCAGCAATTGAGAGAGTTGAGGGAGAGAGAAGAAGAAGAGAAAGCAACGGTGAGAGTGAGAGTGAGTGAAAGCAAATGGGAAAATTGGAGGAAGCAATTGAAAAAAAAAGAGCAGGACAGAATCCGAGAAAATGGAAAGAAGGGAAAGTAGAGAGCTGGGAGAGATGAAGATAAGAGAGTTAGGTGGAGAGATCTGGCAGAGGGAGGCCAGAAAGAAAGGGGAGAAACAAGGGACCTGAGGAAAATGCGAGAAGAAAAGAACAAAAAGAAAGACAGAAATCTGGAAAGAAAAAAAAAAAGAGATGGGAAAGAGTGTAACACCCTAGAAATGCACTTACAAAAGACATTTTTCTTATTTAGGGTTAAGTGTTAATCCTTGATTTATTAGTTGGGAGATTTCTTGAGTTAATTAGGTTAATTAACTAAGATTTTCATTATTGAGCAAGGACACCCAAGTACTAAATTTAGAATAATTTTTCTTGACCATTTAATTTATATTAGTGTTTAAATTTTGATTAATTTATTCTACTATTTTCTAGTCTTTTGACTACTTGAATTTTAGCTCAATTTTACTCAAAAATTTCACTTATTTTCTTGCTTTATTTTCTTTTCCCTTAGCTGAAATTTTTCTCTTTCTTTTCTTTTTCTTTTTGGCCGAAAATTCTTTTTCTTTTTCTTTCCCTTAGGGCCGGTTTCTCTCTCTTTATTTTTACTCTATTTTTGCTTTAATAATTTGTGTTTTATTATTGTTAGTGTTAAGTGATAAGGGAGTAATGAGCTCCACCAATTAAATTAACCCAAGTTACTACTCTTGCATTAAAAGATCACCTTTTTACTTTACTCTTGTGAGGTTTTAATTGGTTAATCATTTTCTCACCTTTTCTTCATTTCTTTTCCATTTTTCCTAGCCTATTTCTTTCTCTTTCTTCTCCCTCTTGGCCGGCCATTCTCTTTTCTCTTCTTCTCTCATTTTTGCTCTCAACTTCTTGGACTTTTCTCTCTTAAGTTTAGACAAATTCCACCATAGAAAGTGAGGTTTTCTTCTTCCTAAGCAAGGTTCTAAGCTTGTTTAAGGTATGTACTATGAACTTTTGCTATTACTTTCAAGTTTTATTTAGTTTTGTTCAAGTTTTATACTAAGAATTTGATAGTAGTACTTGAAGATTTAAGCTTGAACTGAAAAATACTTGAACAGTCATGCTGGACCAGTTTTAGTAAAACTTTCATAACTTGGTGTAGATAGCTTGGATTCGAATGATTCTTGTTGTTTTAGAAACTAGATTCATAGGGCTTTCAAACGGTATAAAGCTTGCACGGTGGTTCATTGTGTATTAACCGCAGAAAGCTTGCAAAGTTGGCTGAAAATTCGGTTCTGCGTAAACAGTTTTGATGAAGAGCCAACTTGGGGCCTGATTTTGAACCTGTTCTAGTTGGAATTTTAAGTGATGATCTTCATGAAAGTTGTAGCCCTATAAACGTACTTTCAAACCATGTAATCACAATTCCCTAGTTCTTAGTGGATTGACCCCAGCAATGGCACGAAGTTGGCTGAAAACCAACCCTGTGCAGATTTGGGTGATGATTCTTGGAGTAGGGATCTTGAATTTGAGTGGAATCTTGATTGAATTTGAGTTTAAATTGAACATAGAAGTTGTGGTACATGTTGAATGGATTGGATGGTTGATTTTTCTTGCAGGTTTAAAATTTTTGGGTTAGTCCGATTATAGGGGAAGTGCTGCCGAAATTTCGGTAAAACCTAGGAAATAAAAGTGATTAGGTTATGATTTAAGTCTTTATAAGCTGTAATTTAGTGATTTAAGCGTGCAGAAATTTTTGTAGACTAGCTATTAGTGAATTAAACCTTTCCGAGCCAAAACCCTAGAAGGTTAGGAAACCCTAATTTTGAAAACCCTAAACCCTAGGGTAAAACCCTAAGCTCCAAAACCCTAGAAATTAAACCCTAGAAAGACTTGGGGTATTTCTTGAATTTCCTTATGAAATTTCTTAGATTTTAGTCAGGATTTTTATACGATTATTTCCTCGTGAATTTCAGGATCCGGAAGTGAGACGCAATCATACTACGAAATCTTTTCTTAGGCTTCAGGTGAGTGTTCTTATGTGTGCATGATGCATGAAATGCCATGTAATACTTGACATTGTTATTTTGATGTCTGAGATGAAATGTTGTGTTTTACTTGTAAATATTATGTTACACTTACAAATATTATGTGATATAATGTGCAACTTGAGGAAAGATGTGTACTTTATCGCATCTATTCCGCAATGTTTTACATGCTTTCACTATCCAACATGTTATTTGTGCGTGTGACTTCCGTGGGTGAGTATGGGAGAGATATAAGGTGATGGGTGTTATTCGGTGTGTGCTAATTTTCATATCTGAGTAAAGTCCCGAAAAGGGCTAACTCATGCTTGAACTTTATGCCTGACCTTGGACTTCCGTGGCTAACTTCACCGTTACTTCACGGTTAGTCAACTTGGTGAGTTTGGGGTGATATAAGGTGCTGTGGGGTATAGGTGTATGATATTCTTTCCTATATGAGTTTCATTCCTCGAAGAGGGTAACTCTGGATTGAATTTTTCAAGTATCTCGGACCTGAGCTTTTACCTCGGTCTCGATATCCTTGTTGTCTTGATCATGTTCGATACTCCTGCGGTTGAGCTTGCTCCCGTAGTGAGCCTGTATCCGCCATTGATTTTACTACACTTCACATTGCTTGTTTATCATTTATTAAATTTGTTCATTATAATCCTTAAAGTTTATTTGTTATTGGTATACCGCATGACTTGGACATTCACTGGGCTATTATAGCTCATTCCATTTTATTTGTTTTCCTTTACTCAGGTTACCTGAAAAATTAAAGCTGGATCAACTGGTTTTTGATTATTATAGATGTTTCAGTTATTGTAATAGCCGAACTATGTTAGGCTATTTTTGTGAAAATCATGTATATTATGACACGTAAACTTTTGATGTGAATTGTACCTTATGTTAAATAAAATGAGTATATTTTATTTATTCCATTTTATTTTAGTTTATTTTATTTTAAGTTAAGTACGCTCGGACGTTTGCGTGAGTGCGTGAATCGAGACCTGGCGAGAGCTAGGCAGGCAGTCCGCTAAGCCCTTTGGTGCGCCTCTGGGTAAGGTGGGGCTGTCACAAAGAGGGAATCACAGAAACGTGGGGGAGCAAAGCAGATAGAAGAAAAAAGACGAACTAGGGGGAAAGATTTAGTTATCCAGGGTTCTAATTTATTTATTTACTTTTAATCCCTGGTTTGTTGTTTTAATTTTAGTTTAGTCACGTATATATATATTCTATTTTTCTTCAAAGAGTTGGGTTTTGATTTAATAGTTTAATTAATTAAGTTAATTTAGTTGGCTGATTTAGTTTTATTCTTCACATAATTAATTGCGATCTACTTGTTTATATTTTGGTTTTAATCTATTTTAATTTAGTAATTGAGTGATTTAATTCAATTAATGTTTTTAGTAATCATAATCTTTCAATTAGCTTTTTATTTTTATTTGTTAGTTCATTTAGATTGATCCTTAGATTTCATTTGCTTTCGATTAAGTACTATGATTTGCAAATTTGTTCCCGTGTTTGTCTGATTTTACTATTTTTGTCACCCAATTTTGCTTTAATTTTCAAGTGTACCCCATAGGTTCATGTGAATTTTTAATTTTAACCCTCAGGTTTACATTTTTTGCTTTCAAGCCCTTTTTTAATAGAATTGGTATTTTACCCTCAATTTGATTAAATTTTGGTACTTTTGTGATTTATTAAAATAATGGTACCTTAACGTGTGTATTCATTTTTTGAGCATTGGTACACGGGTCTCCAAGAGGTATCCCTACTTTCTCATTAACTTTTCTTTATGTGCTCCAATGTGCTCTAATGTGATATTTTATGCAATTTTTATGTCATTTCTTATTTATGCACTTTTTCATATTTATTTATTTATTTTGTGTTATTTAATTTTAAATTTTTATTATTTTTGACAAAAAATGTAATATTCTTGTATTTAGCTAGTCAATGTAATAGTTAGATTATTTTTCTCGTATTTTAGCAAGGATTGTGTAATTAGATAGAAAGTGTAATAGATAGGGCTATTTTAAATTCCCCCCTTAAATTGTAAATCAAGCCCCCAGGTGTAATAGTTAGGGTTTATTTGCTTTTGCGTGCTTTATGTGTTTATTTCTTTTACCGCTTTCCTTAGGATTTTTGCATCTAGAATATTATGCTTATGTGTTATGTGCTCCTATGTGATCTTATATGTTTTTATATGTTTAATTTGCTTTTAATTCATGCTTTAATATTTAATTCATGATTTACTAGTTTTATTGTTCTCTCACTACACTAGTCCAACGCTAGTTCGTGGTTTCATCGTTTCCCCGTTAGTCCAACGCTAGTGGGAGATCCCTGGAAAGGGCTAGTCCAACGCTAGACCCTTAGAACATTTTAGTATTAGGTACACTCGTGTGCATTTTACATCCCACTTCACACATTATAGTTTTCCTTCCATTTTCACATGATTTATTACTACTATTATTATTATTATTATTATTTACTTATTTTAACACATATTCAAATGCATGACATCTAGGTTGCATTTCACTTAGACTTTAGGACATTTGTGTGATTCGACTAGAAATTGTCGACTACTCACGTGGGAAGCGGTGGCGTACATGCCGTTCCCCCCTCCGTGAGTGAAAACATTCAATCACGAGTTATTAGTTCCCCGTACTCGTCATGTTGCATACCCAGTTTCTTTCTTCACTTACTATGTATTATTATTTTCTTTTCTTTTTGCATCGCAATTTTGCATAAACGCTCGTGACTCCCTCGAAGGTCTCGACTCGGGTTTCGCAATTAATGCGATAATTCCGACCAAGCCTCGACGGAACATTTCGACCCTTCCGATATTCACATTTAGACTTAGGATTTGCATTCATTTAGATACATCCAAAACGCGATAGAATCTAGGGTTAATTTAGGAAAATTTGATTAAACCTCGCAACTAGCCTCGGCTAGGTTGAAAGGGTGCCTTAGGCGTAAGCCTTTGCCTTCCCTTTCTTCAAATGTGACTCCCGGACCTTTTTCTCTCGTTTTTCGTAGACCGGAGTCGAAAAGGGTTTTAAAATATTTTATAAATTTTTATTTTTAGTTTAGTTTTGTTAAACGATTTTCGGGTGACTTGGTACACCCTAACTCAGTACCAAGTGGCGAACTCCATTTTTCTAAAATAAAACCCTTTTTCAAAAATTATTTGGCCAAACCTGTCGCACTTTTAGTCCCGGCCTTGTTTTCTTTTAAAATAGTCATTTTTCTTAAAATACACTTTTTTACTAAAACTTGATTTTTCTCACACATGCACGGTTTTTTTAAAAAATCTTTATTTTCGAAAGGGTCACTGAGACTGGACCGTCTTTTCGGGACGCGATAGTCAACGACCCCACTAGCACCCTTTTACTTCACGATTTTTTGGACGCGACACAAATTATAACTCATTTATTAATTGATTAAGAGCTAGATAAATTAAACACTTTAATTTATCATTAATTCACTAATTAATTAATTTACACTTATAGATCATGAGTAGCATCTAGCAATGCATTGTAGACACCAAATTTTGGCACACCACTTGTTTTCTAACATTGGGGGACCTCTTCCTACTATTTGGAGTCAAATCTTGATTTTTTGGGTAAAAATAAGAAAGTCAGCAATTTTGGAGGCCAGAATAGTAATTTTTTAATTGTAAATATTTTTCATTAGTTTTGGGGGGTTTAAATTCTTTTTTTTTGTGCTTTCATACACATTTTCAAATTTTTGTGATTTTTTCAGATTTAACTGATATTTTTCGTATATTTTGACAGTACATGGGCAAAACAGTAATTTCACTTCCTGAATATTCTTTTCGCCATCTTTAGGTCTCAAATTCATTTTTAGGTTTTTAAGCATGTTTTTACTTTTTTCTAACTTCTTTTCGGAGTAAATTGCTATTAACAAATTTATTATTTACATATTTCTTAATTTTTTTCATTTTTGTGAGAGAAAATAGATTTTAATGTTTTTGTAAAAGTAAAGTTGTAATTTTGATAGTCAAGGGCATTTTGGTTTTGTTAGTCTTTTCTTGGAAGATAAGTCATTTATGCACTATAAATAGGCAATTTTTGAGATAAAAAAAGGGGGCAGAAAAAAAAAAGGCCTAGAAAGAGTTTTTAATTTTTAGATTTTAGTTTTAGTTACACCAAGAACACCAAAAACACACACTTTTTTCTACATTTATCTTCATGTTTTCACCTAGAACACCTAGAACATACACTAGTACATCTTCAACCCTACACCTAGAACACCTAGAACACACACTAGTACATCTTCAACCCTACACCAAGAGCACCTAGAACACACACTAGTACATCTTCAACCCTACACCAAGAGCACCTAGAACACACACTAGTACATCTTGAATCCTACACCAAGAGCACCTAGAACACACACTAGTACATCTTCAACCTACACCTAGAACACCTAGAACACACACTAGTGTATCTTCCAGTCTACACCTAGAACACCTAGAACACACACTAGTATGTCTTCAAGTCTACACTTAGAACATCAAGAACACACACTAGCTAATCTCACACACTTATTCACTTTCTCTCTCACACACTACACACTTCCATACACTTCTTGCATTTTCTCTCTCACACACTAGCTCACAATCTTACACACAGCCACACACACACTCTCACATTTACACACACAATACATACACAACCACTTCCCTAAATCACACACACTACATGCTTCACACATAGATTTAAGTCCTCTCTCACACATTTCATACATTTTTTTCACACAAATTTAATTTCTCTCTCACACACTACACACACTACTCTACTTTTACACAAATTAAATTTCATCATCACACACACACACACACCTTACACACACGGCCAAAACACACACACATTCACACATGGTTCATAATTCACACAATCAGATACACACAATACATACAAACACGCTGCCTACACAACCCACACACAGATTGACATCAAACATGCACAGATTCACATAATTCTCTCTCACACTAATACACAGCCCCTCACATACAAATGTTGCACACACAACACACACATGCACACATGGACATACACAGAGTCAGCTTTACAAACACACATTCATACGCACTTCATACACAGAGCACAGAAACATAATTCACATCCACAGGTTTACACATTACCTTTCACACACAACATACACACTCTCATAACCCTCCACCGTCTGCCATCAGTCAACCAGATAGCCACCATTTCTCCCTTCAATCTAGACTTGACCTCCAGATCACAGCAACACCAGAAATAGCCCATAGACAACACAAACAACCCAGAAAAACTACCTAAAGTTACCTTGTAACCACCAAATTCCTTCATCTCCACCAGTCCATCAACCAATACTCACCACCCAATCTACCCTAAACCACCAAATCCACCAAAAAACCATCAGACAGTCAATCCCTCAACCACCGTCTCTTCTTTCTCCTTGCCAATCATCAACCATAGCGCCAGGATCACAAACCACAGCCATTTAAAGCTACTCTCACCACTTCCTAAACCACCTAGACCATCACAACCTCAGTCCTCAAACAAAACCCATCAAGAACAACCCACAAAACCAGTCACAATTCCTCCAATTCATCTGCAAATCATCCATTACACATGCACAGTCACCTCAATATCACCATAGCCATACTCCACCATGAGCCTAATCAGTTCCAATGCCCGGCAGCAGTGGCTATCACAAAACCTGCAACAAACAACCAACCAAAGCAACACAAAATCAGTCCCAAAATTAACCATAAATCAATCCCCAAATAACCATAGGAGTAGTATACTACCACCACCAGTCCCAGCATCACCACCGCCCTCACAAATACAGTCATTAAACCACCATTTTCCACCTACACCACAGCAATCACAGTCCCTAATTCCACCAAATGACTACCAGCAATGCCACCAACCTTCAACCCGCAACAACGAACAACCACCGAATAGCCGGTTGCTCCATCAGAAACTACCACTGTCAGAGTTCCCATCTGTTGCCTCAGGTAACTTTCTCTGACCCTCTTCCGTTTCTTTTCTTTTCGTTCTTTTAACTAGTGAATTTTTGCTTTGAGATTTGATTAATTTGGGGCCAGAACTTGAAATGTTAAAGAAGCAAACTGATTTGGGGAGAGGGGAAGCTTTTTCTGAAGTTTTTGGTTGAAGAAACCAAATCAATTTTGGGATGTTTAATTTCGGAAGGAAGGAGAAACAGAGATAAGAGGGAGCCCAGCGAGAGAGAAAACAGAAAGAGGGATAGACAAAGAGAGAAAAGGGAGATAAGAGAAAAATCAAAGAGAATAGAGTGAAGAAGTGAGAAGAAGGGGGAAACATAGAAGACTAGAGAGAGATAGAGAATTGTAGAGAGAGAACGACACAGGAGAGAAAGAAAGAGAGTGAACCAGAAAGGAGAAATAAACAAGAGAAAGAAGAAGCAGATGGAGAAGAAGAGAAGAGAGAGAGGGGAAGGAAAAACTAAAGAGAACAAAACAGAGAGTGAGGAAAAGTGAGAAACGGTGAGGAAGATACAGAAAAGCAAAAAGAGATGAAAAGGAGAGAATCAGAGAAACATGAGGGAGAAAAGCAGAGAGAAAATAAAGAGAGAAAGGGGGAGACTTGAAAAACAGAGAACAAAGAGCTTGGAGAGGAAGACGTTCTTGGGGAAAGGGGCTTCTGGGTCTATTTTGGCTTCTTTCA
The DNA here is from genome assembly GCA_024721245.1 of Mitragyna speciosa. Taxonomy (NCBI): domain Eukaryota; kingdom Viridiplantae; phylum Streptophyta; class Magnoliopsida; order Gentianales; family Rubiaceae; genus Mitragyna; species Mitragyna speciosa. The sequence goes on from CM045553.1 coordinate 21,766,580, forward strand.
ATATTAGTTAAGTTTAATTATTTTTTTTCCTTTAGTATTTTTTTTGTTTAACTTAGTTTTGGGTCATAGCTGATTCTAGTTAATTAAGTCATCTTAGTTAACTAATTTAGTTTTAAGTATTGCTTGCACGTTTTGTACTTGGTTGTTTTCTTTATAAATGTAACATTGGTGTTTAAGCCCTTTGTCTTTTTAATATTATAAATGTTGCCCTTTTAATACTTCTATTTTTATGCAATTGAGCCCACCAAAATTTCAGATTGATCTCCCAAGTTTTTACTTTCGTTTCAATTAGGTCCCCTCATTTACCATTTTGTTCCCAATTGCTGGAATTTACCATTTTGTCACCTTATATTTGAGTGAATTTTCAATTTACCCTTTAAGCTTTATAGAAATTTACTTGTAACCCCCTTAGTTTCATAGAATTTATGTTTTTACCCTAATTTTGTTAGGATTTCATGTTTTAGCCTTTATTTATTTATACCATGGTACCTTAACCTTTTTTTTTTTTGTTCTTAAGCACTTGTATCGGATCTTCAGAGAGGTATCACTATTTCTCATTAATTTCATCTTTATGTACCCCAATGTGCCTTTATGTGATTTTCATGCATGTTTCTTCAAATATTTCTTAGCTTACATGCTTTTTTACGTATTTATGTATTTCATGTTATTTAATTTCAAATTTCATTATTTTTGGCAAAAAGTGTAATATTTTTGTATTTAGGTAGTCAATGTAATAGTGAGGCTACATTTTTTATATTTTAGCAAAATTGTGTATTTAGATAGATATATGTAATAGATAGGTTGTTTTTATTTTTCCCTATTCAAAATTGTAACTTAAACCCCTGGTGTAATAGTTAAGGTTTATTTGTTTTTGCGTGCTTATGTGCATATATGTTTTTACCGCTTTCCTTAGGATTTTTGCATCTAGAATATCATGTTTATATATTACGTGCTCTTATGTGCCCTTATATGTCTTTATATGTTTACTTGCTTTTGATTCATGTTTTACTAGTTTTATTAATCCATCACCACACCAGTCCAACGCTAGTTGTGGCTTTATCATTTCCCCACTAGTCCAACGCTAATGGGAATCCCTAGAAAGGGCTAGTCCAACGCTAGACCCTTAGGGCATTTTAGTGCTAGGTGCATTTGTTGGCATTTTACATCATTCCACACACTATTCTTTTTGTAGTTTTTCATCATTTTGCATGATTTTTTATATATGTATATAATCATCATTATTATCTACTTTTTTAATTATTTGACAGTGCATGACATTTAGGTCACATTGTCACTTAGACTTTTAGGACATTGGTGTGATCTGACTAGAAATAGTCGCCTATTTATGTGGGAAGCGGTGGCGTACATGCCGTTTCCCCCTCCGTGAGTAGGAATATTCAGTCACGAGTTGTTTAGTCCCTGTACTCGTTATGCTGCATCCCCACTTTCTTCGACACTTACTATCCATGGTATTTTTCATTTCTTTTTGCATTTCATTTTGCATAGACACTCGTGACTCCTCTCAGGGTCTCATTCCGGGTTTTGCAATTAATGCGATAATCCTGATCCAAGCCTCGACGGAACATTCTGACCCTCACGATACTCACATTTAGATTTAGGACTTGCATTCATATAGATACATTCGAACATGATAGAACTCAGGGTTAATTTAGAAAATCTTGATTAAATCTCGCAACTAGCCTTGGTGATGTGCGCATAGTTGCGTTGCCAAGAAAGTCTTGGATTTCAGGTATGCAACCCGTTGAACTCAAGACCTCATTTGATTCGTGAACCAAGGAACCCTTGACATGGAGTTGTTTTGCCTAGAATCTCCCTTGAGAAGATGAAACACACCTAAGAACAACTAGACTAGACCAAGTTGAGCGAGTTCATTCGTCTACCCTAATTAACTCTAAGACTTGATAAAAAACAAAAAAAAAACTCTAAGCGAAGTTGGTGGTCCCCACAAAGCAAGCTTGATAAGACCAAGAGTAGTTCTTGATCGACAAAGAATCAAGAAAATTCTCACAATAGAGAAAACACACAATTTTTCTGAATAATTCTTGTTAAAAATCGTATGAACAGTAACATGCCTATTTATAGGCTTACAAAGAAAAGTCTAGAAGCTTAAAATAAAGTAAACTACTAAAACTAGTTGTAACCTATCACAATTGGGTAACTAACTAAAAGTTACAACTTGTAAGACTTAGGAAACTTAACAAAAACATAATTAACTACAAAATTATTGGAAATTCGTCCAAAATCAGACCATGGGCTGGACATCCCTCCATAAGATCCCTTGGGCCTCCATTTAGCAACTTCCAGGGCCCTCAAAGCAAGTCCAAGTAACCAGCCCTTTGTAAGATTGTTTTGGACAGCTTAACAACTTCTTTTGAGCCTTCTTTATAGATGAACTTGATCCATAACCAATGCTTGAATCCTTGGCCCAATGTGATAGCTTAAACATTGTAAATTTCAAGCTTGTGACTAAATTCAAAATCATGTAACTTTACAATCTAGCCACCTTGTTCAAATGTTCCATGCATGACTATCACTCCTTTAAGCTCTTCTTGATCCATATAAATGGCCTCTTCAAGTCCACCAATTATAAGTCCAAGTCCAATAAGTGTGAGTGCTCCTTGGATCATATCAATCCCTCCTTCCTTGAAAAGATTCGTCCTCGAATCTGCGAGTTCATATAAACTATCATTAGTAACTAAAGGATTGATAGATGAGCAAGTATAACCACCATGAATATTAAGCACGTAAAAAGCAAATGGTATAATGCAAACATGAACACAAGAAAAGAAAAACTCAACATTCTTTAAAGATGAAACACTAAAGAACTCAAAAACACATATAAAAGATGCAAAGACAGATTGACATTTAAGTATAACATACATGCTTAAATGAGTTTTATCCTTAAAAACATACAAAAGAATGAACAAACATGAACTATTAGACAAAGACTTATGAACAGACTTAAAGTAACAAGCATTAACAAGATGACCATCATGATCATAATCTAATAAAGACTCTTGAACACTAACTGAGTGAAAAGCACTAATAGAAAGGTCTTGAACATGTATGCAACACCAAATATGATTAAATTCATAATGACAAATAACCCTAAAAACAGAAACACCATTATTAGCTAAAACACTAAGATGCTTTGGATAGAATGTATGGAGAAACATATAAGCACTAGAACAAATAACATGACACGATAAACTATAAGATAGATGCTGCAAATCACTAGTTAAAGCTAAACATGCTAAATGTGAAACATGGTTACTAACTAAAACACTAGAATGAATTGGATAGAATGCATACAAAAACATATACACTCTATCATGGAATAATAATTTGCAAAATAAACCACAAAAATCACTAGAAATATGATCATAAATCACAAGAAATCCTTCAAGACAGATTGACCTAGATGAAGTTAAAAAACTAGATGCCAGACATAATCACTTAATCCAATCAAATAACCATGCAAAAAAAAATTAAAGTATAAATTAAAAACACTAAAACAAGAAAACTTAGGCCACAAAGCATTTATATCTAGCAAGTTCATTTTAGTTGTGACGTTTGGACTTTGTGAATCAATCTGATTGATACCATGCCACCAATCAAATATATATTTGATCAACCAGTTGGTGTTAATGGCATGAGACCAGATTTTCGTCTTAAAACATCTCTTCTTCATCAAGTCATGCCCTTGAAACACTTGCATCTTCTTGCTTGATGATCCAAAAGTTTGTAACTTTAAGCCATTGAATGAACAATTTGTAGGTAGCATCCATTTGTCTTGAAATTGAAATCCAAATTGCTACAAAGGAGAAACAAAAATACTGGGAAAACAAGTGTTATGAGAGTTAGCAAAATAATCTACTTTTTTGTTCATAGGCACAAGAAGTTTAGGCCTTTCAATCGAAGCACTCTTTTTCTCACTTTTGCTAGCTTCCACTTCCACTTTCTTATTTTCTTCTTCTTTCTCATAATTTTCCCTCTCAATTTGTCCCTCAAGATCTACACTATCCTCACTCTTCTCTTGCACACACTCTTCTTTTTTATCACTCTTTTCTTTTGATTGTATGCTCAAAGATATGTCCCACTTCTTTGCAATCTCTTGGAATTTCTCTTTATCCTTAGTTTACCTCAAGTGAGGGCAAAGGTATTAGCTTGACATTCCTCCCATTCCATTTGAAAGAGTAGTTATTGTTCACTTCATTATATTTGGCTTCATTCTTAAGGTGCCATGGATGACCCAAGAGTATGTGACAAGTCTCCATTGGAACCACGTCACAAAGAATCTTATATGATACTTGTTGAGTGAAAACTCCAACTCCACTTGATTGGTTACTTCAAATTCTCCATTATCGGTCAACCTTTTGTATGGGTTTGGATGCTTCAACAAGGGTAATCCTAGCTTTCCAACACACATAGTACTCACCAAATTAGTATAACTATCATGATTGATGCGTGTACTACATACCTTATTTTTCACAGTGCATCTAGTACAGAATTCAACTTGTTGCACTTCATTTTCACAAACAATCTTTCCTTCAACAGCCATAGGAGTCAAATTGATGGACTTCTTCTTTTCTTCATGTCTCAAAAACCTATTGATCAAGTCATCAAATTTAGGAAAAGAATTATCTTCCTTTGATCTTTTAGTATCATGAAATTTAGCTTTAGAACTCAATGATTGCAATTGCTTCTTCTTCTCCTTGAAGTGTAATGATGCTCATCAAATGGATTTTTGGATGTAGAGGCTATAACATTGGATGAGTGTGAATGCTTATCCATCTCTTAATAGATCTCTTCTCTCATTGTGCGCATCTTTCTTTCAAAATCTCCAACAATGGCTTCCCCAAGAAATTTAAGATCATTGTTTGAGTCTTGTGGAGTCGCCATTATGCTCTAAAAACCTGCAAGAAAAATTGTTAAAAATAAAAAGAAAATAAATAAGAATCTACGAAACACTCCCTTAGTGTTTGGCACTCGATTCCCTCAGTAGTTTGGCTTTTACCCTCGAATGAGCTCACCACTAAGCCTTTTTCCACTCAAAGAATCTTATTATAGGCTCTTTGATGAAGAAGCTGTAAGGTAATAACATAGGTAACGCAGCGGAAAAATAAAAATTTATTACCTTAACCATGGATCTCTTTGACATATCTATATGATTAACAAGGGGGTTTGCATGAAGATTACCTTAAGCATAGAAGATTTTTATGCTACTAGGCAAAGATCCTTTGAAGAAGATGTTAGATCTACCACGAAAAAGCCCTCCAAGCGTAGAGACTCTAACGATATCCACTACGAACAACTTCTTTGGGAACCTTGTAGGCTTGCTTGCTTTTACTTTTGAGTGCTAGCTCCATTGAATTATTTAAGAACACAAGAAGAAGAAAAACCTAACAATTAGGAGAGAGAGAGAGACGCCTAGAGAGAGAAAGTGGCAGTGCCTCTTTCTTCAATCTTTTCTCTCACTAGTTTCCTTTTGTGTTGCAATAATTCAAGAGTCAAAGCATGAACCTATTTATAGAAGAAGTATTCTAGTCTTTTAGGAAATAAAGCTAATTGGAAACCAAGAAGGTTTAGGTAACTTACTTTAAGCTAAACCTTCTCCTTTAGGAAATCTATTCCATAAGGAAACCAATTAGTTACTTTATTTCTTTTAGGAAACCAATTTCCTACAAGACTTAGAATATTTATAAATAAGTCCTTTAAGTTAATTTATCTCATAAATTAACCCCATAAGTATCTCATACTTATCTTAATTACATTTTAACCCAAAGATTTTGTTCTTTATGTGTGTGACCCATTAGGTTCCATTCACGTTGGCAATAAGTATAAATTATAACTCATTAATTGAGCTAGATAAATTAAACACTTTAATTTATCATTAATTCACTAATTAATCAATTCATACTTATAGATCATGAGTGGCGTCTAGCAATGCATCATGACCACCCAAGTGAATAGGAAAGTCATATGGTAGACCATACCCTTCAATGACAATGCTACCTGTGTAATTAATATCCTTTCACCACACTATATCCCAATTAGTCTAAAAGTATAGTGCATACTATTAAATGACTAATTTATATTTTCTTGTTCCAGAAATATAACTCTCCCATGATGTATAACCTTGAAACTACTTCCAAGTTATACTATCACTTCTGCAGAAGATTTATGAGTTAATATTTCCAACAAGTGGCCATAAAGGGATATACTCTCCTATTAAGGAGTGGTGAATCCTATATTGATTACTCACTATCTTTCCATGCTTCAAACTATACCCAATCTCTAACCTATGGGCTACCCTTTTACAGGCACCGAGGAATAGAGTCAAAGTATAGCAATCCACACTCAAGATACTATGGTAATCTCAAGTCAAAGGATCACTTACACCATTGCCATTAAGAGTTCAACCATTGGCACTATAGTTGAAACTCTTGGCAGATCAATCCAATGAACTTGTTCTGAAACAAGCATCCACATACTAGCTTAAGTGTCATGCACACCATAGTCAATGAGATCAACTACTACTTACCATAAGTAGAGGCAAAGTATGTGCTAGTCTATCCGCATTAATGATGTCCAATCTCATTAATACTATAACTAGGGATATTTAAGAATATGACTTTATGTATTAGAGTCTCATAATTGTAACCCTTACAATCTCTAATACACAGTCAATATTCTAAGGACTTTATCAATCAAACAAGTAACATGGAAATACAAGTATAGATGATAAAGAAAAATACCACATGAATAAATATAACATAAATAAGTGTAAATACAAAACACCTTAAACCATCTTGGTTTTAGGGCATACACTAACAGAACCAGCTCAATCAATCCCACCAAGGACCTATAGCAACCTCAACTTGTAAAGAGTAAATGTAGAGGTTAAGAAAAATTAGCTTAGAGTGTTTATGATCAAGAGAATAATTCAAAGAATAGATGAGAATCAAGAATTGACACAAAATAGACACCCTAATGTGTGGTATAAATGTGTAAAAATTCTTGATTTTTAATATTCTCTTGAAAAATAAAAATGTTCTTGTGCAAAAAAGTAAAACTCCAACAATCCTTGAAGGAATAGGAAAGAAATTCCTTTCCAAAATGAATTCTTGAACAAATAACAACTAAAAACCAAGCACAACCAATTAGGAAACACCAAACCACAGTCAAAATCTCTCCAAACAGCTGGAAAACATGAAAAAAATAAAAAGGAAACAAGGTGTAACCACCACTTGCCAAAAAGAAAAAGGAAACTACTTGTTTCGTACAATAAGTTTCCAAATCCCCTTTGTAACTACTTTCCTTTTCCCAATGGGTTTCCCAAAGACAAAAAACTTCTATATAAACCAAACTAACACCTTTTAGACTCGTTTTAACACCAAAATTTCTGCAAAAATCGTAACAGAAATTCGTCCAAAAAAAAAACGAATTTCAGCAACCCAACATGCAAGAAATCCTAACAAAACCCTAATTTATGATGAAAACCGTTTGACCAACACTTCAAGGCTTCAAGAACTTCAAGATTTGATCAAGAAAGTCCAAGAAATCAGCCAAGCACTTCAAGAAATCAGCCAAGAAATTTCCAGCAACACACAAACTTCAAGAACTCAAGAACAAGTTGGTGCAATTTCAAGAAACTAGCAAAGTTCAAGAACTTCAAGAACTTGTATCAAGAACACCAAGAAACTTCAAGAATTGTTGAATAAATATTTGTGCACGGTTTTTGTTTGTTGTGCACTCCTTTTTACTCTCTTTTTCTTTCCTTTTCTTTGTGCTTTGTCTTTTTTTTTTTCTTCCCTTTTGCACGACTTTTTCTTTTGCACACAAATTTTTTTTTGACATGTAAAAGACTCAAGAACACAACTAAATCTCCAAGAAAAATTGGTTGTATGAATTTTTATGTTCAAGAAACCCTTTTTTCTTGCAAATTTTTACACAAGAAATTCAAGAAAAACACCAAAAACAGTCAAGAATCACAAAATACCACACAAGACCTAGAATTCTTGATTGAGAAGCAACCAAGAACAACTCTAATGAACCTAGGGCATGTTTTTCAACAAGAAAACAATGAGAAAAATATCAGAAATTTTTAAGGAATGAAAATAGAATGAAAGCTAGACACAAGAAAATAACTTGTTGTCTAGGCTCGAAGCTCTTTAACAACGACTCAAAGAAAGAAAAACAAATTAGACACAAATTGCTTAATCAGGCTCCAAGCTCTTTGGTAAACAACAAAAAAGAAAAAAAAGGGATATATCCGAATTTTTCCAAAGGAAAAATTGGATTGGAAAAACTTGAAAAAAATCCAAGAAGATGGCTCTGATACCACTTGATGTGCACACGGTTGCGTTGCCAAGAAAGTCTTGGATTTCAGGTATGCAACTCGTTGAACTCAAGACCTCGTTTGATTCGTGAACCAAGGAACCCTTGACGTGGAGTTGTTTTGCCTTGAATCTCCCTTGAGAAGATGAAACACACTAAGAACAACTAGACTAGACCAAGTTGAGCGAGTTCAATCGTCTAACCTAATTAACTTTAAGACTTGATAAAAAATACAAGAAAAACTCTAAGCGAAGTTGGTGGTCGCCACAAGCATGCTTGATAAGACCAAGAGTAGTTCTTAATCGACAAAGAATCAAGAAAATTCTCACAATAGAGAAAACACACAATTTTTCTGAATAATTCTTGTTAAAAATCGTATGAACAGTAGCATGCCTATTTATAAGCTTACAAAGAAAAGTCTAGAAGCTTAAAATAAAGTAAACTACTAAAACTAGTTGTAACCTATCACAATTGGGTAACTAACTAAAAGTTACAACTTGTAAGACTTAGGAAACTTAACAAAAACATAATTAACTACAAAAATTATTGGAAATTCGTCCAAAATCATACCATGGGCTGGACATTCCTCCATAAGATCCATTGGGCCTCCATTTAGCAACTTCAAGGGCCCTCAAAGCAAGTCCAAGTAACCAGCCCCTTGTAAGATTGTTTTGAATAGCTTAACAACTTCTTTTGAGCCTTCTTTATAGATGAACTTGATCCATAAGCAATGCTTGAATCCTTGGCCCAATGTGATAGCTTGATACATTGCAAATTTCAAGCTTGTGACTAAATTCAAAATCATGTAACTTTACAATCCAGCCACCTTGTTCAAATGTTCCATGCATTATTATCACTCCTTTAAGCTCTTCTTGATCCATATAAATGGCCTCTTCAAGTCCACCAAGTATAAGTCCAAGTCCAATAAGTGTGAAGTGCTTCTTGGATCACATCACTCAGCTAGGTAGAAAGGGTACCTTAGGCGCAAGCCTTTGCCTTCGCTTTCTTCAAATGTGACTCCCGGACCTTTTTTTCTCTTTTTTTCATAGACAAGAGTCGAAAAAGGGTAGTAAATATGTTTTTTCTAAAAAATTTTCTTTTGATAAATTATTTTTCGGGTGACTTGGTACACCCTAACTTCGATACCAAGTGGTGACTCCATTTTCAAAATAAAATCCTTTTTCAAAATTAGTTGGCTAAAACTGTCGCACTTTTAGTCTCAGCCTTATTTTCTTTTAAAATACCATTTTTCTGAAATAGCACTTTTTTACTAAAAACTCGATTTTTTTTACACGCACACAGTTTTTCAAAAAACCTATCTTTTCAAAAAGGGCCACCGGACTAGACCGCCTTTCGGGGCACAACAGTCAACGACCCCACCGTAGTACCCTATCGATTTCGGACGCGATAGAATTTTGGTGACTCCACTGGGGATTACTAGTGTGTCCAAGCACTTGGATTATTCACTTTTTCCTTCTTTAACCCTTTTATTCCATCGCGTTTGGATGTTCGGATTGCATTTTTGTTTTTAGGTTTTAGGGTTTGTTTTTGCATCCCACACACTTCGCCTCTCATCTATCTATATGATGTATGTTTAATTATCTTTGTTATTCGACCGCGTTTGCATTTGGGGAAGGGGTCGGTCACCCTTAGAGCCCACGCGTGTTAATATTACATTCCCTCCTCTCATAAGGAGCACTCCATACATGCATTCGATTTTTTTTACCCTTTTTTCTCTTTTTGGTGGTTGACACCCACCCATCCCTTTAGGAATAGGATTGATCTACTTAGGCATGTGAGCGTGGCACAATGTGCACGTAATCATGTTTGGGAGATCACCCGAACTCTCGACTTAAGTCCATAAGTCTAGAGATTCAGGGACTTTCAGATCCACTTGGACATGTGGTCAGGGCACGATGTGCACGTAGCAGTGTCCAGGAGATCGCTCGAGTCATCGGCCAAGAGCTTTGGGATTGATAACCCTTATCCTTAGGTCTGAAGGCTTGGGAACCAACAGCCTAATTGAGTCTAGATGCATTAGTGAGCCCAACCTCATGCATCCATGTAGAATAAGCCTAGGGTAGAGTCAGCCTTACCCTATCAGGTACACCAGGCATGAGAGGAGGAAATCCACCCTCTTTTATTTTTTCTGTTGTATAGTCTATGCTATTTACTTTATCGATATGCTACGTGATATTCGTTGAATTAACTAATACACTCTCTTTCATTTTTTGATTGCATTCACAACCATAGAATAAAGAGCCCTAGTATGGTGCTTTCGTAGGAAACCAACCCATTATTGGCACGCTTAAATTTTTGTCCTACCATTAATTTCTTCGAGAAAGATGGAAATGAGATTTTCACAAAATTTCAAAAAATTGCATTTGGTTGTAAACAAAGCACCCCAAGGGTACAATCATTGTAGATTTTGTAAAACCTCGAAAAATTTTATTTTTTTTAACTTGTGTCTTTTCGAATAAGAATTTTATTTTTAAACTTTTTTCAAATTTACCCATCTTTGTTGTACTTGTTAGTTTTATCCAAACAATTTTCTCAGAGTCCATAAATGCACCCAAGTGGTCAAACTTTTGCACAGTTCGCATTTATCATTTTTTTAAAGAAATTAGTACGTCAATTTTGCCGTATCCCCCACCCTCCCATCCCACATTACACAAAAAAGTGATTTTAACACATAGTTCATTTGACTTTAATAAATTGGCATGTTGACTTGTATATTTCTAGATAAAGTCATGACTTTTGTTTTCTTTCAATGTTGTGTCCTATAACCTCATAAAGGCTCGATTTTTTTAAACAAATAAATTTGAAGTCAATAATCTTTTGTACAATTCATGGTCCATCTTTCTCAAAGAAATTCTACATCATTTTTCAAATTTGCATTTTTTTGCATATTTTATCCTACTTTAATAAACTGGTATCATGCATAAACCCTAGAGGGAATGCCATTTCGGGAATCCCATTTACGAAAGCCATCCCTTTGTCTTGGGTATGTAACCCTAAAAGACATGCACATTTATATTTTTAGTACCATCCTAGCAAGTGAGACCCTAGGTAAGGTAACATAAGTAGAATGAAGGCATTTCTTTCTAGCAAATTTGGCGCATCATCATTGAAAAGGGGGTCTCACCTTAAAGAATTGCATTGCATGCTAGGCCTACCCTTGGCACAATAAGGGCTCCCCTCTAAGGCATGCATTCGTTTCTGTTTTCACTTATACTAACTTCGATTTTTTCATTTTTATAGGTCCTCTAGGGAGGCAAAAATTTGGGAAATGCATCGGATACATATTTGATTCAAGCATTTTAAATCATAGTTCTACTCCAGTAATTGGATACAAATTTGTATCAAATAAACAAGTAATATAAACACATACCAATATAGGTGTCACACACCATAGTTGACGAGACCAACTACTACTTACCATAAGTAGAGGCACAGTCTGTGCTTGTCTTCTGGTAGGGTTTTAATTAGGCTAAGAGAAGACTCTAGGTGCGGTTGACCCACCAAATTAAAATTGCCTAATTCACCTATATCCGCAAGAGGACAGATTGCTATTGAGTATAGGGAACTAGGTTCGATCCCACAAGGAAAGGTGAAGAAGTACTAGACCCTTATAAATTCCCCTATTATCTATACAACCAATTACCACGATTAAAACTAAAACTACCTTGTTAACACTCGACCCTAAAGAAGCAAAAATAGAAATTCAGAGGACACTGATGATCGGAGTATCTAGGACTTAGAATCCCTTATGATCTAAGAGAAAGGAGCAATTGCTTCAACTATACAATCACATTACCTCACCTAGAGCCCAATTCCAAATGTACCTAGCTTTCACTCTCGTGACAAACTAGCGATTACCTCCCTACTAGATCCCTCCTACTTTCGTGGCAGAGATTATAGCGTAGGTTAATTTAGCCTTATGAATTGATCAAGACTCACCCTAGGAGTACCACTACTCTCGTGTGAAATACTACCTAGACTTCAATTGTTCTTTGTCCACTACCACTACCAACTCTCGTTGAATAATAGTAATTGAGAAATTATAATTGGTGATCAAGCAATTACAATTCAATTAACCAGAACAATGAATAAACAAAGTAATTCAATAGCATAATATCACCAATTACTCCATATCCCTTACAATCACAAGTTCATCTAAACCCTAGATATGCAAATTAAGTACTCATATTTAAAGCAATAAAAGTAAATCCTATGCAATCAATTGACATAAGTATCAAAGACAAGAAATGTAAATAGATAACTTATTGTTTTTATTGCTCATAAAAACCACAAGTTTCTACCATTCTCCCCTTTTGAGTTGTACAAGTGATCTCCTTCAAAGTTGTCTCTCCACACTCATCTATCTTATGCTGCCTTTCTAGATCTATGGAGCTAGGGTTTTAAACCTTGTTCCTCTATTTTTTCCTACTCTAAACACTCTCTAAAGAAGACTAAAATGTTCCCCTTTTGAGTACCAGTCTCCTCTCTTTGTATCTCCCGAAATGTCTCAAAAGTGTGCATCAGTGACCCAAATCCGTGATTGTACCCGCGGAGAGGCTACAGCCACGGATTCGCCAAACGAACTGTCTGATTGTACCCGCGGCACGTACCCACAACGCGGGTACAGGCGTGGGTACGATCAAAAGCTTCAACTTCGAATCTTCCATCTTGCTTCTCACTTCACTCTTCCACCAACTCTTTGGCCTTCATCTCTAAACAATTTCTTCACTTCTAATCATCCATTTGAGCATTTTGTTTCCTTCTAAAACTCCATGTATAGATTCTTCAACAACCACCTGCAAGATCACAGTAATAACATATATGAGTAGCTTTTATTCTAAAATAACTTGACCACTCAAAAATAAGAGAAATTGCATCACAAATAAATAAAAACTAATAAAAAACACTAAAAACCTCTATTAAAATCCACTTAAGACTACTTCACTTTGGCAGTTATCAAATTCCCCTACACTTAAGTCATTGCTTGTCCTCAAGCAATAAGCTTTTAAAACAGGGACTTATGTGTGAAAACACGACTAACCACTTTGATACTCAGCATACTCTAATTATAACCTCGATTGATCAATCCTAGATACTCATGACATCAAGTAAAGAAAGAGCAACTATTCACAGTCATATTACTTCTTAATTTCATCCATCATCTCCACTTGAGTCCATAAAGCAGTAAAGTAACAAGATCAAAGGTGCTTTCATCTGTTCATCGCTTTCGACTGTAAGAGCTTAGGATTTCATTCACTCATGACTACACAGAAGATTAGGCTTTTCCCCAATCGGATGAGACAACCTTTTTACGCGAGTGTTCACATTTGTAGATGCAAACCCCCGGTTACTCAATCTCTCATCCTCTTGGGTTGCTATGCGTACTCATAACTTTGACACCTTTTTACGCGAGTGTTCACATTTGTAAATGCAAACTCCCGGTTACTTAGTACCAAAATTAGTTGAGTAATCCCTAAGTCTTCACATTCTATTATTACTTTTACCCTTCTTTCCTTTTTCTTTTTCTTTTTCTCTTTTTTTTTCAAACAAAAAACTTATCCCACACTCTTACATCTTCTTTCCTTTTTCTTTTTCTTTTTCTCTTTTTTTTTTAAACAAAAAACTTATCCCAGACTCTTACATCTACTTACCATAAACAGACTGTCTCAACAATCAAAATGTGCTAACTTACTCATCGACACTTGCAGAGATGACAATTACAGTCCTTTCATGATACTTCCTCAACATTAGACAAACTTACTCTACTCTACTCAACATCACTTTCTCTAGAGTCAATCATCAGACTTATAACTGAATATACTGGGTATCTCTTAAAAAAATTTTTAATAGACCACAACGAACAACAACCGATATCCAACCCCATTCAGGTTCCCCCCACACTTAAGTCACACATTGTCCTCAAGGTGTGCAATATAAGAATGAAAAAGAAGACATTATAAAAATTTTGAAATAACACTTCCCTATCAAAACTGTAGAAATTCACGCACTGTGGGTGTAGGAACTTGATCCAAACCTTAGACACGATACGACGCTTCATCAACAACAAATACTACATTGCCAAAGGGTTAGTCCACATCAATGTAAAAAGAACGAAGCATAAGCAGATAGATAATGAGGTCAAATATCCCAAATGAAACAAAACAAAGTAAAGACCACCTTAAAAAAAATAAATAAATAAGCAGGTCACAAGAGAAATGAGATAAGCTCTAGGGTCCTGGTCAATATGGCCTCCAAGAGGCTAGCTCGTTCTCCATAGATGTCATTCTTGCTTCCATGGCCTCCATCCTTCCTTCCATCCTGTCCATGGATGCTCTGGTGCCGCAGACTTCATCTAAGATTGAGTTCAACATTTCCCGTGTACCCGAGGAACCTTCCTCTTGATCCAGTTGGGTCATCTTGTCCTCTTCATTCTCCTCCATTTGATCTCCACCTTCCTACAGTATGGCTCTAATGGCATAAGCTTTTACCTTTATATTGCGAAGTGCCTGAATATTCACTGTGTCTGTGGCATCTGTTGATTGCTTCCACTGACCCTGTAAATTGACACCATATCGAGCAAAAACCAACGAAAGGAGACGTGGAAAATCGAAACCAATGTCCTCCTCCGTCACACGTGCAGCGCTCCTCATGTAGCTTATGATAATACTTGCTAATGGACTAGGTCCCAATATCTGCGTTTGCACATACTCATTGACCATCTCATCTAAAAATTACATGTCACTTGCGCGACATTCATTCTTTAAATTGCGTTTTGGATGGACATTATGACATATCACGAACAAGGCAACATGGTATGGAAGAAGAAACTTATTGGCCCTATAAACTGGCCTTCGATCTCGTCGTGTATACTCAACTTCCACATTGAACCTTGTAGCGCATTTCTGTTGTGTCCACGGTCCTGGCCATTGAAACAGACGTGTTAATGAGACCTCTTCACCATCATCCCTACAACCCAATAATTCAGCCACTCTCGGGTGGGTTAGTTGAATTGGACGCCCCCAAACTGTAGATGTCAATGTATAATTGCTATGGTCCTCTTTATCCTCTATGTTTGCATAAAACTCACGTACCAACTCAGGATAATAATAATTAGGCAAACCGAGGATTGGAGCACATCCTAAGCATGTGAACATCTCTGTAATATGCAAATGCGCATCTACATTCGGAGCAATGTCTTTCTCAATGATAAATCCATTATGCTTCCTAGAATCATACCATTGCTGATTCTCAAAAGATGTGAAGCGGTCTCCATCCCACTGACGTTGCGGAGGTTGGCGACTCGAAGATCCACCACTACTACCCCTTTTGGATGGAGTAACTCGTTTGCTGGGCTGACCAGTTGTTTTTGTCCTAGGCATGATATCTTAAAAGAGGAAATAACTGCAAAGGATGTTAGATTAGTCCACAAATTTAAGTAGCAAAACCCCCCTAAAAAATGCTCACAAGTCACAATCCCCAATTTAGATGAACGGCAAAACCAAATCTAAAAAGGAATCCTCTACCAAATATCCAAGGGATGTGGTAGGACAAGTGTTAAAGTGAATGATTAATGGTAAAAGTGGGGTGATTTATGTGTGAACTGGGAATTGCAAGGAAGAGGATGAAAAGAAGGAAGGAAATCAAACAAAATGAGGGTTATAAGCCTATTAGGAGCACACCAGCGACACGTACTCGCGGTGCGGGTACGGGCGCGAGTTCGGCTCCTCGAATGGTCTCGCCTAAGCAAGCCTCTGATGGTACCCGCGGCATGTACCCATGGCACGGGTACGGGCGCGGGTACGATCAGTACATTTTTGTTAACCTTCTGATGAAATCTGCGACCCAACCTGTGGCGCAGGTACGGATGAGAGTACGATCAGAAAGTGTTAACTTTGATTATGAACCCCCTCAAACATCCTTTTTGGCACACCCTATCACATTGACACACTTTCACTCTAAATGAAACACAAAGCAAGAGAATTTAATCATTAAAAAGATTAAAACACCATTAACTGATAGTAATTTCCCATGCTTATGCGTAATTGACATCTACTCTTACGTGCATGGATGTCAATCTCATCATTGCCTTCAGAACCTGCAACACCACAAATATAACCAAAGAATAAGTAAAAGAAAATATCAAAGAGATATATAATTAAACTTAAACCTAACAGATTGACTTAAAATTCTAAACCAATTGTTGGGTTGCCTCCCAACCAACGCTTTAGTTAAAGTCTAAAGCTAGACTTCTCGATTCCATTCTTAATGACACACAAATTCACCCAAGGAGAATACTTCTCCTGTAGGTATTAATTCCCCCGCCAAATATACTTTGAGGCGCTACCCATTTACCTTAAAACTATTTCCCTAGTCAAATTGAATCTCGACTACCCCATATGGGAACACTTGATTAACAACATAAGGCCCAGACCAACGTGACTTCAGCTTCTCTGGAAAAAGTTTGAGGCGTGAGTTGAACAATAGCACCTTATCACCAACTTCAAACTTTTTGTGGGAGATATGCTTGTCATGCCAAGCTTTAACCCTATCCTTATAAATTCTTGTGCTCTCATATGCGTTTAATCTCATCTCTTCTAACTCACTCAATTGCAATCGCCTTAAGTTGCCTACTGAAGCTAGATCAAAATTGATCTACTTAATAGCTCAATAAGCTTTATGTTCTATCTCTACAGGCAAATGACACTGTTTTCCATATACTAACTGATACGGAGACATTCCTAACGATGTCTTAAAGGCAGTCCTATATGCCCATAAGGCATCATCTAGTTTGAGAGCCCAATCTTTCCTAGATTTATTCACTGTCTTCTCAAGAATAAGCTTCAACTCTCTATTGGCAAGATCAGCTTGCCCATTGGCTTGGGGGTGATACGGAAGAGACATTTTATACCTACAACCATACTTGAGTAACAAGGATTGAAATTGTTTGTTACAAAAATACTTCCCCTTATCACTCACTATGACTTTGGGAACACCAAACCTATTAAAGATATGTCTCTTTGCAAACCTAAGCACTACCCTAGCATCATTGGTTTGGGTAGCAATTGCCTCTACCCATTTAGATACATAGTCCACAGCCACTAAGATGTACCTATGGTTATGTGAACTAGGAAAAGGACCCATGAAGTCCATACCCCAAATATCAAATAATTCTACTTCTAAGACCGAAGTTTGAGGCATTTCATCCTTTCTAGAGATATTTCCCGTTCTTTGGCATTCATTGCACCTTATAATGAAATTTCTGACATCTTTATGCATCGAGGGGCAATAAAAACCAAACTGCTACACTTTTGCAACTGTCTTGGTAGTACTAAAGTGGTCTCCAGTCTCAAGACCATGACAATGCAAAAGAATACTTTGAATCTTATCTTTTGGTACACACCTACGAATCATCCCATCCGCACAGTGTCTATAAAGAAGAGGTTCTTCCCAAAAGAAGTTCTTCAAATTATGAAAAAAAATTTTCCTTTGATTATACCCGAACTCTTTGGGGATTATTCCACTGACTAAGTAATTAAAAAAGTCAGCATACCAAGGCAATTCCCTCACAGTCAACACGTACTCATCAGGGAAGTTCTCTTAGATAGGAATTTGATCATTAGTAGGCAATGTAATCTAACCTAGAAAAGTGATCAGCCACTACGTTCTCTAATCCTTTTTTATCTCTAATTTCTATATCAAATTCCTGTAGCAAGAGAATCCACCGAATTAACCTTGGTTTAGCATCTTTCTTAGACAACAAGTATTTGAGAGTTGAATGGTCAGTAAAAATGATAATTTTAGACCCTACTAAGTAGGATCTAAACTTACCCAGTGCAGAAATAACTACCAAAAGCTCTTTTCTGTGGTTGCATAGTTAATCTGTGCTTCATTCAAAATCCTACTGGCATAATAGATCACATGCAACCGACCTTCCCTACGTTGACTTAAAATTGCCCCTAATGCAAAATCACTGGTATCACACATTAGTTCAAAAGGCAATCTCCAATTAGGTGATGCTATAATGGGGGTAGATGTCAACTCAGTCTTTAACCTTGTTGAATGCATTCAAGCATTCTTCACCAAAGTTAAAAGGAGTATCTTTGACTAACAAATCACATAGGGGCTTAGCTACTTTTGGAAAAATCCTTAACAAATCGTCTATAAAACCCCGCGTGTCCCAAGAAACTCCTAATCCCCTTAACATTGACTAGTGGAGGCATTTTTTCTATGACCTCAATCTTGGCTCTATTAACCTCTATCCCATTGGACGATATCTTATGGCCAAGCATTATGCATTCCTTGACCATAAAATGGCATTTTTTCCAATTTAAAACCAAATTGGTTTCTTCACACCGTGTCAAAACCAATTCAAGATTATGGAGGCAATCATCAAAAGATTACCAAAAACAGACAAATCATCTATGAAAATCTCCATAATTCTCTCAATATAGTCAGAGAAGATAGCCATCATACAACACTGAAATGTGGTAGGGGCATTGCACAAACCAAAAGGCATAGGTCTACAAGCAAAAACTCCATAGGGGCACGTAAAAGACGTCTTTTCTTGATCCTTAGGTGCTATAGCAATCAGATTATATCCAGAATACCCATCCAAGAAGCAATAAAATGCATAACCAAATATTCTCTCTAGCATAGCATCAAGAAAAGGTAAAGGGAAATGATCTTTCCTAGTGGCAGGATTCAACTTCCTATAATCAATACAAACTCTCCACCCAACCACTAGCCTAGTCGGAATGAGTTCCTCATCTTTCCCGTTAACAATGGTAGTGCCTCCCTTCTTCGGCACTACATGTATAGGGTTAACCCATGTGCTATCAAAAATTGGGTAGACAATGCCCGCATCTAACCATTTCAAAATCTCTGATCTCACAACCTCCTCCATATTGGGATTAAGCCTTCTCTGAGCCTCTACCACTGGTTTACAATTGTTCTCTAGTAGTACACGATGCATGCATATAGAAGGACTTACCCCCTTCAAGTCAGAAATTGGCCAACCTATTGTCCTGTTGGTGTTTTCTCAAATCTCTAAGCAATTTCTCATTTTGCTCAGAATCCAACTCAGTACTCACTATAACGGGTAATGTATCCTTTTCTCTCAAAAATTCATACCTAAGATGTTTAGGTATTGGCTTTAATTCCAATTTAGGAGATTGAACATCAGAAGGAGGTGGTATCCCTTTACTTACTCTTGGATCCTCGAAAGATAATTTCTTCCTAAATGGCTCTCTAGAATCTAGAAATAGTGCCATCTCTCACTTTTCCTCACTGCTTTCCACATGTGGCCCTCTCCTTGTCAAGCACAACTCTAGTGTGTCACAATCTAGAGTAACTAACCCAAAATCCTCAGTAAGCTCCTCTACAAGGTCTACTGAATAGACATCATCAGTGAATGAAGGGTACTTAACTGTGTTGTTGAAATTAAATTCAACCTCTTTGTCACCTATTTGAAACTTAAGTTTCTCATTTTTCACATCTATAATGGTACCTTCTGTGGCTAAAAATGGTCTTCCTAAAATAATAAGCATTTGGATATCCTCCTCTATATCTAAAACCACAAAATCAACAGGTATTATGAACTTATCCACTTTGACCAACACATTCTCTAGTACCCCCCATGGGTGACGAATTGACCTATCAGCTAGTTGAAGGGTCATGTTGGTTCTCTTCAACTTAGTAAGCCCGAGTTCTTTCGCAATAGTTAAAGGAATCAACGACACACTTACACCAAGGTCACATAAAGCTTTAGCGATTTCTAATTCCCCCATGGTGCAAGGGATAGAAAAGCTACCAAGATCCTTTAATTTAGGAGGAAGCTTATTTTGGATACGAGCACTACTCTCCTCAGTGAGAGCAACAATCTCATTATCCACTAACTTCCTTTTGCGAGACATAAGTTCTTTTAAGAACTTTGCATAGGAGGAAATTTGCATGATAGCATCTACAAAAGGAATATTAATGTGCAGACTCTTAAAAATATTCATGAACTTTTCAAAATCTGCATTATTTTTTTCCTTTTGTAGCCTTTATGGAAAGGGTATAGGAGGTGTCTTGACATTGACAAATGGTTTACTAACTTCAACCTCTACTCGTCTCTCTCTCATATCATCCCCTACTTTCTCTAAATTCCCATTTTGATTGCTTACCCTAACATCATCTTTTTTTTCTCTCAAGCTTCTCTAATTCCTTCCCACTATGAAGAGTAATAGCCTTTATATACTCACGGGGATTGACCTCAAGTTGACTAGGCAATTCACCCTTGTTCCTAGTCCCAATGGCTTTAGCAAGCTGCCCAATTTGGTTATCAATGTTTCTATGCATATTAGCCATTTTCCTATCCATGTCTTGAGACAGCATTTCAAAAGCTATCTCCCAATCTGGCTTTTGTGCAGGTTGGGCAAGACTAGGCAGAAAACTTGGTAGGTTAACTGGCCTTTACTGTGCACCCCTCTCTTTCCATCCAAAAATTGGATGGTTCCTCCAACCAGGATTCTAAGTGTTGGAGTAAGGGTTGTTCTGAGATTGACTATTAAAATTGGCATATTGCACTTGTTCATTAGAAGAACAATCAGCCGTTTCATGCTGACCACCACACATAGTGCAACATGCAATGACAGGTTGTGAGCTAGGGCCACTTCCATTTTTCAGAAGACTAAGCATATCTTGCATCTGGGTAGATAGTGCATTTAGGGTATCATGGTCAGATATAGACATGGTCATTCACCTTCTTTGACTACCCCTAATGTTGGCCCATTGGTAGCTATTGGCTGCCATTTCCTCTATCAAATCTTGGGCGCTTCCTCTGCAGACTTACCCATTAAAGCCCCTCCCGCTACAGCATCTACGTTCTGGTTGGTAGAATATGCTAAGCCATTGTAAAATGTATGTACAATGAGCCAGTCTGGTAGTCCATGATGAGGACATTTCCTAAGTAACTCCTTATACCTTTCCCACGCCTCATACAATGACTCTCCCTCTAACTGCCTAAAACTAGTTATGTCCATCCTAAGCATGGCAGTCTTCGTCGGTGGGAAGTACTTATTTAGGAATGCCCTAAATAGCTCAGCCTAAGTGGTGGAAGAGTTAGGTGCAAACGAATGCAGCCAAAGCTTAGCTTGCCCTCTCAAAGAGAAAGGAAACCAACGTAGCTTTATAGCATCCTCTGTGAGTCCATTTACTTTCAGGGTGTCACAGATTTTAGAAAAATTAACTAAGTGAGCATTTAGGTCCTCCATGGTAGTTCCTCCAAACTGCTCCTGTTGGATTATCTGAATCAAGGCTGGCTTGATTTTCTAATAAAAATTAGTACACTTTAGCCAATATCAATTCCCCCACACTTAAGCCATTACTTGTCCTCAAGCAATGAACCCAGCTAATCTAAAAACAATGATTTAACCAAAGTGAAAGCAAAACATACATCTTTAGGAACAACTTCTCAACAACCATGAAACTCAATTATGCAATCATCCATGTTATTTTAAATACTCATTATATTAAGCAAAGGAGAAAGAATTATACATCAATTAAACAAGTTTACTGTTAAGCCGATTCGTAGGGTAGCTGTGGTACCAGTGTATTGGAAGAAACCTTCTTGTGGTTTCTTAAATTTAATACTGATGCTAGTGTGATGGACAATAGGGCATATGGCGGGGGGATTCTAAGGGATATGTCAGGTAATATGTTGATTGGATTCTGTACCCAATTGGGTGGCTTGGATGTGCTATCAGCAAAAACAATGGCTATGCTATATGCAGTTCAATTATGTGTCAAAGAAGGATGGAGCAATATTGTGTTTGAGACAGATTCTGCGGTGTTGGTACATGTGTTACAAGGTGAAATTATTGCTAAATGGCCTTTATGTATAGCTTTAGTGAAGATTCACCACCTCTTGAATCAAGTTCATGGTACAGTTAGTCACATTTTCAGGGAAGGAAATAAGGCTGCAGATTACCTCGCCTCTCTTCATTCGGAGCATGACTTAATCTTCCATAATATAACACAACTGCCAGCTAGGGGTAGGGCTATTCTTCAACTAGATTGTCAAGGCTTACCTTATATTAGATCATCATTTGTAAGGGAGTAGTACTCCTGGTTTATTGCTTTCTTTTAACATGTACTGGAGGTTTTGGTCTAGTCCCCCTCCTTTTTATTTTATTTACTAATTAATAAAATTTGGGGTTGGCTACCCCCTCCCGTGTACGGGATTTTGCCACAAAAAAAAAGTTCAATTCCATTTCTCTACTTTATTCGAAACTCAGAAGTAAGTAGATCCTATAGCTAACAAGTACAACTATGTGCCCATGATCAATTCACTTTTCATAACTAGGGACTTTTTTTACATATTAAGCATAGCCTTTACTTAGAACATGAAGTTGCCTTTTTACGCGAATATCGATATTGGTCAGATGAAGATCCTTGTTGACCAGATGAAGACCCCTGGTTTCTTTGTACTAAACCAGTGGAGTAGAACCTAAACTTAATTACTCTTTTTTTTTCCCTTTTTTTATCAAAATTTTGCAATTTAGCACACTTCATCCCTTTTCTAACACATTACTTATCATAGGCATATGCCATACCAAAAAGCTACATCACTACTTGACTTACGAAGAAAAACAAATAAAGTAGAGAAACTTCACTAAACTCACAAAAAATTTCAGCATAATTCAACCTACTTTACCCAATATACTTTCTTCAAAATAAATTTCAAAATCACACAATCATATCTCCCAATCAATTAAGAAGACAATCCTAAAAAAAAAAATGCACATAATTACTCTACTTGGGTAGAAAAAATTGACAACTAACGAGTTAAATAAATGATTACTTTCACAAAACTCAAAATAAAAAACATTGAAGCATTTAAGTTGGAAAATTTTTGGAAAAAATTTAACACGAAAATCAACAACCACATGAGATAATCAATTTCCAGCAAATTGACCAACAAGTAGCACACACACTATGACAAATTAAGCTTCCCCCCATATTTAAACCACACATTGTCCCCCATGTGTGAAAAGGCAAGGAAAAGAAGGAAAAAGTAAAAGTCAGAACCAATACTCCCCTCGTCATAGTAGTGGCCACTCTAATTACGATTCAACTACAAGAAAGGAATCCAGAATGTAGGAATCATTGTAGCTCATTAAAAGAAAGATAACTACACTATTTAGCTCATTAGATGCATGCCAAAGTGTAATCAAAATCTTGAAAATAAAAATAATACGTACAAACCAAGAAAGAACAAAATAAAGAAAATGAAAGAAGAATGACATAAAGCATTTGAAAACCATCAGGTGCCTATGCATCGTCTTTGTCGACACCAAATTTTGACGCACCATTTATTTTTCAAACATTAGGGGTGTTTATATTTTTGTGGTCAAATTCTAATTTTTCAATACAGGGGGAGCAAAATCAGTAATTTTGGGGGCAAAATAGTAATTTTCAATTGTAAATATTTTTCCATTAGTTTTGAGGTTTTAAATTCATATTTTGTATTTTTATAAGCATTTTTTTAATTTTTGTGATTTTTTCGGATTTAGTTGGTATTTTTCTGATATTTCGCCAGCACAGGGGCAAAATCATAATTTCGCCTCACAAATACCATTTTTGCTCATTTCGAGTCCCAAATTTATTTTTTGACTCTTTAAGCATGTTTCTAAATTTTTTTGATTTTTTCAGGGCCAATTGCTATTTTTTTCTGTAAATACTACGTTCAGGGGCAAAATAGTCATTTCACATCCAAAACACATGTTTGTCAAGTTTTTGGGGTTTCTAAAATCATTTTTAGGTTTTTGAGCTTATTTCTAATTTTTGATAATTTTTTGGGATCATTTTTCATTTTTTTGTAAATACTGAATTTAGCGGGTAAGGCGGTAATTTCACGTAGGAATTTATTTTTTCACCCAAATTTGTTAATAAATTTATTATTTGCACATTCTTCGCCTTTTTCTATTTTTGGATGTTGTAGACACTAAATTTTGACACACCATTGATTTTCAAACACTGGGGGGCAAAATAGTAATTTTATCTATAAATATTTTTCTATTAGCTTTTGGGGGTTTTAAATTCATATTTTTATTTTTATGTGAATTTGATAATTTTTTATATTTTTTTTAGATTTAATTGGCATTTTTTATTTTATTTATATTCTTACTAGCATAAGGGCAAAATGGTAATTCAGCCTCACGAATGCCATTTTAGCTCATTTTAAGCTCCAAATTCATTTTTCAAATTCTTGAGGCATGTTTCTGAATTTTCTTAATTTTCTGAGGACAATAACTATTTTTCTGTGAATTTTCATTGCCCAAGGGCAAAATTGTCATTTTACAAATTAAATTCATTTTTCACCAATTTTGAGTCAAAAATGTATTTTTCAGTGTTTTAAGCTTATTTTTAATTTTTGGTAATTTTTTAGGTCAATAATTATTTTTCTGTGAATTTTCATTGCCCAAGGGCAAAATCGTCATTTTACAGATTAAATTCATTTTTGTCAAATTTTTAGTCGAAAAGGCATTTTCCAGTGTTTTAAGATTATTTGTAATTTTTGATAATTTTTTTAGAACAATAACTATTTTTCTTTGAATTTTCATCATCCAAGGACAAAATTGTCATTTCACATTCCAAACTCATTTTCACCAATTTTTGGGTCCCAAATTCATTTTTAGGTTTTAAGCATGTTTCTAAGTTTCTTACTTTTTTCGGAGTGAATTAGTATTAATGAATTTATTATTTACATTTTTCTTGATTTTTTTATTATTATTGTTGTGAGAGAGAATAGATTTTTTAAGGATAAAGTTGTAATTTTTGTAGTCAAGGGCATTTTGGTCTTTTAATCATTTCTTGGAGGTTAAGACTTGTGCAGTATAAATACCCCACTTAGGGATTAAAAAAAAAGAAAGAGAGAGAAACCCTAAAACATTTTGATTTTTGTGCAAAAGAGATCACACACACACACTCTACACTCAAAAAAACACACAACCGCCGCCTACTGTTCATCTTCATTCTTCATTCACTGTTCATCGTCCTTCAAAATCGCAGCTACTGTTCATTGTCTTCTACAAATTCACCATCAAGCTTAAAAGGTAAAATCTTAGCTTTCTTTTTTTTTTTTTTTGATTCACTCTTATTTCCATTCTTTTATGGGATTTTGATTAAGTTGTACTGATTTGTTTGTAAATTTGAGTGTAATTTTTAAGCTTCTTTTTCTTGTTATTTTTGTCTTTGTTTTCTGGGTTTATGTTTTCTGTATTTTCTTTCTATTGTGCTTCTGGATTCGTTTTCCCATTTCTGGTTGTTATTTCTTCTCTCTCCACCGTCTCTCCCTCTCCTTCCCCCTTCTCCCACCACCGGAACTCCATCACCACCACAACTACAGACCTCCCTCACACATCAAACCACCACATCACCACCGTCTACCGTCACCTAACCACCACTGTTCTTCCATTCCACCGTCTCCTCCTCCCCCTTCCACAGATTCACCATCATAACAGCTACCTCTATTACCTGCAAATGAGGAACGATAACAAAACAACAAAAGTCTCGATCTCCAAAATAACACCAGAAGCCATGAAATCAGCCTTGCTCCACCAAATTACACTCGACAATCCAGAATCCACAAAAAGCCCTTCCCAATCAACCAGAAACCACAAATCAATCCCACCTGCTTGCAGTAGCTCAAAACTTGCCAGAAAAATCAGCTAACAAACCCAATTAATCCAAAAACAGTCATCAATTCCCTAATCCTCCTCCTTACCACCATCAATAAAACCACCTGGAACCACCAACCTGCAGACAAAAACGCAATAAAATTAATTAACTGCCCAATGTCCCTTACCCAACACTACTAGTACCATACAACGTTCAAAGCCCCTTTCCAACCTCCACAACCTCACCTCTCTCCCCTGTCTCACAACCTCATCACAATCGCTTCTTCAAACCTGCAAAAGAAAGACACAAAACAACAATCATTTCATCACTCAATTTACTCTACTACTGCCCACATACAACCTCTCGCTGCAATTTTTTCACGCTCCCATCATACAATAATCCATATCACCACTGTCACGTCCGAAAAAATCGTAAAGGAAAGGGTAAAGGGAAAAAGGGGTGAAGGGTGTGCTCGTGGGGTCGTTGACTGTCATGTCCCGAAAAGGACGGTTCGGTCTGATGACCCTTTCGAAAATAAAGGTTTTTGGAAAACCGTGCGTGTGTGAGAAAAATCAAGTTTTAGTAAAAAATGCGTTTTAAGAAAAATGATATTTTAAAAGAAACAAGGCCGGGACTAAAAGTACGACAGGTTTGGCCACATAATTTTTGAAAAAGGGTTTTATTTTAGAAAAAGGAGTCGCCACTTGGTACTGAGTTAGGGTGTACCAAGTCACCCGAAAATCGTTTAAGCAAAATAAAAAGTAAAAATTTTAGGAAAAATAATTTAAAACCCTTTTTCGACTCCGGTCTACGAAAAACGAGAGAAAAAGGTCCGGGAGTCACATTTGAAGAAAGGGAAGGCAAAGGCTTGCGCCTAAGGCACCCTTTCAACCTAACCGAGGCTAGTTGCGAGGTTTAATCAAAATTTCCTAAATTAACCCTAAATTCTATCGTGTTTTGGATGTATCTAAATGAATGCAAATCCTAAGTCTAAATGTGAGTATCGAGAGGGTCGAAACGTTCCGTCGAGGCTTGGTCGGAATTATCGCATTAATTGCGAAACCCGAGTCGAGACCTCGAGGGAGTCACGAGTTTTTATGCAAAAATGGATGCAAAAAAAAAAGAAAATAATAATATATATAATAAGTGATTGAAGAAAGTGGGGATGCAACATGACGGGTACGGGAAACTAGTAACTCGTGAATAAATGTTTCTACTCACGGAAGGGGGGAACGGCATGTACGCCACCGCTTCCCACGCAAGTAGACGACTATTTCTAGTCGAATCACACAAATGTCCTAATTTCTAATGAGATGCAACCTAGATGTCATGTATTTTAAAAATGTGTTAAAAATGATAATAATAATAATATTAATAATAATAATAATAATAATAATAATAATAATAATAATAGTAAAAATCATGCCAAATGGAAAGAGAACTAAAAATGTGTGAAATGAGATGTGGAATCCACACAAATGCACCTAATACTAAATGCCCTAAGGGTCTAGCGTTGGACTAGCCCGTTCTAAAAATCCCGCTAGTGTTGGACTAGCGGGAAACAAAGAAGCCACAACTAGCGTTGGACTAGTGTGGTGACAGAATACCATAAATCATGAATTAAATATTAAAAGCATGAATTAAAAGCAAATTAAACATATAAAAACATAAAAGATCACATAGGAGCACGTAACACATAAGCATAATATTCTAGATGCAAAAATTCTAAGGAAAGCGGTAAAAGAAATAAACACATAAGCACGCAAAAGCAAATAAACCCTAACTATTACACTGGGGGATTTGATTTACAATTTAAGGGGGAAATTAAAAATGCCCTATCTATTACACTTTCTATCTAATTACATAATTCTTGCTAAAATATGAGAAAAATAAATAAAATATTACATTAACTAGCTAAATACAAAATATTATATTTTTCCAAAATAATAATAACAAATTTAAATTTAAATAAATTAAATACGTAAATACGCAAAAAGTATGTGAAATAAGAAACAAACAAATAATAATAAAATAATGCATAAAATCACATTAGAGCACATAAAGAGAAAAATTAATGAGAATTAGGGATACCTCTTCGAAGACTCGGTACCAATACTTAAGAAGATGAACAAACAAGTCAAGGTATCATAATATAAAGAAATAAAGTATAAAAGTATGTAAGCATTGATAAATTGAGGCTAAACATACAAATTCTATTAAACTAAGGGCTTGAAATTAAATTCAAACAAACTTGGGGTCAAATAATAATTTAAAGCATTATTCTAAATTAAAATTGCAAAATTCTACCAAATTGGGAAGCAAGCATAAATTTCAGCAAGTGAGGGATCAAAGAAATGCAAATTTGGGCAAGTCAAAGGCATAACTTGCAAAAAAACTCGGGACTTAACTTAAAGAATGTAAAAATCCGGGGCGTCAATGTGCAATTATGGGAGGGCTTAAATGCATTAGTTAACAAGTTCGTGAGGATTTGAGAATACTAATTAGAACATAAGATCTGAAAGATAAATTTGCACCCTTGCGCAATCAAACGATCAGCTACAGTATCTAATCGACGACTTAATCTAATACTAAAACTTAGCAAATTATATTAATTAACAAATCAAAATCGATTGACACAAAACTAAAATCAATTGAAACAAGACTAAAATTGAGCTGTAAGTGACATCCACCCTTAACTACAAAGACTAGGAAAAATAAACAAATTAATTCAGTCCCAAGTTTACTATCTCTCCCTCACATTCTGTTTATTTATTTATTTATTTATTTTCTTCTTCCTCTCCGTTTGTAGCTTCTCTCGCTTCTCTTTGCTTTTTCACTTCCTTCTCTCTTTAGTTCTTCTTCCCTCCGATTCTGTATCTTTCTCGCTGGTCAGTTTCTCTTTTCTCTCAATCTCTTTCTCTCTGATTTCTCTTGTTCTTATTCTTCTTCGTCCCTCTTTCTCTCTCGCGTCCTCCTCTCTTTACAGCTCTCTGCTCTTTCTTGTTTCTGTCTTTTCCGAATTTCCCCTGCTTCCCCTTTCCCTATTCTCTTTAGTTTTGCTGATTCTTCCTCTCGCGTTCTGTTCCTTCCTCCTCCCTTTCTGATTTCTCTCTATTTTATTCTCTTTTTCTCTCAATCCTGTTTTGCATCTCCAGCTCCTGTCTCTCCCCTTCCTTCGTTTTTATCTCCTCTCAGTTTATTTTCCTCAATTGGTCCCTCTTCCGAAACAAGGGAAGTGGCAGATATGGTGGGGAGCAGATTAGAAAACGATAGGGCTGATGGGGTGGAGCTGACAGTTTAGAATAGGGCCAATTAGCGATAGTGAGGTGTGATTGGTGACTGACTAGTGAGTTTGGGTGGTTTTGAAGCCATGGCTGTGATTGTGTGTGAGCTAATGGCTTGGTGATATCTGCGTTTATGACTGTCATTAGGCTATTGTGTTGTGTGTGTTTGTGTGTGCAGAACCTATGTACATGTTTGTGCAACTGATTGTGCTTGTATCTGTGTGGCCGTGTGTGTTCTAATGGTAGGGGATTGAATGTGAGTTTATTTGGATTGCTGGTATTGATTGCAGGGGAGATGTTATTGGTGATTTTGAGGGGTTGTGCAGTGAGATTTAGGCGATGGAGGCTATTTGTTTGCAGGTTTTTTCTCGTGCAGGTGAAGGGCTTTATGGAGGAGGTGCTAATTGGAGATGTTCGTGGGGCTGATGGTTGTGCAGGGCTGTGGTGATTTGGTTTGGTTCTAGGTGATGATGAGAGGCAGAGAAGGAGGCTTGTGGAGTCCGTTTAACTGAGAGGCAGTGGAGATGGATTGTTAACGGTGTTTTTAGAGCTAATTGTGACTTGATTTAGCTGTAATTTGGGTTGTAATTCCATGGCTGTCAGTGGGCGTTGGTGATTGAAAGGGTTGTGGAGGTAATTGTTTGATTGTGATCTGTTGTGGTTTTTTTTTGTTTTTGCAGGTTGTCAATTGATGGAGAGCGCTAAAGCTGTTGGTGGAGGAGGGGCGTTGATGAAACTGGTGGTTTTCTTTTCTCTTGCAGGTTGATGGTTGTGATCTTGAATGTGTGAGACGATGGTGGTTGAGGCTTGATGGGATTCGAATGAATGATGATAAAATTGGGTAGCGATTGTAGGCAGTGGTTTGTGTGCCTCTGGGGTCGTGGACAGTGATGAAATTGGAGGCTAAAGCTGGTGGGGTTAGTGATGGTTGTTGTATGTTCTGACCGAAGAGAATGGTGGAGGTGTTAGGGTAGTTTCTGGCTAAAGATGGAGACAACGATGGGAAGAAAGATCAACAACAGGAGATCCCAAAGAATATTGCAGAACAAAACCCAGAAATAATTTAAACTTAATAACAAGAACAGAAGCCAGAAATCAAAATGAAGCAACAAGAGATTCAGCTCAAAATTCCAAATAGATGATTGCAAATAATCAGGTTCTTATAAAAAAAATAGAAGGAAAATGAACTAAAATCAAAAGAAAAATTAAGAACTCACCTTGAAGCTTAACGATGAACAGTGGATTTGATTTGAAGTTGAAGATGAATAGTAACCAACCTTGATGAACAGTAACCGGAAACCAAAAAAAGAATGGAGTGTGTGTTTTTTTTGGTGTTTATATGTGTGTGTTTGATCTAAAAAATCAAAAAAGCAAAGTGTTTTTAGGGTTTCCTATTTTTCTCTCCTTTTTTTTCTTCTTAATTGGGGTATTTATACTGCACAAATCTTAACCTCCAAGAAAGGGCTAAAAGACCAAAATGCCCTTGACTACAAAAATTACAATTTTATCCTTAAAATTTATTTTCTCTTACAAAAATAATAATATAAAAAAAATGTAAATAACGAATTTATTAATAAAAATTCACCCTAAAAAAGTTAGAAACTTAGTACTTAAAATCTAAAAACGAATTTGGGACCTAAAAAATTGGTGAAAAAAGAGTTTGGGATGTGAAATGACAATTTTACCCTTGGATGACAAAATTTACAGAAAAAATAGCTATTGACCTGAACAAATTATCAAAAATTACAAGTAAGTTTAAAACACTGGAAAATGCATTTTTGACCCAAAATTGGTGAAAAATGAATTTAATTTGCAAAATGACGATTTTGCCCTTGGGCAATGAAAATTCACAAAAAAATAATTATTGACCTCAAAAAAATTACCAAAAACTAAAAATAATTTTAAAACACTGAAAAATGCATTTTTGACTCAAAATTGGTGAAAAATGAATTTAATTTGTAAAAATGACGATTTTGCCCTCGGGCAATGAAAATTCACGGAAAAATAATTATCGACCTCAAAAATTACCAAAAACTAAAATAAGTTTAAAACACTGAAAAATGCATTTTTTACTCAAAATTGGTGAAAAATGAATTTAAATTGTAAAATGACGATTTTGCCCTCGGGCAATGAAAATTCACGGAAAAATAATTATCGACCTCAAAAAATTACCAAAAACTAAAAATAAGTTTAAAACACTTGAAAAATGAATTTTTGACTCAAAATTGATGAAAAATGAATTTAAATTGTAAAATGACGATTTTGCCCTCAACTGGTACAAAAAAATAAAAAATACCAATTAAATCCAGAAAAATCATAAGAAATTAAAAAATTTATATAAAAGTAAAAATATGAATTTAAAACCCCCAAAAATTGATAGAAAAATATTTACAGATAAAATTACTATTTTGCCCCCCAAATTATGGAAAAATTAAAAATTTGTCCCAAAAGTGTAAACATGCCCCCCCAATGTTTGAAAATAAATGGTGTGTCAAAATTTGGTGTCTACAACCACTAAAATCCCAAAATCAATTAATAACTCCAGCCAGACTAGTTCCAGAAACTCAGTCCAGTCATCAGCAATCGCCCTACCAAAATTGGACAATCATCACCACGCACCAACATCAATAGCCCACCGCCATCTATAAACCTGCAAAACAAAATTTCAGCAGCAAACGCACCATTCAAAATCACCCATTCAACAAAATCACAAAATTCCTGCACAAGCTTACACCTACACACGCACAATCAGCCCTAATTTCAGTCCTCCCTTCCCAATTGCATCTCCCTCATTTGAAATAGCGCAGAAAAGAGAGTGAGAGAAACGGGTAGAATGGAATCGGTGAGTAGAAACTGGAAAGGGAGGCGCGAAGAACAGGAGAAGGATAGACAAGAGAGAACTTGAGGAAGTGAATCAGAAATGGGGATTTCGGGTGAGGGAAAAAGAAAGAGAATGAGGGGAGTGGGGAGATAAACCAGAGTTAGAGAGGGTGCGAGAGAGAGAGAGAGAGAGACAGAAAGAGATGGGAGAAACAGAGAGCGAAGGGAGAAGCTGAAGAGAAGAGGGAAAGAGTTTCAAAAGAATAGAGAAAAACTAGAGAAGGGGGGAGAGAATTAGAGAACAGGGGAAGAAAGAGTAAGGGAGAGGGAAGAAAAACTATTAGATGAAAAACAAAGGGGAACAGAGGGAAAAAGAAGAACAGCGAAAAAGGAAGAAAAAGGGGGAAAAAGAATTTCGGAGAGAGCAAAACAAAAAGGGAAAAATCTAATAAAAGAAAGAGAGGGAATCACAGAAAAGTGGGGGAGAAAAGCAGATAGAAGAAAAAAGACGAACTTGGCGGGAAGATTTAGTTATCCAGGGTTCTAATTTGTTTATTTACTTTTAATCTCTGGTTTGTTGTTTTAATTTTAGTTTAGTCACGTATATATATTCTATTTTTTCTTCAAATAGTTGGGTTTTGTTTTAATAGTTTAATTAATTAAGTTAATTTAGTTGGCTGATTTTGTTTTATTTTTCACACAATTAATTGCGATCTACTTGTTTATAATTTGGTTTTAATCTATTTTAATTTAGTAATTGAGTGATTTAATTCAATTAATGTTTTTAGTAATTAGAATATCTTTCAAATTAGCTTTTTATTTTTATTTTTTAGTTCGTTTAGATTGATCCTTAGATTGCATTTGCTTTCGATTAAGTCCTATAATTTGCAAATTTGTTCCCGTGTTTGTCCGATTTTACTATTTTTGTCACCCAATTTTGCTTCAATTTTCAAGTGTACCCCATAGGTTCATGTGAATTTTTAATTTTTACCCTTAGGTTTACATTTTTTGCTTTCAAGCCCTTTTTAATAGAATTGGTATATTACCCTCAATTTGATTAAATTTTGGTACTTTTGTGATTTATTAAAATAGTGGTACATTAACGTGTGTATTCATTTTTTAAGCATTGGTACCAGGTCTCCAAGAGGTATCCCTATTTCTCATTAACTTCTTCTTTATGTGCTCCAACGTGCTCTAATGTGATATTTTATGCAATTTTTTTTTATGCGTTTCTTATTTTATGCACTTTTTGCGTATTTATTTATTTTGTGTTATTTAATTTTAAATCTTATTATTTTTGGCAAAAATGTAATATTTTGTATTTAGTTAGTCAATGTAATAGTTAGATTATTTTTCTCATATTTTAGTGAAATTCTGTAATTAGATAGAAAATGTAATAGATAGAGTATTTTTAATTGTCCCCCTTAAATTGTAAATCAAGCCCCCCGATGTAATAGTTAGGATTTATTTGCTTTTGCGTGCTTATGTGTTTATTTCTTTTACCGCTTTCCTTAGGATTTTTGCATCTAGAATATTATGCTTATGTGTTATGTGCTCCTATGTAATCTTATATGTTTTTATATATTTAAATTGTTTTTTAATTCATGCTTTAATGTGTAAATTCATGATTTATGGTATTCTGTCACCACACTAGTCCAACGCTAGTTGTGGCTTTATCGCTTTCCCGCTAGTCCAACGCTAGTGAATTTTTTAGAACGGGCTAGCCCAACGCTAGACCCTTAGGTCATTTTAGTATTAGGTACATTCGTGTGCATTTCATGTCTCATTTCACACACTTCTAGTTTTCTTTCCATTTGGCATGATTTTCTTATTATTATTATTATTATCATCGTTATTATTATTTTTACACATTTTTAAAACGCATGACATCTAGGTTGCATTTCACTTAGATTTTAGGACATTTGTGTGATTCGACTAGAAATAGTTGCCTACTCACGTGGGAAGCGGTGGCGTACATGCCGTTCCCCCCTCCGTGAGTAGAAATATCCAGTCACGAGTTATTAGTCCCCCGTACCCGTCATGTTGCATTCCCACTTTCTTCGGCCATTTATTATCTATATTATTATTTTCTTTTCTTTTTGCATTTCATTTTTGCATTCACACTCGTGACTCCCTCGAGGTCTCGACTCGGGTTTCGCAATTAATGCAATAATTCCGACCAAGCCTCGACGGAACATGCTGACCCTCTCGATACCCACATTTAGACTTAGGATTTGCATTCATTTAGATACATCCAAACGCGATAGAATCTAGGGTTAATTTAGGAAATTTTGATTAAACCTCGCAACTAGCCTCGGCTAGGTTGAAAGGGTGCCTTAGGTGCAAGCCTTTGCCTTCCCTTTCTTCAAATGTGACTCCCGGACCTTTTTCTCTCATTTTTCGTAGACCGGAGTCGAAAAAGGGTTTTAAATTATTTTTCTAAAAAATTTTACTTTTTGTTTTGTTTAAACAATTTTTTCAGGTGACTTGGTACACCCTAACTCAGTACCAAGTGGCGACTCCATTTTTAAAATAAAACCCTTTTTCAAAAAATTACTTGGCCAAACCTGTTGCATTTTTAGTCCTGACCTTGTTTTCTTTTAAAATATCATTTTTCTTAAAATACACTTTTTCTACTAAAATTTGATTTTTCTCACACACGAATGGTTTTTCCAAAAACCTTTATTTTCGAAAGGGTTACTGAGGCCGGACCGTCTTTTCGGGACGCGACAGTCAACGACCCCACTTTCCCTTTTGCTCTCACGATTTTTAGGACGCGACAGATGTTTTAAAAAGTCATGACTTTTTTTTTAATTTTTTAGTCTTAAGTTTTAATTTCAAATTTAATTTTTGTGGGTCAAAAGTCATTTTTACGGACTAAAAGATAATTTTCATTGTTAGGGACGTTTTGGTCTTTTATTTATTTCTTGGAAGATAAGTCTTCTATGCACTATAAATAGCCCATTTTCCAGATAAAAAGGGAGGAAAAGGAGAAAATAAAAAGCCTAGAGAGAGAGTTTTTAGTTTTGTCGCGTCTTAGAATCGATAAGCACGATGGGGCCATGACTATTTTGCCTCAAAAAGGCGGTCCAGGTCGGTGACTCCCTTTTTTCTAAAATAAATTTTTGAGTTTTTGAAAACTGTGCATGTGTGATAAAATTAATTTTTTGGTGAAAAAGTGTATTTTTGGAAAAAATGGTATTTTGAAAAACAAAATAAGGCCGGGACTTAAAATGCGACAGTTTTGGCCAAATATTTTGAAAAAGGGCTTTATTTTATTTTAAAAAATGGAGTCACCACTTGATATTAAGTTAGGGTGTACCAAGTCACCCGAAAAATTGTTTAACAAAACAAAAATTTTAGAAAAAATATTGAAAACCCTTTTTTCGACTTCGGTCTACAAAAAAACAAGAGAAAAAAAAAGGCTCGAGAGTCACATTTGAAGAAAGGGAAGGCAAAGGCTCGCGTCTAAGGCACCCTTTCCACCTAGCCGAGGCTAGTTGCGAGGTTTAATCAAATTTTCCTAAACTAATCCTAAATTCTATCGCGTTCGAATGTGTCTAAATGAATGCAAGTCTTAAATCTAAATGTGAATATCAAGAGGATCAAAATGTTCCGTCGATGCTTGGTCGGGATTATCGCATTAATTGCAAAACCCGAATCGAGACCTCACAGGAGTCATGAGTGTAGAATGCAAGATGCGATGCAAAAAGAAAAGAAAAATAGTAATATAGGTAATAAGTGATCGAAGAAAAGGAGAAACGCAACAAGACGGATACGGGAGACTAATATCTCGTGACTGATATTTTTCTACTCACGGAGAGGAGAATGGCCTATCAATCCACTGCTTCTCACGTAAGTAGACGACTATTTCTAGTCGGATCTCACAAATGACCTAAATTCTGAGTGAAATGCAACTTAAATGTCATGCACTGTCAAATGCTAAAAATAGGTAATAATAATAATAAAATATATACTAAAAATCATGCAAATATGGAAAATTCTAAGAAAAGGAAAATGTGTGTGAAGTGAGATGAAATGCATGCGAGTGAAACTACTACTAAAATGACCTAAGAGTCTAGCATTGGACTAGCCCTTTCTAAGAATTCTTCATCAGCATTATACTAACAAGGAAACGAAATGAACCATAACTAGCATTGGACTAGTGTGGCGACGACATACATATGTCATAATAAAGCAAATAAATAAATAAATAGATAAATAAAACATAAATTAAAGCAACAAACACATAAAAGCAGATAATAGCATATAGGAGCACATAGCACATAAGCATAATATTCTAGATGCAAAATCCTAATGAAAGCGGGTAAAACGTGTAAAACCCTAGAAGCTTAAAACCACTTAGTTTCTATGTTATGAATGTTAATTGTAAAAATTTCTTATTAGTTGTTATTGTATGATTTTCTTTTATAATTTGATTTCTTGAATTATTATTAATACATGTTTAATGATAATCATAGGAAAATTCCACCAATTAAATGTTACCAACCAAGTTTAGATATTTAGAAAAGTAAGGCCACCTATTACTTAGACATTTAGAAGATTATGCCACCTAGCACCATGAATGGCCACCTATTATTGGCTTTCACTTTTACCAATTCTTTTCAATTTTTTTGGCTCAAATTTTCTTGCATTTTTCTCTCCCTTGGCCGGCCACCCTATTGCTGAAAGTACTCTTCAATTTAAACTATTTTAAACACTTAAAAGACTAACTTAATCTTTCGCCAAAAGCTAAACCTAACTAGAAAAGAAATCCCCTCAAATTTCAACAAATTCTCTCCAAGTTTCAAGCTTAAGTCTTGCTCAAAAGTTGAAGCTTCTTAAGGGACTAATCATCCACTTTTCTTCAACTAAAACCCTACCTATTTTGAGGTAAACTCATCAAGAAACTTCAAGTTCTTTCAAGTTTCATTAGAAGAGTTCTTATGTTTTCTTATGATTTCATTAAGTACTTAAGATTTATGGTTATATTTTGTTCTCATGTTATATATATGAATATTTATGCTCATGATTTTGAGGTTTCCCCTTGTTTTGATCCTTTCTTTAATAGTAGAATAACTATATTATGACCTACTTGCTTAGTATGGACTTGTATAGGAATTTGATGCTTTATTTGAGTGGAAAATCTGGGAATCTATGGCTGAAATTTTGACTAGAGTTAGAAGGCATGTTGGTTAGTCTTGATAGAGGAAAAATTCAGGAAGAATTTTAGTATTTAGGGCCTGTTTAGTGGGCTGAAGTTGCTGGAATTTCAGCTTGCAAACCGGCACTTCCTTGTTCCAAACCTTGAACAAATTTCAGTTTTACTAGTGATGTGCGCACAGTTGTGTAGCCAAGAAAGTCTTGGATTCAGGTATGTAACTCGTTGAACTCAAGTGTGACAGCCCCACCTTACCCAGAGGCGCACCAAAGGGCTTAGCGGACTACCTGCCTAGCTCTCGCCAGGTCTCGATTCACGCACTCACGCAAACGTCCGAGCGTACTTAACTTAAAATAAAATAAGCTAAAATAAAATGGAATAAAATAAAATACACTCATTTTATTTAACATAAGGTACAATTCACATCAAGAGTTTACATGTCATAACATACATGATTTTTCACAAAGATCGCCTAACACAGTTTGGCGAATACAATAACTGAACCGTCTATAACAATCAAAACCCAGTTGATCCAGCTTTAATTTCTCAGGAAACCTGAGTAAAGGAAAAACAAATGGAATGGAATGAGCTATAATAGCCCAGTGAATGTCCAAGTCATGCAATCATATCCAGAACTCATTATTTTTAGTAAATGAAATAATCGAACAATTAAATTAATAAATCAAGATATAAACAATTTAATTTAACATGTAGTCAAAGGAGGATACAGGGCTCCACTACGGAAGCAAGCTTAGCCGTAGGAAGAGCAAGCACTAACCATGTAGTCACGATATTTGGACCGAGATAATAGCTCAGGTCTTTATCAAAGAACATATCAGTTTTATCAAGCACAAACCCTAACCGCCAATCACCTTATAACCTCCGTACAAGCTACCACATCCAGGGAGATATTCTCAACCCTGGAGGGCCAACAATCAAACAGGTTCAATCCGGAGTTGGCCTCTTTGAGGATTCACAACTCAAAAGGGAAAGAACATCAATCCCTAAAACACCCAGCACCTTATGTCCTCCCACTTGCAGCCCGGTTGACTAACCGTGAAATAACATGGAAGTTAATCACGGTAGTCTCACGCACACACAAGTAACACATTGGTCAATGAAAGCAAGTAACATGTTGCGGAACAGATGTGATAAAGTACACATCTTTCCTCAAGTAGCACAGGTATTCACATAGTAATTGCAAATTCTCGCATAATATTTATCAAATAAAATATCACATTCCATGCAACATGCACACATAAAGACACTCACCTTGAAAGCCTAAGAAAATATCTCGTGAAACGGTCGTGCCGTGTTTTCGGACCCTGAAATTTATAAGAAATAAACTAATGAAAACTCAATTTAAACTCTAATCAACTTAGAAAGAAAATTCAAGAAAAACCCCATTAAATTCTAGGGTTTTAGTTCTAGGGTTTAGGGTTTAGGGTTTAGGGTTTAGGGTTTACATTCTAGGGTTTTTATGCTAGGGTTTTCTAGGGTTTTTCTAACAAAATTTGGGCATTATTTCCCCTTGATTTTCGGCCCTTCCAATCTTGTTTTTCATCAAGATTTCAATCAACAAACCCATAATTCAACAAGTCCTACAACTTCTTAGTTCAATCTAAACTCAATTCAATCAAAATTCCACTAAATTTCAAGAGTTATACTCCAAGAATCATTATCCAAATCCGCACAGGGTTGGTTTTCATCCAACTTCAGGCCATTATTGTGGTCAATCCATCCAGAACTAAGGGATTCTAATTACATGGTTTTTAAGTACGTTTATAGGGCTACAACTTTCATGAAGATCATCAATCCAAATTCCAACTATAACAGGTTCGAAATCAGCCCTCAAGTTGGCTCATCATCAAAACTGTTTCACGCAGAACCGAATTTTCAGCCAACTTTGCAAACTTTCTGAGATTAATATACAATGAATCACAGTGCAAGCCTTATACCGTTGGAAAGCCCTATCAATCTAGTTTCTAAAACAACAAGAATCACTCGAATCCAAGTTGTCTATACCAAGTTATGAAAGTTTTACTAAAACTGGTCCAGCATGACTGTTTTAAGTGTTCTTGAGTTCCAACTTAATTCTTCAACTAAACCACATATAAAACATAAATTTCCAAGGTTTAAAGGCCATATACTAGTCTATCTAATCACAAGAACACTTTATATAGCAAGTATATATCAAGTTCTAACTAATTTCTTCAAGTAGTATTAACAAGAAACTTGGTATTAAACTTGCATAAAAACTAATTAAAACATGAAATTAATAAGGTAAGTTCATGGTAAATACCTTAGATAGGCTTAGAACTTTGCTTAAAAAAAATAGTAGCCCACTTCCTATGGTTGATTTGTGTCAACTTGAGAGATGAAAGTCCAAGAAGTTGAGAGCAAAAATGAGGGAAAAAGAGAGAAAGATGAGAGGAAGAGAGAGACAAAGAGGGCCGGCCAAGGTAAGGAAAAAGAGAAAGAAATAGGCTAGGTAAAAAGAAAAGAAATAAAGAAAAAGGTAGGTAAAGTGATAGCCAATTAAAATAGAACAAGAGTAGGATTAGGTTTTAGTCTTTTAATGTATTAGTGGCTAACTTGGTTTAATCTAATTGGTGGAATTCTAATCCTCTTTATCACCTAGTAATTAGTAATATTCTTGGCACAAATTTTTAAAGCAAAAATGAAAGAAAAATAGGGAGAGAGGGCCGGATTTTGGGAGAGAGAAAAGCAAGGGAAATTAGTGAAATTTTAGGTCAAAATTTTGAACTAAAGCTCACTTAGTCAAGAGTCTTGAAAATGATAAAGTTAGTTAGTCAAAATTAAACACTATTATAAACTAATGGTCCAATAAAATTAATCCAAGTTAGGTACTTAGGTGTACTACTTAATCATGAAAGAATCTCATTTACTTAACCTAATTAACTTGAGGAAATCTTCCAACTA
Organism: Mitragyna speciosa; assembly: GCA_024721245.1. Lineage (NCBI taxonomy): Eukaryota > Viridiplantae > Streptophyta > Magnoliopsida > Gentianales > Rubiaceae > Mitragyna > Mitragyna speciosa. Next base: position 21,806,831 of record CM045553.1, read on the forward strand.
ATAAATCAAAGATTAACTCTAAACCCTAACTAAAGGAAATTCTCTTATTGGAGGCATTTTTTTTTCTTGACCTTTATTTTTCTTTTCTCATCATTTTATATATTTCTTTCTACTCATAAACATAACATGAATCATATAATTTTATACGAGTTTCTGGGGCGTCACATCAAGACCTTGTTTGATTCGTGAACCAAGGAACCCTTGACGTGGAGTTGTTTTGCCTTGAATTCTTCCCTTGAAGATGAGCACACCTATGGAACAACTAGACTAGACCAAGTTGAGCGAGTTCAATCGTCTAACCTAATTAGCTCTAAAGACTTGATCAAAAACTCAAGAAAAACTCTAAGCGAAGTTAGTGGTCGCCACAAGCAAACTTGATAAGACCGAGAGTAGTTCTTAATCGACAAAGAACCAAGAAAATTCTCACAAAAGAGAAAACACACAATTTTTTCTGAATAATTTTTGTTAAATTCGTAACTAATAATATGGCCTATAAATAGGCTTACAAAGAACATTCTAGAGTTGTGAAAATAGACTTAACTTCTAAGACAAAACCTATACTAATGAAACTACCAAAACAAAGCATGAATTAACTAAAATAACTAAGTCTATTACAACTCAAAGACTATAAAAATTGTAACTAATAAACCCTAATGGGCTGGCGGTCCATTAAGCCTACAAAACCATCAATTGGACTTCAATTCTTCAGGCTCCCCACTCGTGCGGCCCATGAAGCCCTCATCCAATGTTTGTTTAGCCCAAATCACATTAATGAGTTGTTTAGATTGAACCTTTGAGCCCAATTGCAAAGCCTCCTCATATGAGTCCAATATGAGTCCATGCAATGCATCCTTCATTCTTCTAGTTCTTGCTCTAGTCATAGGACCATCCAAACCTTTAAACACATCATTGGAGCTCCTCAAACTTGATCCATCATCCTTGGAACGTCCCTCTTGAAGGTCTCCACCTTGGGACTCATTAACTAGTTTATAAAAATTCAGCTTTGATAACCTAATATTTCCAACTATATTAACCTTGTTTTGGCCAAGTTTTGATGACAAAAACTGCTGGAAATTTCAGCTTGTGAAGTGGGTGAAGTGAGACACCAAATAATGAGCACCTTAAGTTTAATCTACGTAACCAGTTTTTAGGAGAATATTGTGTAATGAATTTGGAACCTTGTTAATCAATTTTAGGAAGGAACTCTAATAAATTTTGAAGATTTAAACTGGTTAGAAACTTGACTTTTGAATGTGTAACTGAAATTTGACTAGTTTCACTTTATACTTAGATTGAGTATGTTTTCACCAAATAACCCTAATTTGTTATTTAACTAGTCTTAATTTAATTAAATATCATTAGTTTGATATTAATTAGTTTAAAACCATTAATTTAGTTAAGTATATGATATTTTGGAGTTTTCTCATTTTAACCTATATTAATTTTGCTAAGTTATTAAATTATACTTGACTATTACTAATAAATCTTTCTTGGACTTTAAAAACTAGTTTACTTATAAACTAATTATTTTGAACAAAAATTTCTTTTACACCAAAACCTTGAACCCTAATCAATATTTAATTAAACTACTTCTTTAGTTCATAGTATTTAGCAATATTTTCTTTTGGTCCAAAATGTATAGCGAATTATTAGAGTTTTGCAACTAATATAGTAAATAAAGCAGAAATTAATAACGAATTTCTAGTATTAATTATTCCTTTTAAATTTAATCTTAATTTTGACAATTAATGAATTATTTGCCCTTAGAACTAAATTACTTTCAAAAAGGGAATTTCTTAAATTTCTTTATCAGTTGATTTAGGGTTTTACCTAGATTCCTTTATTATAACTTTCTTGGATTTTTCCCTATAACCAATTTGCATTTATCTTAAAACCCTAGTTAAACTTGGTACATTTTATAAAAAATTCTTTTGAAAGAAAATCCAGTAGGTTAATTAGACTACTTATGAATTTCAGGATCTGAGTCTGAACCTTGCACATTTTACGAGGAACTTTCTTGAAATTTTCAGGTGAGTGTTTCCTTATGTGCGCTTGATGCATGTTTAAGTTTAAATTCTATTTTATGCCTGATACTTGTTAACTACTACAATGTGCTACATGAAGGTAAGGTGTGTACTTTATCACATCTATCCCACAATTTGTTACATGCACAACTTCTATCAAATGTGAATATACTTGTTTGTGAACTTTCAACTGAACTGAGCCTTCGGGCTAGACTTCCATGGTCATACTTCACTAGTTACACCACGGTTAGTCGTACTGGTATTGAGGAGGATATAAGGTGTTGGGTGTTAGGGTTCATGTTCTTTCCTCCGAGTTGACATTCCTCAAAGAGGCCAACTCTAGATTGAACAAACTGTTTTACCCTCCAAGGTTGAGATCTCACCTTGGAGTGGAGGTATTGAGGAGGTAAGGGTGCATGGGTGGTTTCGAGTACTTATTATCTGATATTTACTGTAATCATTGGCAAGGACCTGGTTTTCTCTATTGGTCTGAACATTATTGCCACATGATTATGTACCTGATATTCCCGCGATTGAGCTTGCTCCCGTGGTTGCGATGTATCCTTCCTTATTTGATTAATTGTTTACTTAACTTATTCTTACACTGTTTTATGACACATGTTATTTATTTATTTATTTATTTTTCTAATTGTCTACCTGTGTGTTTGCATGTGTGGGAACCTCACTAGACTATTATAGCTCACCCCTTTTATTTGTTCTCCTTAAACAAGCTCCTATTATTAAAGCTGGTGGTGAGGATTCAAGGGTAGATCTTGGTAGGATTTTGCTAGAAAAGGATGTTTGAGATTTTACTATATTAGTTAGATGTTTATGATGTAAACTACTTAACTGGTACCTTTACTCTTAAGTTTGAATCATATGAATGTCTTTGCGAGTTTTCTATAGAATATTGATTGTTTCATGAATACTACTGCGTGCTTGACCTGAGTCCTGGCGAGAGCTAGGCAGGCAGTCCGCTAAGCCCTTTGGTACGCCTGAGGGTAAGGTGGGGCTGTTACAAAACGCATAAGCACATTAACACATAGCACACAAAAGCCCTAACTATTACACCTGGGAAAACCTAATTACAATCTAAAAGGGGAAAAGATAAGAAATAAACTATCTAACCTACCTATTACATTTCCTATCTAAAATACAAAAAAAATGTTAAATATATGAGAAGTATAACCTATCTATTACATTAACTATCTAAATACAAATTTTCATTAAATAAAATATCACCTACCTATTACATTCCTCTAAATAATTAAAATTAAATTCAAATAAATAAACAAGTACAAGAATAAATAAATATTCAAACATAACAGGAAATTAAAACAACACATAAAAGCACATAAGAAAATCACATAGGAGCACATAAGGAGAATTGAGGAATAATGGGAATACCTCTCATTTGAAGATTCGATAACAAGAAATAGAAGAATGAAGACTTGTCTATAAGCTCTTCTCAACTTTCTCATTTACTTTCAAATTTGAAGCATGAATTCTTATGTTCTTGTTAAATTTTTGTGTGTTTCATTAGTCATGATTCACTAAAAGCTTTATCTAGAATATAGATGAACCTAATGAATTCATAACATGACTTAAATTACGTTCACATGCTAAAACTTGAATTTTTCTGTTTACTTGTTTTAGTTTTAACTCTTGTTTTTGCATGGCCAACTCAAACAAGTCATCTAGTTCTTAATTGATATTGAGAAATGCTCTTAACAATGGAAAATGAACAAGTATTGCTTAAGTTATTCATATGATAATAATGAATGTTTAAGTGAATCATAACGATTCATGTTTTGATAAGGTTTCATCATGAAAATAGTTGGAATCTAATCATTTCATAGTGAGAGCTAGTTATGATTTAAATGAAATTGGATTCTTAACAAAGCAAGATAATACTTAGCAAGCCATTCACGCATCTTATGATTCATTAGTGGATTCTATATTCTAGACTTCGTGAATATTTGAATTCCTAAAAGTTGTTGTCACTATTATCTATTCTATTGAACTTCACTTTTACTACACACCTTGATTTTCGATTGTTTAGATAATAAAGTAAGCTATAAAGCCTTAGTACCTGCAAATATTTGATTCCTTGTGGGATACGATACCTATATACTCCCCATACTACACTTGACCCATATACTTTGTTAGTGTGTGCCCTAAAACCAAGTTGGTTTATGAAATTTTTATATTACGCTTATTTCGTGTTGTACTTATGTATGTGGCATTTCTTTGTCATTTAATACTTGTTATTTATATTACTAGTTTATTTGATAAAGTCCATAGAATATTAACTGTGTATAAGAGATTGTAAGAGTTACAATGATGAGACTCTTATTACACATAAAGTTATATTCTTAAATATCCCTAGTCGTAGTATTAATGAGATTGGATATCATTAATACGGGAAGACTAGCACATACTTTGCCTCTACTTATGGTAAGTAGTAGTTGATCTCGTCAACTATGGTGTGTGACACCTAAGCTGATATGTGGATGCTTGTTAGAGAACAAGTTCATTGGATTGATCCGCCAAGAGTTACTATTCATAGTGCTAATGAATTATATTCTTAATGGCAATGGTGTAAGTGATCCTTAGACTTGAGATTACCATGGTATCTTGAGTGTGGATTGCTATGCTTTGACTCTATTGCTCGGTGCTCGTAAAAGAGTAGCCCATACGATAGAGATTGGGTATAGTATGAAGCATGGAAGGATAGTGAGTAATCGATATAGGATTCACCACTCCTTATTAAGGAGAGTATATCCCGGATTGGCCACTTGTTGAAATATAACTTAAAGAATCTTTTGCACAAAAGTGAAAGTATGAATTGAAAGAGTTTCAAGGTTATACTTTTATAGAAAGTTATATTTCGGGAACAAGAAATCATTAATTAGTCATTTATAAGAGTGCGCACTACACTCTTAGACTAATTAGGATATAGTGTGGTGAAAGGATATTAATTACATGGTAACATTGTCATTGATAGGTGTAGTCTACCATATGACTTTCCTGATTCACTTGGGTGGTTCATGATGCATTGCTAGACGCCACTCATGATCTATAAGTGCAAATTAATTAATTAGTGAATTAATGATAAGTTAAAGTGTTTAATTTATCTAGCTCTTAATTACTTAATTAATGAGTTATAATTTGTACTTATTGCCAACATGAATGGAACCTAATAGGTCATACACAATTAAGAACATAGTCCTTGGGTTAAATTGTTATTAAGATAAGTATAAGATACTTATGGGGTTAATTTATGTGATAAATTAACTTTAAAGGACTTAATTATAAATATTCTAAGTCTTGATGGAAATTAGTTTCCTAAAAGGAATTAAGAAGCTATTTGGTTTCCTTTTGGAATGGGTTCCTAAAGGAATAGGATTAGCTTAAGGTAAGCTTCCTAAACCTTCTTGGTTTCCAATTGCTCTTGTTTCCTTAAAGACTAGGATACTACATCTATAAATAAGTCCATGCCTTGACTCTTGGAAGATTGATGAAACACAAAATCTAGAGAGAGAAAAATTGAGAGGGAGGGGCGTTATTCTCCTCATGAAAAATTGCCACCCTCTCTTCTCCTAATAGTTAGGGTTTTGCCTTCTTCCTATTCTTGTTCTGGTGTTCTTCATAATCATTCAAGAGAGCTAGCACTCAAAAGGCAAGGCAAGCAAGCTCAAAGGTTCCTAAAGATCATGTTCGTGTGGATACCGTTGGAGGCTCAACACTTGGAGAGCTTTTCATGGTAGATCAACACCTTCATCGAATAGGATCTTGCCCTTTGAAGCATAGAAACCTTCTATGCTTGAGATATTTGTGCTAAAAACCTTTTAATCATATAAATTATATCAAAGAGATCCATGGCTAAGGTAATAAAATTTTAAATTTTTTGCTCTGCTACTTCCCTTATTACCTTTACAGTGGTATCAGAGCCTACTTTGATTATGTCTATATGATTTGTGTTTATTTAATTGTCATAAATATGGATGGTTTGTTCTTGATGAAATTTGTTTCAAAATTATTTTAGAAAAATCAAGAGTTTGATTTTTAAGATAAGTTCTTAATTGTTTAAAAGTGTTTTAAATAATTAAGATGAGTTCTCATGGTTATATTCAAGGTTTCTAAATTATTTTTATGTGCTAAAAGGGTTTTAACATGTTCTGTTCAAAAGAGTTTTGAAAAACATCAAGAAAAATCATTTTTTGCAAGTTGCAGAAGGCCAGCTGTGGGCTGAGCCGTGGGTGGTTGACCACGACTGAACCCATGGCTAAGAGATCGTATTTTTCAAAGTTTGAGCCGTGGGCTTAACCGTGGGAAATATTATAGCAGCTCAACCCGTAGCTCACGAGACGTGGGCTCAGGCATGGGTGGTTTACCTGTGTCTAGCATCCGCAGCCCGAATCTGTGCACGAGCCATGGGTACGAGCTACGGGTGATTTACCCACGGCTCAAGGCAAAACCCTAGAGAGAAAATTTTGAGTTTTTGGAAAAATGTGTTTTTGTGTGAATTTTTGTGAAAAACTCTTTCCAATTTTAATTGTTAAAATTTGAAAAGTTGATTTTAGAAAAAATCTTTCCAATTTTAAGTGTTAAAATTTGGAAAGACAATTTTGGAAATCATAAACCTTCTTTAACATTTTTGAAACGAATAATTCAAGGATATTAATCTAATTTGATTAGACCATGTGATTTATGATTTGAATTAAATAAAAGTTTATATATTTCATTGTTAAATAATATGATGGCATGGTGGATGATTATGGACTACGACCAATGTGATTGAATGGTTAAATTTTTATTATTTTGATGGTTGGCTTGTATTGGTTTTTTAAAATAGGGCATGCATGTCCTGCCTTCTCTATTATTCTCATATAATTCTCTTCTCACCTAACTCCTCTCGAATGTAACTCGAGGTTTCTTAATCAATACTTGGAAAGTACATAGTATAGGTTAAGAATAGGTTTATTTTCTAAATTGTTTAGACTAGAAGTTACATGTGTAATGTACAAGAAGATGGAGATGGCACCACGGAGCAACCAAGGAGGCGTATCAAAGGAGTTGAAACGTCCCCTAGGAATTTTGACCAAATATTTTCTTCAAGGCTCAAAGAAAATATTACTAGTTAAAGTCCATAATCATCCACATTTTATTATGCTTTTATTTTATATGTTGATATATTTTAATTGGATGATATGATGAGACATTAAAAAAAATCCCTCAAATAAAATATTAAGTCACTTGCCTTCCATTATTATAGTAAAAATCATAGTTCTTGCTAAGTGTTAACACGTTGACCTCCGTCAAGGTTACCTTACCTAGAGCATGTTTTTTACTATGAGATATGATCACCAAATAATGGGTCAAACTTAACAAAAATACTCAACTTGTTGGTCTCCATCAAGGTTATGGTGTTTTTGAGGCGATATTAAGTCAATATATAAGTTGCCTTCCATTATTATAGCAAAAACAAAAAGTTCCTATTAAGTGTTGACACGTTGGCCTCCATCAAGGTCACCTTACTCGGAATATGTTCTTGCTATGAGATGTGATCTCTGAATAATGAGTATGACTTAACAAAAATACATAATGAGTTTGGCCTCCGTCAATGTTACGATATTTTTGAGGCAATGTTGAGCAACACATAAGATGTGAATATCAAGAGTTGATACCCAACTATCTAGGAGTCACAAGAGTTGTGATTGATAAAAGTTATCTACCTAATCGAAGTTACCTTTGGGGTATTAGTCTCCGTCAAACCCAAAGTTAATTAGATGGGATCCTAGCCCACTAGGAATCTCCAACGGATTCCCGAATCAATATTTTGAGGGTTAATGATTTGAAGTAAAATAGTGGGAGCAAACCAAATAAATTCGAAGCCCACATTTTTGGTTTGCAATTATAACATGAAACAAATATTTGTACTATCTTTACATTTGTTGTAGAATGAATGTACACATGAACACGCTTATCACCCTATATCTCCATTTATATGCGATTTTCTTGAACTAGTGTAAGACTTGAGAATAGTTCTTAAGCACATTTGGCTATGTCCTTGATACCCACTTCCACATGTCCTATAGTAACAATTACAGTTAGGAAACAATGTGCATACAAGATGCATAAAAGATGATAATGATATTGCTACTTATATCATAATGTCATCTATAATTCCTAAGCTATAAAAGTAGCATAAATTGATAGATTTTTTGTCCATGATTGTGCGTCACAAAGACTTATTGATACACAATCTAGGACCATTAGATATGAGATATCTAAAGAGTAGTCTGTCAAGGAAGAAAGGGGCACTTTATTGCTTGTCAAGGGGAAACCCTAGCGTGGTCTTAAGAAGACCCAAGTAGCTATGACAAAGATTAAAGGTGTGATCAAAATGGACAAGTCTAGAGGCACATGTTTCAAATTGTATTGGAAAGGGAATTGTAAGGCTCGTTTCAATACTAAGAAGATAAAGAGGCCTACTGAAGCTTCTACTTCTAAGTATGTTTATGTTTGAGATAAATTCATATACTAATTAAGACTATTGGGTATTAGATACCGGCTATAAATCCCATATTTGCAAAATATGCAAGGTCTTAAGCGTAGTAGACAATAAGCAAAGAGAAAGTCAAACTACGTGTGATGAATAGAGCAAGAGTTGCTACACTAGCCGTAGAGACTTATACAATCTTTATCAACTAGGCTTGTTCTAGAATTCAAAATATTGTTATTATCTTCTGTACTTACAAAAGAACATGAAATCAATTCACATTAAATGTGAAAAGATTTACCATTACAAAAGAGAATATATACTGTTCTTTTACGTAATGGTGTTCTTTGTGGTATTGGATCATTAATACAACGTTTTACAAATTCTAGACCTTATTAAGTCTATTCTCAAACACAGACAAAAACTCTATATTTTGAAACAACTATCCTTCTGGCATTATATACTTCGTCATGTTAATGAGAAATGCACTTCCAAATTACATAATAGTTGTGTAGTTGGACTCATTCAATTATGAATCGTTTGAGACATGCGATTCTCATTTACTTTGAAAGATGACCAAAACACCTTTTATTTGAAAAAGGTGAATGTGCTAGTGATCTTCATAGGGCTTTAACATATAGATGTTTTTGGCCCAATGTTAATCTATGCTAGAGGTTGTTTATCATACTTTATCACTTTCATGGATGATCATATGAGATATGATTACGTGTATCATATGATAGACAACTTTCATGGATGATCATATGGGATATGATTATGTGTATCATATGATACACACATCTATTACATTTGAAATATTCAAAGTCATTAAGATTGAAGTAAGAAAAATAAGTTGACAAGAGTATTAAAACACTAAGATTTGATCTATGTGGATAATACTCAATGTCAAGTGTTTCAAAATATTTAAAGGAAATTGTGATTCTTCCTTAATGTTCTCCACTTCACACACCACAGTAGATGATGTGTATGAGAGGAGAAATTATACCCTACGAGATATGGTGCAATCTATAGTGAGCCTATACTACAATTCCTAACCTCATTTTCGGGGTTCTTGTCTTAGACGCCAACTCCTATACACTCAACCATATTCCGACAAATGTCTATTTGTGGGGTGTCCTTGTGAAAACAATAGATACCACTTCTATAATCCCCTTGAAAAAAATGTTTTTGTCTCAAGAGATGTCTTTTTCTAGAAAAATAGTTTATTTTTAAAAGAGACAGTGGGAGCAAGATAAAACTTGAAAGGTTTAAGAACCGCAAGCTGACATAGATCAATAGTTGGAACTAGAGCTTATGCCACATGTTGATGAGGTGCAATGGAAGCTCAAAGTACACAAAATCTTCAAAAGACTGGTAGAATACTTTATACTCTTGAGAAATATAGATTTCTCACACATGAGAGATATAGATTTCTCATTAGCAAGAACAATAATGTACTAGTCATATATGATGACAAACCTACTAGTCATGAAAAGGCATTGTCTAATGTAGACTCCTCAACATGGCAAGATGCCATAAAATCCAAAATGGATTCCATGTACAAGAACAAGGTGTAGACTTTGCTCAAGTCACCTAAAGGGATAAAACCCATAAGGTGCAAGTAGGTCTTTAAAAGAAAGACTGACATGGATGGTAATATAGTTACCTATAAAGCAAGGTTAATGGAAAGGGATTCAATTCGAATGTTTGACTTTGAAAGAAACCTTTTCACCACTAGCCATGCTTAATTCCATTTAAGATTTTGCTTGCAATAGCTACTGTTTTGGCTATGTCAAATGGATATAAAGACCCCATTCCTTAACGGGAATTAAAGGTATGTATATGACACATTCCTTGGACTTTCACTTCCATTGATGGTCATAAGGTATGCAAGATTTAAGGGCCCATTCATGGACTCATGCAAGTGTCAAAGTGTTGGAGTTTTTGTTTTGATGAGATAATCGAAGAGTTTTGATTTTCTCAAAAACAAAGACAAGCTTTGTGTAAATGTCAAGTTGAGTGGGAGCATTATCATTTTCTTGATACTATATGTGGATGACATATCGTTGATGGAAACAACATACTTTAAAGGTGAAGATATGGTTGTCCAAGGATTTCTTCATAAAGGAGAGGCGATCTCTAATCTGGGAATTAAGATCTATATAGATAGATCCAAGAGGTTGTTTAGTCCTCACTAGATCTAAGTACGTAGGCAAAAGATACTAAAGGGTTTAGTATGGTGCACTCAAAAAAGGGGTTTTTCCTATGTAATAGAGATTACTCTTTTGAGAGACATGTGATTTTGACACCTATCGAGATTGGTAGTGTGAAATAGATTTCGAATGCTTCTACATTGTGTTCTATTTTGTATGCTATCCTATGTATGAGACCCGATGTCTCTGAGCTTTAAGTGTTACGAGCAATTCTAGTGAGTGTCACTAGATGGTTATTGAAGAATATTCGTAAGTACTCAAGAAGCACTAAAAGACTATTCTTGACTATGGAGATCACACATAGGAAGTGTGTGGATTTAAAGATACAAGCTTTTAATCCAATAGGGATAATAAGTAAATCATGGCATGAATTGGTGTTCACATTGAACTGTAGTGGATAAAAGCATTTTATGATAGACACAACAACACATTCTACAACAAAGGCGAGTACGTGGTACCTTTAGAAGTTATTATGGATCAAGGGATTCTTTATTGGACAAAGAATAGTTCCTTCTATTTTTTTTTTATGAAAACTATTGTGCCATCGCTCAATCAAGGAACTAAAGTCTCATCTATGATCCTAAAGTGTATTTAGGTGCCACCACCTATTTATGGAAATAGTTTGGGTCAAATGATGAAAAGATAGAGGAAGTTCGCACAAGGATAATGTCACTAATCCTTTCACCATGGCCTTGTCCCAGAATAAGCATGACAATCATGCTTACAGCCTAAAACCTATAGCTGATTGATTTTAGTGCAAATGGGAGTTTGTTAATGTATGCCCTAAAACCAAGTTAGTTTTTGAGATTTTTATATTACACTTATTTCGTGTTATACTTATATATGTGGCATTTCTTTGTCATTTAATACTTGTTATTTATATTACTTGTTTATTTGATAAAGTTCATAGAATATTAACTGTGGATAAGAGATTGAAAGAGTTACAATGATGAGACTCTTATTACACATAAAGTTATATTCTTAAATATCCCTAGTCGTAGTATTAATGAGATTAGATATCATTAATACGGGAAGACTAGCACATATTTGCCTCTATTTATGGTAAGTAGTAGTTGATCTCGTCAACTATGGTGTGTGACACCTAACTGGTATGTGGATGCTTGTTAGAGAACAAGTTCATTGGATTAATCCACCAAGAGTTACTATTCATACTGCCAATGAATTATACTCTTAATGGCAATGGTGTAAGTGATCCTTAGACTTGAGATTACCATGGTATTTTGAGTGTGGATTGCTATGCTTTGACTCTATTCCTCGGTGCTCGTAAAAGAGTAGCCCATACAATAGAGATTGGGTATAGTATGAAGCATGGAAGGATAGTGAGTAATCGATATAGGATTCACCACTCCTTATTAAAGGAGAGTATATCCCTGGATTGGCCATTTGTTGAAATATAACTTAAAGAATCTTTTGCGCAAAAGTGAAAGTATAAATTGAAAGTGTTTCAAGGTTATACTTTTATAGAAAGTTATTTTCGGGAACAAGAAATCATTAATTAGTCATTTATAGAGTGCGCACTACACTCTTAGACTAATTGGGATATAGTGTAGTGAAAGGATATTAATTACACGGCAACATTTTCATTGATAGGTGTAGTCTACCATATGACTTTCATATTCACTTGGGTGGTTATGATGCATTGCTAGACACCACTCATGATCTATAAGTGTAAATTAATTAATTAGTGAATTAATGATAAATCAAAGTGTTTAATTTATGTAGCTCTTAATTAATTAATTAATGAGTTATGATTTGTACTTATTGCCAACGTGAATGGAACCTAATGGGTCACAAACAATAAAAACATGGTCTTTGGGTTAAATTGTTATTAAGATAAGTATAAGATACTTATGGGGTTAATTTATGTGATAAATTAATTTAAAGGACTTAATTATAAATATTCTAAGTTTTGATGGAAATTAGTTTCCTAAAAGGAATTAAGAAGCTATTTGGTTTCCTTTTGGAATAGGTTTCCTAAAGGAATAGGATTAAGCTTAAGGTAAGCTTCCTAAACCTTCTTGGTTTCCAATTGCTCTTGTTTCCTTAAAGACTAGGATACTACATCTATAAATAAGTCCAAGTCTTGACTCTTTAAAGATTGATGAAACACAAAATATAGAGAGAGAAAAATTGAGAGGGAGGGGCGTTATTCTCCCCAAGAAAAATTGCCACCTCTCTTCTCCTAATAGTTAGGGTTTTTCCTTCTTCCTCTTCTTGTTTTTGTGTTCTTCATAATCATTCAAGGGAGCTAGCACTCAAAAGGCAAGGAAAGCAAGCCCAAAGGTTCCTAAAGATCATGTTCATGTGGATACCGTTCGAGGCTCAACACTTGGAGGGCTTTTCATGGTAGATCAACACCTTCATCAAATAGGATCTTGCCCTTTGAAGCATAGAAACCTTCTATGCTTGAGGTATTCGTGCTAAACACCCTTTAATCGTATAGATTATATCAAAAAGATCCGTGACTAAGGTAATAAAATTTTAAATTTTTTGCTGCGTTACTCCCCTTATTACCTTTACAATGGTATCAGAGCCTACTTTAATTATGTCTATATGATTTGTGTTTATTTAATTGTCATAAATATGGATGGTTTGTTCTTGATGAAATTTGTCTCAAAATTATTTTAGAAAAATCAAGAGTTTGATTTTTAAGACAAGTTCTTAATTGTTTAAAAGTGTTTTAAATAATTAAGATGAGTTCTTATGGTTGTATTTAAGGTTTCTAAATTATTTTTACATGCCAAAAGGGTTTTAACATGTTTTGGTTCAAAAGAGTTTTGAAAAACATCAAGAAAAATCATTTTTCGCAAGTTGCAGATGGCTAGCCATGGGCTCAGCCGTGGGTGGTTGACCGCGGTTGAACCCATGGCTAAGAGATCATATTTTTCAAAGTCTGAGCCATGGGCTTAGCTGTGGGAAATTTTCTCGCTGCACAACCCACAACTTAGCCGTGGGTGATTTACCCGCATCTGGCACCCGCAGCTCAAAACTATTATATGTTTTGTTATATGTTTTTTTATGTAATTTTAATACCATTAGAGTAATTTATATTACAAATGACTCATTTTTCAACTTTGTCTAGAATTAGGGTTTTAAGCTCAAAATTAGAGTTTTTATGTAAATTTGTTATTTTGAGTAAATTAATGCACAATTTTTGTATACTTCTGTAGGATCATCACACTTAGACTCAGTTTCGATAAATTGAAGCCAAGACTGATCAAATTCAAAGGTGATTCAAGGGATTAAGTTGGGTGAACCACTTGGGGAACAATTGAAGAAATAATTGTGCAAGAAGGTTTGAGAGATGTAATTCTTCATCAAATTGCATGAAAATACGTGAAAATTGCCTAAACACATGGAAGCCAGTTCAGAAAAATTTAGAAAATCACACGGGGCCCAGAATGGGTGATCCGCGAGTCGGCTAACCCGTGGATCGTACCCACGGATCAGCAGGTCGGTGTGAAAATTCTAGGGCTACAACTTGTATCCATTTCTAGTTGGTTTTTGCAGACATTTTTAGATAGGGATAGGGTTTTGCAATTTGGAGATTTGATGGAGATCAAGATGAAGGACACGCCACTAGGGAAAGCTCGAGCTACTTCAAGGATCCATTGCAAGGGGTTGATGGTCCTATGACCGTTCAAGGACAAGAAGAATGAAGGAAGCATTACAAGGGTTGATCTTGGAGGAATTTAGTCAAGCTCAAACAGCCACACATGCCATCAAAGACTGCCACCAAGGATGATCACTCTTCTTTGGGTCATTGAAGATGAAGTTAAAGCCCATGCAAGCTTGTGAGTTGGGCCAAGAAGTGAGCTAGGGCATTAGAAGGCTATGAGGCGTACTTGGAGGGTTTGTGGCATAACTTTGGAGGTTTTGAAGATTTGTTTTATGTCACTAAGCTATCCAAGATATTTAGTTTACTTAGTTTAGTTGTTATTAGTTTGTTTCCATATTTACATGTTGCTTTAAGTTGAGACTTCCAAGTAGGACTCTTGTTAGTTTGGAAGTTCACTTAGTTGCCATTATTAGCACTTTAGGGTTTGACGTGTAAGCCTTATAAAAGGCTCAAACGAATTTTCAATGGGAGAGATTGATATTTTTTTCAGCATATTTTCGTGTGTTTTGAGTGCTCTACTTGAGTGTTCTCTTGGTTCTTGGATTTAGAACTGAATCTTGTCTTATCAAGCCTTTTGCTTGTGGCGACTACATAATCCGCTTAGAATTATTTCTTCCTACGTTTGATCAAGTCCTTAGAGCAATAGTTAGGCATATTGAACTCGCTCAAATTGGTCCTAATTTAGAGCCTTAGGGTCGTGCTTCTTCATTGAAGGAAGGTTAGAAGCTTTTCAACTTGGATTCATCAAGCGGTCTTGGCATTCAAGATTCCGTTCGCAGTATCAATTGGTATCAGAGCAGTGTTCTTGATAATTCCTAGGTTCTCCAATCTATATTTTTCCTTAGAAAAATCGGATATATTCCTTTTAGTTGTTCCTTTTAACCTTGTTGTTGTCAAAGTGCTTCGTGCCTAGTCAACAACTCTTGTGTTCGTTTGATTCTTGCATGTCACAGTTTCGTTTGGTTCCTTGTCCTAGATTTGATTTGCATGTTTTCGTTGTGTTTCTTGTGTTGTTCTTATGTTTTCTTGATGTTTCCTTAGGGTCTTAGAGTCGTTCTTGATTGTTTCCAATCAAGAATTCTAGGTCTTGTGTGGCATTTTTTATAATCTTGACTGTTTTTATTGTTTCTTGAAATTCTTGTGTGAAAACTTATCAAGAAAAGAAGTTCTTGGACTTGTTCAAGCTTCGAATTGAATTATTGGGGAGTTTTCAGTAGTTAGAGTTGTTACTTGTGTTGTTTTAGTCAAAAAAAAAAGGAAGAAAAGAAAAGAAAAGAGAAGAGGCAGTGTGAAAACAAAAGCCAAGCACAAAGAAATTGCAAAAAAAAAAAAATCAAAGAAAAGGTGTACACAAGTTGTTAAAAGCCGTGTACAAATATTATTGATTGTTCTTGAAGATGTTGTTACAAGTAGGATTTGTGGACTTTCTTGAACTTACTAGGTGCAATCTTTGAACTCTTGAAAACTGTCCAGCATATTGTCATTGTTTCTTGTGGCGTTTCTTGACTTTCTTGAAGATCTCTACTCAGTTCTTGGACTTTCTTGAGGGTCTTAGACACCTTGTTGGGGTTCTTGAGCACCTTCTTGAAGTTCTTGAGTATCTTCTTGGAGTTCTTGAATTTATTCTTGAGGGTTTTTGTTTGTCGCCACTTGCTGGAAAATTAGGGTTTGCACTTTTGTGGGGGTATTACGTGTTTCAGAGAGGAGCTGCTAGTAAGATGTGTTTCAGGGGGATTGAGTCACGTTGTCTAGGTTGTTTGAAGCTGTTTTGTTGAGCCCTAAAGCCCCGGTTATACGCCACATTGGTGGAACAACCTAGGTTTTGGAGTTTGGGTACATCGCATAAAAATAGTTGCTGGAATTTCATTGATAGTTCTTGGAATTTAATTCTGAAAATTTCCAAAACGATTTTGATCTTGTAAAGGGGGCTAAGCAGCTACAGATTGTGTTAAAAAGAAAGGGAAACCAAGTAGAAACTGGAAGGGGAAAAAAAACCGTTTAAGGGAACTAGCTAGAAAATCCTAATAGCGCTAGGAATTCTAAGTTTTCCTACTTACGCTGGGATTGTCTTTATTTATATTTTTTTTTGGTAACTGGCGGTGGCAAGCTGATTCTTGCTGGGAATTGCTTGATTTGTACATGATTTCAGGTTTCCTAATTGTTTGGAGTAAACTTTTTCATCTTTGTGCAATTACTTGTTCCCGATTGTGTTTTCCTACCTGAAAATTAGGGTTTTCTAAATCCTATTATCACTAGGAAAACTTGATCATTAAAAATCAAGATTTTCACACAAGAATACCACACATTAGGAATTCTTAATTGTGTCTTCTTGAGTCAAAGTCTTGTTTATTCCATTATTCTTGAAATCTCTTGATCAAGCTATTACTCTAAGCTTTCATATCTATCATTCTACACTTTACTCTTGTGTTAGTCGTTTCAAGGTTGGGTTTGGCCAAGACAATTGATCAGGTTTTGGTCTAAGAGCCTACAAGAGACATCTCAAGGAGTGGAAAAAGGCTAAGAGGTGAGCACATCATCGGGAAAAAGCCATACTACTTGAGAGATACACGAGGGTTTGAGAGTAAACACTAAGGGAGTGAGTAAGGCATATCTCATCTATTGTTTGCACTAACGATTTGACCTCTTTATTTTTCTGTTTTTAGTGATTTTTGCTGTAGGTTTAAGGTACTATGGCGGAACATGATGATCTTAAGGGCACTGATGAGAGGCATGCAAGATAACTTCCAACGCCTCATGGAGCAAATGCAAAGCATGTCCATGAGAATGGACAATGTGGAGCAAGCATCTAGAGTTCGAGGAGATCAACATGATGGTAGAGAAGTTGGTTCCAACACTAGAATGACTCGAAATCCAGCTTATGATGATGATATTGAAGAGGGGTCGGAGTTTGATGAAGTTATTCAAAGGAGAGGAAGGAGGTTACCACGTGAGCCCGATGGAAATTTGGGAAGCATTAAGATGAAAATACCTTCATTCCAAGGCAAGTTAGACCCCGAGGAATATCTTCAATGGGAGAGAAAGGTGGAACATGTATTTGAGTGTCACAACTACTCCGAGGCAAAGAAAGTGCAACTAGCTGCGGTTGAATTCACTCGACTACGCAAGTGTTTAGTGGGATTCACTTGTCAAAGATAGGAGGAGGTGTGGAGCTGAACCAGTGAGGACTTGGAGGGAGATGAAAGCCATTATGAAGAAGAGGTTTGTCCAAGTTACTACTCACGTGACCTACATAGGCATCTACAATTCTTGAAGCAAGGGTCTATGAGCGTTGACGAGTACTACAAGGAGATAGAGATGCTCATGATCAAAGCGGACATTAGGGAGGATGAGAGTGCTCTTATGTCACGTTTTCTAGCAGGTTTGAACTTCAGAAATTGCTGAAATTGTAGAGTTGCAACATTATCTAGAGATGGACTGACTTGGTGGAAAAAGCCAATAAAGGTTGAGAGGCAACTCAAGGCAAGGAGAGCTAGGGCTTATAGGGGGTCATCATCTAGACCAAATTGGCGTGATTCTAGGCCAATGAGAGGCAGGGGAACATCATCTAGACCAAATTGACATGATTCTAAGCCAATGGAGAGGCGAGATACATGATTTTCTCCCACTGCCAAGGGAGTAATGCCAAAGCCAAGGAGTGAACCAAAGCAAGCTCAACCACCACCATCAAAACCTAAGGAAGTACTACCAACTCGCATGAGGGAAATTAAGTGCTTTAGATTGCCAAGGTTTTGGACATATTGCTTCCAATTGTCCAACCAAACGAGCTATGGTGATCATGGATGATGGTGAGGTCGCAAGCATTGACTCTAGTGATGATGAAGAGATGCCACCATTAGTTGAGGATAGTGAACCCGAGGAGGGGATATTTGGGGCTAATCATGGAGACACTTTGATCACAAGATGAGCACTAAGTGTACAACCACAAAACGAGAATGAGCTACTTCAAAGGGAAAATCTTTTCCATACTCGTTGCACTATTAATAATAAAATTTGTAACTTAATTATTGATAGTGGTAGTTGTACTAATGTGGTTTCTACTTTGTTTGTAGATAAACTTGAATTAGAAACTATGAGGCATCCAAAGCCTTATAAGTTGCATTGGTTAGCTGAGACCGAGGACATGAAGGTCACCAAACAAGTGAAGGTACCATTCTCAATTGGTAAGTACAAGGATGAGGTGATGTGTGATATTGTTCCTATGCAAGCATGTCACATTCTACTAGGACGTCCATGGCAATTTGATAGGCATGTTCATCATGATGGTCACCTCAACATGTATTCTCTTGTTTGGAAAGGTAAGTCTATCTCACTTAGTCCTTTAACACCACTTGAGGCACACACTGACCAAGTGAGATTAGCAAAGGATTTTAAAGCTTGGAATGAGTCAAAGGGACAAGTTCTGATACGAACCAAATGGCAAAAACTCAAGTAGATAGAGGCATTCAGGTCGCCGTTAGCACATCACCAAAACATAGGGCCTTAGCCACTCAAAATAGAGGTTTAGAGGCGTCAAGAATGGTCAAAAGGAGTGGGAGGAAGAGGCCATGCAAAGTTGGGAGGAGTACACCCGCAAAGGTTCAGAAGACGTCGCATAGAAAAGGCCGTCAGAAGGTTTCTGATGAAGGCCGCGGGCAAGGCCGTGGCGCGGCCTTCCCCACGGCCTCCATCAGAAAGTATGCTCCAACGGATTTTTGGCTCTGATCGAGGCCGTTCCAAAGGCCGTGGCGCGGCCTACCCCGCGGCCTTAGTCCGTAACTTTACGATTTTATTTGTTTTCTGCGTTTTTACTTAGTTTTTAACTGTGTAATAGACTAGTTACTTTCTATATTGGTTATTTAGGGTGTTTTTGCCTATATAAGGCTAATTATTATTATTGTTGAGACAGATTATTGAAGTTGAATAAAATTACGAGGGTTTTTCCTCTCTGATTCTCTTTGTGAGACTTGTGAGTTCCACGAGTGATTCGTGAACTTCTTTGATATCCTTGAGTTCTAACCAACGTGTGAGGTTAGGGTTTGGGATCCTCTTCAAGCTAGTTTCAATTCTCGGGTAGAATTGGGGTTAGGTTATCCGTTGATACACAAGAACGATCTTTGTGAAGGATTGTCCTGTGGTTGCATTCGTTCAAGGTTTCGTTAGGTAATTAACGAGGGGTCATCGGGGCGGATCGCATCAATTGGTATCAGAACTCTTTGGGTTCTTGGTATCAAGTTTCCCTAATCCATCTCTTGAATTTCGATTCTTCGAGATTGGATATATCTTTTACTTTCATTTTGTCAAATTCCTGCAGTATTTCTTGTGATTGCCTATTGTTCTTGAGCAATTTCATTCCTAGGGTTTATCTACTATTGTGGGTTTTGTGCGTTGTTGTTTTTTCGTGATTGGAAATTGTTGCTTTGCATAATTCCTAATGTCTTAATCAATTTTCCTGCAAATTTTCTGCTAGTTTCTGCAATTTATTGCAATTTTTTTTTTCTGTGCCTCTTTAGTGTTGACCTTGCTTCAGGGCGTCCTGAAAAACCTTAGAAGATTCGTGTCTTTTGTGCTCTTGTTGATTGAGTTATTGATTATTGGTGATTTGTTCACTATTCGTTAACAAAAATCATCAAAAGTCTCATCTCTTGTTCAAAAAAAAAAAAATTTTTCGCGACACTGTTCATCGTCACTGTTCATCGGGTACTGTGCACGATACTGTTCATCCGAGTTACTGTTCACCGAAATTTTCTGTCCAATTTTCTTGTTTTGGGTTGTGAGAGTTAGCGTTGGGTAGTATTCTTTTCGTAGTAACTCTTGCCTTTAATTGAGTCTATACTTTTCTTCCCTCAAATTCGTTTGTTTTACTCTAAAGTTCACTATGTCTAACGAGGGAGAGTCTAAAGCTTTTGATATCAAAAATTTGGCTGACACATTGAATGCTAGCATCCAGCAAGGCATTAGACAAGCAGTAGAGGCTGTATGTGAACAAATGGAGCAGAGGAAGACACTCACATTCGAGGTCAAGGAGTAGCCATAGAAGTCACCGAAGGAGATCACCGTTGGCTGAATCCGGAGATTCTAATGATGAGATGGGGGCTGATAGGAGGCCTAGAAGAGGAGAACAGGCTCGTGATGGCAACATTGGGAGCATTAAAATGAAAATCCCAACCTTTCAGGGCCGGAGTGATCCAGAAGCAATACTTGGAATGGGAGCGAAAGGTGGAGCACGTATTTGACTGCCACCACTACACCGAAGAAAAGAAGGTTAAGCTTGCTGCGGTGGAGTTCTCAAACTATGCTAGTGTGTGGTGGGACCAATTAACCACTACCAGACGGAGATGTGGAGAGCGACCTGTCCGCACATGGGTGGAGATGAAGACAATCATGCGGAAGAGGTTCGTGCCTAATCACTACTACCGAGAGTTACATCAGAAGCTGCAGTCATTGACTCAAGAAAGTAGGAGTGTAGACGAGTACGCCAAGGACATGGAGATGGCGATGATTCGGGCCAATGTAGTGGAGGATCAAGAGGCCACAATGGCGAGATTTTTGGCTGGCCTAAATCAAGATATTCGAGAGGTTGTTGAGTTGCAGTCCTATGTGGAGTTGGAGGACTTGGTTCAGAAGGCAGAGACTGTAGAAAAGCAACTCAAAGCGAGGAGGAGAGGTGGTTCAGGGTCTTCTTATGGGAGGACTGGCTGGTATGATAGGAGGGACAAAGATGAGAGGCCCAAGGACTTGAGCAAGCCAAAGGAGGGCATGGGTGAAGGCAAGGGGCAAATGAAGGCACCTATGAGGACACGTGACATCCAGTGCTTCAAGTGCCAAGGACGTGGTCACGTGGCATCCCAGTGTCCTAACACTAGGACTATGATTGTGTTGGATGGAGGAGGCATAGAGAGTGCTTCTTCAGATGATGAGAAGATGCCACCACTGGAGGGAGGAAGCGATAGTGAAGGTCCTATTAGCTGCGAACCTGACAAGGGAGAGCTTCTGTTCACAAGGAAAATTTCAGATGAGCACCCTAAGGAAGCTGGACCTGATTTGCAGAAAGGATCAATCTTCCACACTCGGTGTTTTATTGGGGACAAGGTATGTAGCATTGCCGTTGACTCTGGTAGTTGCACTAACCTTGTGAATTCATTGTTGGTAGATGAGCTTGGTTTGAGGACAATGAAGCATCCCAAGCCTTATAAACTGCAGTGGGTGAGGGATAGTGGCGAATTGAGGGTGACCAAACAAGTCGAGGTTGAGTTCACCATTGGAGCCTATAAAGATAAAGTTATATGTGACGTGGCACCGATGGGAGCTTGTCATTTGTTGTTGGGTCGTCCGTGGCAATTTGATCGCAAGGTGATGTATGATGGGTACCGCAATCAGTACTTGTTCACTTGGCATGGGAAGGACATCACGCTTGTGCCATTGACACCATTGGAGGCTCATAGTGACTATGTGAAGCTGTCCAAGGAACTTGATGTTGCAAAGGGAAGAAGAAGATGATGAAAGCACCTTCCACTAATTCTCCTTCTTCTCTTCCACATATTTCTTCTGTGCAGGTACACATTGTTCCCTCAGTTGGAGTCATGAAGAAGCAAGATTCGAGGACTGAATCTTCTTGAAGAGGAGGGGAATGATACGAACCAAACGGCAAAAACTCAAGTAGATAGAGGCATTCGGGTCGTCGCTAGCACATCACCAAAGCATAGGGCCTTAGCCACTCAAAATAGAGGTTTAAAGGCGTCAAGAATGGTCAAAAGGAGTGGAGGAAGAGGCCATGCAAAGCTGGGAGGAGTACACCCGCAAAGGTTCAGAAGACGTCACGCACAGAAAAGGCTGTCAGAAGGTTTCTGATGAAGGCCACGGGCAAGGCCGTGGTGCGGCCTTACCCACTGCCTCCATCAGAAAGTATACTCCAACGGATTTTTGGCTCTGATCGAGGCCGTTCCAAAGGCCGTGGCGCAGCCTACCCCGCGGCCTCCACCAGCAACTTTACGACTTTATTTATTTTGTGCGTTTTTACTTAGTTTTTAACGTGTAATAGACTAGTCACTTTCTATATTGGTTATTTAGGGTATTTTTGCCTATATAAGGCTAATTTCTATCAATGTTTTAAATAATTACGATTGAAGTTTAATAAAATATTGAGGGTTTTCCTCGTTGGTTCTCTCTGTGAGACTGGTGAATTCTACAAGTGATTCATGAATTCTTTCGATATCCTTGAGTTCTAACCAACATGTGGGGTTAGGGTTTGAGGATCCCCTTCAAACTAGTTTCAATTCTCGAGTAGAATTGGGGTTAGGTTATCCGTTGATACACAAGAATGATCTTTGGGAAGGATTGTCCTGTGGTTACATTCGTTCAAGGGTTCCCTGTTAGGTAATTAACGAGGGATCGTCGGGGCAAATCGCATCAAGTTCCAGCCATAAAGGCCGCCAAAGAGGCAGATAAACTTCAAAGTGGCGAAAGCCAAGGAGAAGGAAAGAAAAACCGTAAGGAGAGCGAAAAACAAATTAATGCTTTTGCTTCAAAAAGTGATATAGAATCCATGCTTCATAATGAGCAACATGTATTAATTGTTCTATACAAGGATGTTTTTCTTTCTCTTGATGATCTTGACATATCTTTGCCTAGTGTGGTTATATCTTTATTGCAGGAATTTGATGATTTATTTCCTGAGGATGTACCACATGGATTGCCTCCTTTACGAGGCATTGAGCACCAAATAGACTTTGTTCCTGGAGCGAGTCTACCAAATAGGCCAGCTTATAGAGCTAACCCCGAGGAGACCAAAGAGATTCAAAGACAAGTTGATGAACTTGTGGAGAAGGGGTTTGTGAGAGAAAGTTTATCACCATGCTCCGTACCCGTGATTCTAGTGCCAAAGAAGGATGGTACATGGCGCATGTGTGTAGATTGTAGAGCCATCAACAAGATAACGGTAAAGTATCGTCATCCTATTCCTAGGTTAGATGATATGCTTGATGAGTTGCATGGTTCTAAAATCTTTTCTAAAATTGATCTCAAAAGTGGATATTATCAAATAAGGATGAGAGAAGGTGATGAATGGAAGACTGCTTTCAAAACTAAGTATGGATTGTATGAATGGTTAGTTATGCCTTTTGGTTTAACTAATGCACCTAGTACTTTCATGCGACTTATGAATCATGTTTTTCAGTGCTTTCATAGGTAAATTTGTGGATAGTCTACTTTGATGACATTCTTATTTATAGTCATTCACTTGATGAGCATGTTGAACACTTGCACAAAGTTTTCTTGTTGTTGCGTGAGCATAGCTTGTACGCCAACCTTAAGAAGTGTTCTTTTTGCATGGAAAGTGTTATATTTCTTGGATTTGTTGTTAGTTCTCATGGCATAAGTGTTGATGAAGTCTAAGGTTAAAGCCATACGTGATTGGCCTACACCTAAGAATGCCAATGAAGGTAAGATCTTTCCATGGACTTGCAAGTTTTTATAGGAGGTTTGTACGTAATTTTTCCACTATTGCTGCACCTCTCAATGAACTTGTTAAGAAAAATACTATTTTTAAATGGGAAACTAAACATGAGGATGCTTTTGCTTTGTTAAAGGAAAAACTAACTAATGCTCCTTTGTTAAGTTTACCTGATTTTGACAAGGTTTTTGAGGTAGAGTGTGATGCTTCTGGAGTTGGAATTGGGGCCGTGCTTATGCAAGAAGGAAAGCCAATAGCATATTTTAGTGAGAAGCTGAATGGTGCCACCCTCAACTATCCAACTTATGACAAAGAACTCTACGCATTGGTGAGAACTTTGCAAACTTGGCAACATTACTTGTTGCCTAGGGAATTTGTTGTGCACACGGATCATGAAAGCTTGAAGTTCTTGAAGTCTCAAGGTAAGTTGAACAAAAGACATGCTAAATGGCTTGAGTTCATTGAGACTTTTCCTTACATCATCAAATACAAGCAAGGTAAGGAGAACATAGTTGCGGATGCATTGTCAAGAAGGTACACTCTTCTTACCACTTTACATGCCAAATTGCTTGGGTTTGAGTTGTTAAAGGAGCTTTACGCCATTGATGATGATTTTGGTGAGGTATGGCATAAAATCCAAGATGGGAGGCATAACATTGCTGATTATTTTGTGCATGATGGATTTCTTTTTAAGGGTGATAAATTGTGTGTTCCTAAAAGCTCTATTCGTGAATTACTTGTTAGGGAAACACATGGTGGGGGTATAATGGGACATTTTGGTATTGTGAAGACTTTGAATATTTTGAATGAGCATTTTTATTGGCCTTGCATGCGAAAAGATGTTCAAGAAATTTGTGACAAGTGCATTGCATGTAGGCAAGCAAAGTCTAAGGTGAAACCCCATGGTTTGTATACTCCTTTGCCCGTCCCTACTCAACCTTGGTTAGATATTTCTATGGATTTTGTTTTAGGTTTACCTAGGTCGTCTAGTGGTAAAGATAGCATATTTGTTGTAGTTGATAGGTTTAGTAAGATGGCTCACTTTATTGCATGTGCTAAAACCAATGATGCTACACATATTGCTGAATTTATTCTTTAAAGAAATTGTACGCTTTGCATGGCATGCCTACAAACTATTGTGAGTGATCATGATGTTAAGTTTCTTAGTCACTTTTGGCGCACTTTGTGGAATAAATTAGGGACTAAATTGCCATTTTCTACTATTGCACATCCACAAACTGATGGCCAAACTGAGGTGGTCAATAGGACACTCACTACTTTGTTACGTGCAATTATACAACATAACCTAAAGAATTGGGAAAAGTGTTTGCCACACATAGAGTTTGCTTATAATCGTGTTACTCATTCTACTACTTCTACGTTACCTTTTTGTAAGGAAATAGCATAGGTAACACAGCGAAAAAATAAAAATTTATTACCTTAACCATGGATCTCTTTGACATATCTATATGATTAACCAGAGGTTTTGCATGAAGATTACCTTAAGCACAGCAAAGATCCTTCGAAGAATATGTTAGATCTACCACAAATAAGCCCTCCAAGCGTAGAGCCTCTAACGATATCCACACGAACAACTTCTTTGGGAACCTTGTAGGCTTGCTTGCTTTGACTTTTGAGTGCTAGCTCCCTTGAATTATTTAAGAACACAAGAAGAAGAAAAACCTAACAATTAGGAGAGAGAGAGACGTCTAGAGAGAAAAAGAGGTGTGCCTTTTTCTTCCTTCAATTTTCTCTCACTAGTTTTCTTTTTGTGTTGCAATAATAATTCAAGAGTCAAAGCATGAACCTATTTATAGAGGAAGTATTCTAGTCTTTTAGGAAATAAAACTAATTGGAAACCAAGAAGGCTTAGGCAACTTATTTTAAGCTAATCCTTCTCCTTTAGGAAATCTATTCAATAAGGAAACCAATTAGTTATTTTATTTCTTTTAGGAAACCAATTTCCTACAAGACTTAGAATATTTATAAATAAGTCCTTTAAGTTAATTTACCTCATAAATTAACCCCATAAGTATCTCATACTTATCTTAATTACATTTTAATCCAAAGATTTTGTTCTTTATGTGTGTGACCCATTAGGTTCCATTCACGTTGGCAATAAGTATAAATTATAACTCATTAATTGAGCTAGATAAATTAAACACTTTTAATTTATCATTAATTCACTAATTAATCAATTCATACTTATAGATCATGAGTGGCGTCTAGCAATGCATCATGACCACCCAAGTGAATAGAAAAGTCATATCGTAGACCATACCCTTCAATGACAATGTTACCGTGTAATTAATATCCTTTCACCACACTATATCCCAATCAGTCTAAAAGTATAGTGCATACTTTAACAATGACTAATTTATATTTTCTTGTTCCAAAAATATAACTCTCCATGATGTATAACCTTGAAACTACTTCCAAGTTATACCATCACTTCTGTAGAAGATTTATGAGTTAATATTTCCAACAAGTGGCCATAAAGGGATATACTATCCTATTAAGGAGTGGTGAATCCTATATCGATTACTCACTGTCTTTCCATGCTTCAAACTATACCCAGTCTCTAACCTATGGGATACCCTTTTACGGGCATCGAGGAACAGAGTCAAAGTATAGCAATCCACACTCAAGATACTATGGACAATCTCAAGTCAAAGGATCACTTACACCATTGCCATTAAGAGTTCAACCATTGGCACTATAGTTGAAACTCTTGGCAGATCAATCCAATGAACTTGTTCTCAAACAAGCATCCACATACCAGCTTAAGTGTCACTCACACCATAGTCAATGAGATCAACTACTACTTACCATAAGTAGAGGCAAAGTATGTGCTAGTCTATCCGCATTAATGATGTCCAATCTCATTAATACTATGACTAGGGATATCTAAGAATATGACTTATGTATTAGAGTCTCATAATTGTAACCCTTACAATCTCTAATACACAGTCAATAGTCTAAGGACTTTATCAATCAAACAAGTAACATGGAAATACGAGTATAGATGATAAAGAAAAATACCACATGGATAAATATAACATAAATAAGTATAAATATAAAACACCTTAAACCATCTTGGTTTTAGGGCATACACTAACACTTTTGAGATTGTTTATGGCTTTAATCCTCTAACTCCTTTGGATATTTTGCCTTTACCTTCAAGTGAACGTGCAGATTTTGATGGCAAAAAGAAAGCTGAATTTGTTTAGGAATTACTATGCCAAGGTGAGAGCTAACATTGAAAGGAAGAATGAGCTCTATGCAAGGGTTGCATACAAGGGACTGTGTTTGTGTGATCTTTGAACCCGATGATTGGGTTTGGGTGCACATGAGGAAGGAAAGATTTCCTTTTCAAAGGAATTCTAAGCTTAACCCAAGAGGCGATAGACCATTCCAAGTCTTGGAGAGGATTGGAGACAATGCCTACAAAATTGACTTACCAAGTGAGTATGGAGGAATAAGTGCCACTTTTAATGTTGTTGATTTATCTCTTTATGATGTAGGTGATTCGAGGGCGAATCCTTTGGAGGAAGGAGGGAATGATGGAGATCAAGATGAAGGACACGCCACTAGGGAAAGCTCGAGCTACTCCAAGGATCCATTGCAAGGGATTGATGGTCCTATGACGCGTTCAAGGACAAGAAGAATGAAGGAAAGCATTGCAAGGGTTGATCTTGGAGGAATTTGGTCAAGCTCAAACACCACACATGCCATCAAAGACACCACCAAGGATGATCACTCTTCTTTGGGTCATTGAAGATGAAGTTAAGCCCATGCAAGCTTGTGAGTTGGGCCAAGAAGTGAGCTAGGGCGTTAGAAGGCTATGAGGCGTACTTGGAGGGTTTGTGGCGTAACTTTGGAGGTTTTGAAGATTTGTTTTACGCCACCAAGCTATCCAAGATATTTAGTTTACTTAGTTTAGTTGTTATTAGTTTGTTTCCATATTTACATGTTGCTTTAAGTTGAGACTTCCAAGTAGGACTCTTGTTAGTTTGGAAGTTCACTTAGTTGCCATTATTAGCACTTTAGGGTTTGACGTGTAAGCCTTATAAAAAGGCTCAAACGAATTTTCAATGGGAGATTGATATTTTTTTCAGCATATTTTCAGTGTGTTTTGAGTGCTCTACTTGAGTGTTCTCTTGGTTCTTGGATTTAGAACTCGAATCTTGTCTTATCAAGCCTTTTGCTTGTGGCTACTACATAATCCGCTTAGAATTATTTCTTCCACGTTTGATCAAGTCCTTAGAGCAATAGTTAGGCATATTGAACTCACTCAAATTGGTCCTAATTTAGAGCCTTAGGGTCGTGCTTCTTTGTTGAAGGAAGGTTCAAAGCTTTTCAACTTGGATTCATCAAGCGGTCTTGGCATTCACGATCCGTTCGCGTATCAAGGTTTTATTGAAAACATAAATGAAGACTTTTGTGCCATTTTGGAATCTCTATGCAAATCTTCATCATTTCAGGCATTAATGGTAATTGCAAGTTAGAAAATGATGTGAAGAACCTTTGTCTATAAATAGAAGTCATTTGTAATTCATTTGTAACAAGTTTAGTAGAAAGAAAGTAGTTTTAGCTTAATTTTATTCTAGTCTTGGAAGAGAATTGCAAAATTCTCTTCATCCTTCAATAGAATAGTGAGGAACATTGTAAGAGAGCTTTGTAAGTTCAACTCTTGAATGTGAATAAGAAGAGAAGTTTGTTACAACCTTGGTTGAGCAATTCTTAACTCTTTACTTTTCATTTGTTGATATGAATTCTTGCTTTGCTGGTGAACTTTTAGTTGTTTTATTAACCATGTTGAACTAAAATCTTCATCTAAACCATAGATGAAGCTAATGAATCAACAAACATGATTTGATTTGTACTTATTAAGCTTGCCTTTGTTGTTTACTTGTTCAAGTTTTAACACTTGTTTTTGCATGGCCAACTTAAACAAGTTACTTAGTTGTTACTTGACATTGAGAATACATGTAATAATAGGAAAATGAACAAGTAATGCTTAAGTGATTCATATGAAAATAATAGAAGCTTAAGTGAACCAATACAATTCATGTTTTCATAAGATTTCATCATGAGAATAGTTGAAGTCTTATCATTTCATAGAGAGATCTAGTTTTGACATGTATGGAATTGAATTCTAAACAAGGCAAGGTAACACTTAACAAGTCATTCATGCTTGGTTCATTAGTGGAGTCTATGTTCTAAGCTTCTTTGCACTGAATTCCATCAAAGTTCTCAATCATTTACCTATTCTATTGAAGGGACCCAATATCACTCTTGTTTGATTGTGTTTTAATAATAAAAGTTAGTGAAAAACCTTAGTAATTGCACATGTTTGATTCCTCGTGGGATTACCTAATACTCCAAATACTACAACTAACCCGTGTACTTGTGCAATAAGTTGGGAGATTAGGTTTTTATTACTTGATTTGTATGTATTTAATCATATTTGCTATACCTAATCTACACCACATCAATCGACTGCCCATCTTTACGTCATTATCTTGTAAGGGAGTAGTACTCCTTTGTATTTTCTAGTCATTTTATTTTGTCAATAGTTGAATGGCGGCAAGGATGTGTCCCCCTCTATTTTTGTAATTTCTTTCATTTAAATATTAATAAAATCTGAAGCTGACATCCCTCCCCTATTTACGGTGATACGTGCGTGGTGATGCACATCTCAATTTTAGAAGCTTCACCAACAGATATCGTCATCCTATGCAAATTGGAGGTCTTAAAGTGTTCAAAACATGGAATTTAGACATTGAGAGTTCACCCTTTGGCATCCGTTCAAAAAAGGAAGGATTGGTGATCACGTTTTAGATCCAATGTGCGAGGTTGGACCTTCAACGGACGAGACCAGAAGCTAGCCACGAGTCAATAGTGGCGAGCCGCGACCGCAACTCATGGTGATCAACCTGCAACTCACTTGAAGATTGAGATTTTGACGGAAGCCGTGGCTCAGGTTGTGCCACGACCTTCCTAGCGGCCTAGGTCAATAGCTTTTACGATTTGTTTTTCATTAGTCATAATTTAGCTTTAAGTTATATTTAATTTAACCTTTCTATATATGTCTCTTAAGATTTGTACACCCATATAAGGCTAGTTATTGTAGGGTTTTCAATGAGTTTTGTGTTGAATGATGATTTAATCAATGGAAAATTGGTTTTCCCATTTGAGGGATTTTTGTGAGTTCTTGGTGATGAGAACTTTTCTTCGACTATTCAAGAGAGATTCTTGAGAGTTGTTTCTTATAGCTTAAGTTTTAGTCAATAGGTTTGATTAGGGTTTGGGTTTTATTCTTGTTAAATTAGACTAGATTCAATCCACATGTTGGTTTGGGGTCAAACTATTCAACAAGGCATTTTTGTTCTATGATAATTTGGTCCAAATCTGCAAGAGGATTTGGATTAGATTATTGCTTGATTATTCAAGACGGTCCTTTGGGGTTGTTCTTATGACACACAAAAAGGAAGACGAACCAGATCATGTCAAGTGGTATCACAGCTATTGTATCTTAAAAAATCAGGTTCTTTTCATTGTGTTTAACCCACTTGAGTATATCTCTTTTGTTGTCAATCCACTTGTGTGTGTGTGTATATATATATATTAATTTTTGTTGTGTCGTTCTTGGTTCATGATCTGATTTTTCTTGAATCAAAGTTGTGTTCTTTTGTGAGTTAATTGAATAAAAAAAATCATGACTGTCCCTCGTTGGATTACTGTTCGCGCGGTACTGTTCATCCCGAATTTTTCCATTTTTTTTTTCTTCTGAGTTGAATTTTGTGTTTTGTGAGTAGGTTTGTGTTGTTAGAAAAAAGAAAAGAAGGGTTGTTAGATTGAAAGAATTCTTGAGTGGAAAAAGGCAAAAATAGTGATATCTTCGTAAAAGCCACAAATTGGAGAAAATTTGTTTTTATAAGCTATTGAAGATGAACAACGAAGACTTTCAATAGTTTATTCGTGAAGTCCAAAGAAGCATAAATAAAAGCAGAGATAGTTGGGATGCCAAGAGATCAAATGACTAAAGATGCAATCCAAATCTTCTAGGAGACATCATTTTGATTCAATATGGGATAAGGTGAAAGATCGATGTGCATCTATCATAAAGGAAGACATGAAGAAATTTGTGGTCAAGCTTGAATCATGTATTACTGCTCCAAAGGAGAAGCAAATTCAAGAAATTCATGTGGAGGAGCAACATCAGTTGAGGAACTTGAAGACAAAGAACGTCCACAACCAATGGAGGAGCGTGTTGAGGTTGAAGATGAAGCACCATTGGAGGAGTCATTGGAGGAAGTGCCACCAAGTGTTGAATTGCCTTTTTAGATCGTACCACATTTGTTACCTACTGCGGGCGACAATTTGAGGACGAATCATTTCGAAGAGGGAGAGTTTGATATGTGCGTGGTGACGCTCGTCTCAGTTTTAGAAGCTTCACTAGCAGATATCATCATCCTATGCAAATTGGAGGTCTCAAAGTGTTCATAACATGGTATTCGGGCATTGGAAGTTCACCCTTTGGCATCCATTCAAGAAGGGAAGTGCTGGTAAATACGTTTTAGATCCAAAGTGCGAGATCAGATCTTCAATGGACGAGATCGGATCTTTTGTTTGAGCCACCCCCATGGCCCATGGCGATCAACCCGCGACTCACTTGAAGATTGAGATTCTGACGGAAGCTACAACTCAGGCCGTGCCATGACCTTCCCAGCGGCCTAGATCAGTAGCTTTTATGATTTTCATTATTTTTCATTAGTTTCTAGTTTAGCTTTAAGTTATATTTAATTTAAACTTTCTATATATGTCTCTTGAGGTTTGTATGCCTATATAAGGCTAGTTATTGTAGGGTTTTCAATAAGTTTTATGTTGAATGATGATTTAATCAATGGAAAAATTGGTTTTCTCCATTTGAGGGATTTTTGTAACTTCTTAGTGATGAGAACTTTTCTTCAACCATTCAAAAGAGATTCTTGAGAGTTGTTTCTTATACCTTAAGTTCTAGTCAACATATTTGATTAGGCTTTAGGTGTTGTTCTTGTTAAATTAGCTTGGTTTCAATCCATAGGTTGGTTTGGGGTCAAACTATTTAACAGGGCGTTTGTGTTCTATGATAATTTGGTCCAAATCTACAGGAGGGTTTGGGTTAGATTATTGTCTAATTATTCAAGATGGTCCTTTGGAAATGTTCCTGTGACACAAGAAAAGGGAGACGAACCCGAATCGTGTCAAGTAAATAGTACCTGCCGTGAACAGTAACTTCGGTTGTGTGACGGCCTAAACAATAACACTACAGTACGTGTGAACAGTGATGATTTTTTTTTTGATAATCAACAACAAAAGATCACAACGTTGACTCAAGAAAAATCAGATCCTGAACAAAGAACAACACAACAAAAATTAAAAACATGTATCCAGGTGAATTGACAACAAAAGAGATATACCCAAGTGGGTTAAACACAATAAAAAAAACTTGATTTTTCAAGATCCTAAAGCGATAATACCACTTGACACGATCCGGGTTTGTCTCTCTTTCGTGTGTCATAGGAACATCCTTAAAGGACCATCTTCAATAATCAAGTGATAATCTAATCCAAACCCTCCCGTAGATTTGGACCAAATTATCATAGAACACAAACGCCCTGTTGAATAGTTTGACCCCAAACCAACCCGTGGATTGAAACCAATTTAATTTAACAAGAACAACACCTAAACTCTAATTAAACCTGTTGACTAGAACTTAAGGTGTAAGAAACAACTCTCAAGAATCTTTCTTGAATAGTCGAAGAAAAGTTCTCATCACCAAGAACTCAAGAAAATCCCTCAAAGGGAGAAAACCAATTTTCCATTAATTAAATCATCATTCAATATAAAACTTATTAAAAGCCCTACAATAACTAGCCTTATATGGCAAGAAATCAACCAACCAATCCAGAAAAAAATCTGAGGACTCTCTCCGTTCTCTCTCTTCCCTCTTAACAAATTTTTGAATTTAGAAACTTTGCATTAGGGTTTAGGCCACCATCATGGCTGATCTTCAGCCGGATGGAGGCCTATCTTTGCCTCCATTAGCCTCACACGGCAAGTCTATATTACCAAAAACATTTGCAGCAGCCTTGACTAACTCTCATGACCGAAATTCCACACAAGATCATGGGAAACTAGCACTCTATCGTGGAGAGCCAGCCTTGTTTCTCTCCAAACAAGAGATGTTATCTCTTTCTCAACCTTTTCAGAATGCGCTTGTGGGTCGATTTGCGCTGGGAAGACCTTCCATGGAGGAGATTAGGAAGTTCATCTTGTCTCTTGGATTGAAGGCAGATTGTTCGGTTGGATTACTTGATGCCAAGCATGTGATCTTGAGGCCTCAAAATATGGAAGACTTCACACGGACTTTGGTGTAGGACAACTTGGTACGTCAAGAACTTTGCTATGGTGCTATCTCGATGGACCTTCAACTTTCGTCCAGATTGTCAATCTCCATTGGCACCGGTATGGGTCAATTTCCCAGATTTACCTTTACCGTTATTTTCCATGTCTATGCTGTCGAAGTTGGGTAGTTTAATTGGGCGTCCTCTACAAGTTGATGAAGCAACAGTTGGTTTAAAAAGACCGTCAGTGGCTCGAGTCCTGGTTGAAATGGATGTCTCCAAAATTCCCGTTAAGAGATTTTGGATTGATTTTGAAGAAGGAGGGTTTTGGCAAAAAGTAGATTATGAGAACCTTCCTGGGTATTGTACCCATTGCTCCAGATTAGGGCATACGGTGGAAGAATGTTTTGCCAAGAATCCGCATCTGAGGGAAGCTGGAACACGAAACTCTCATCAGCCGCTCAATGAAGAACAACAGAAACGTAAAGCTAAGTGGGTGATGAGGCAGAAACAGGTGACTGATAACAATGAGTTGCAGGCGATAGTAGATGCTGAACATGGAAACCAGACACAAGCAAAGGGGATGAACAATGATCAAAAACTCACTGGAAGTTGTTGTCGCAGAAACTGGTCGTGTTGCAGAGATGCAAGAAGCTGAAGCCCCATCCTCAAATCTGGGCTCGAAAGAGAAGGAGATTCAGGAAACTCAGATGAATGAAAGACAAATGCAAGCCAATGCTGCTCAGGTTGAGCCACAGCAATCAGTTCCAGGTGGGCCAAAAGAATCTAATGGGGACTCTTCGCAAACTGGACAACAAGAATCCATGAACGTGGGCTGTTTTCGCCATCTTGGGATTGCATGGGATGATTGTAGGGTGGAAGTTAGGGCTGGCAATGCTGATGGTAAACATCATCGACGTAGACTGTCAGCAGATTATAGGCAAAATGTAGCAGTTTTGGTGGATAGTTTCAAAGATTTTCAGCAGCAAATAGCTAATAGAATGCAGGCATTGGGGTTACAAAACCAAGGGACTGTTTCGGATGAGCAAGCTGTTGACCCTCCAGAAATAATGCTAGCAGACGTACAACAGAAAAAACTGGAGAAAAACTTAAAATCCAAGGGCATAAAGATATCAGTGGAACAACCAAAAGCTAAGTACTCTTTACGTTCTTTTAATGTTAAGTCCAATTAATCTCTTGTTTTGGAATTGTCGAGGGATATCGAGTATGGATAAACTTTGGCAATTACGTGACTTGTGTAAATCGAAGAATGTTAGATTAATTTTTCTTATTGAACCCATGTCGTCAGGTGCAACATTTACGTAAGGTGCAAAGGTTTTTACATTTTGATTTTGGTAGCTCTTTTTTGGAAAATAAAATTTGGTGTTTATGGAATATAGGATACGATTGTATGTTTCAAGAATATGGAGATCAAATAGTTCATGGCAAAGTGGTGTATAATTCGGGGGACATTATCAACATTTCTGCAATTTATGCTAAATGCTCCATTGTGCGTAAGAAGGGACTATGTGGGTCGAATTGTGTTCTTTGGCAGGATCTATGCAAGAGCCATGGTTGGTGGGCGGTGACTTCAACGTTATTACCAGAGCAGAAGAAAGAATAGGTGGTGCTCCTCCTAATTGTCAAGCTATGGAGGAGTTCAACTTGGCAATAGCTCAATGCAGCCTCTCACAGATTCCGTTTGATGGGTCTATGTATACATGGACGAATGGTAGGGTTTGGCAACGGCTTGATCGTGCTTTAATAAATTCTTCTTGGCTTGAGGCATTCCAGGTGACTCGGATTTCCCACCTTAG
Source organism: Mitragyna speciosa (assembly GCA_024721245.1). Classification (NCBI taxonomy): domain Eukaryota; kingdom Viridiplantae; phylum Streptophyta; class Magnoliopsida; order Gentianales; family Rubiaceae; genus Mitragyna; species Mitragyna speciosa. Next base: position 21,841,870 of record CM045553.1, read on the forward strand.
TAGAGGGCGTTCGGACCACAGACCTATTCTGATTTCTTCTGCTCAAATCAGCGAAACCAGCCTCAACTTTCAGATTCATCAATACCTGGGTCAAACACAAGGGTTTTATGGAAGTGGTGAGACATGCATGGGACAGACCTACATCGGGTAGGGGGTTGCAGAAATTACACAACAAATTGTGCTTTGTGAAGAAAACGTTACGTAGTTGGAATTTGGAGGTGTTTGGTAATGTGCACGATAATGTGAAGAAGTCAGAAGCTGTGATGGTGGAGAAGGAACTCGAATATGATCAGCAAAGAACTGAGTTCTCACGTATTAAATATGCTGAAGCCAGGGCAAATTATCTTCATCACTTAGCGACTCAATCAGAATTTTGGAGGCAAAAGGCAGCTATAAAATGGGCCAAGGATGGAGATGCAAATACAACATTTTTCCATGCTCAGGTTAAGCAAAAAAGAAACGCAAATTTCATAGGAAGGCTTAAAGGTGAAAATGGGCAATGGATAGACGATATTGATCAAATCAAACTCTCAGCTCAACAATTCTTTGAAACTCTCTTCTCTTCAGACAGTCATGGGAGAAGTGTGGAAGAATACAACTTGAACTTGCCGGTGGTTTCACAGGAGCAAAATGAAGATTTTATTCATCCCCCGTCTCTTCAGGAGGTTAAGGAAGTGGTGTTTGGGTTAGATGTTGATAGTACCGCGGGCCCAGATGGCTTTGGAGCTTGTTTTTATCAATCATGTTGGGATATAGTGCATGCAGACTTGTATGAGGCTATTCTAGATTTCTTTCGAGGGGCTACTATCCCACGAGGGATTTCTAGTACCTCTATTGTTTTGATCCCTAAGAAGCAAGGAGCATCACATTGGAAAGATTACAGGCCTATTAGTCTTTGCAATGTGAGTTCAAAAATAATCTCAAAGCTTTTTGCAGGTCGACTAAACAAGTTACTTCCTTCGCTCATTTCTCCTCTCCAATCAGGCTTTGTCCCAGGAAGGAACATCCTAGACAATATTTTATTGGCGCAAGAGTTGGTGCAGGATGTAAATAAAAAACTTGGAGACCCTAATTTAATTTTAAAATTAGATATGGAGAAGGCATATGATCGAGTAGATTGGCAATTTCTGCTTTCTATGATGAGAAAGTTTGGCTTTGAAGAAAGAGCAGTGGATATGGTGTACAGGATTATTTCAAACAATTGGTTTTCGGTGTTAATCAATGGACAGTCGGCTGGCTTTTTTAAATCAACAAGAGGAGTACGTCAAGGTGACCCGCTCTCCCCAGGGTTGTTTATATTGGCAGCTGAATTTTTTGGGAAACGGCTTCAAAAAATTCATGATGATAACAGAGACTGCAGGTATAAATCGAAGGGAGGGTCTATTCCATATTTAGCATTTGCGGATGATATGGTGGTATTTACAAGAGTTTCAAGTAGTGCATTAAGGATATTTGCTGATTTTGTTGAGGAATATGAAACTATATCGGGCCAAAAAATCAATTTACAGAAGAGTTTCTTTATTAGTTCTTCTAAAATTGCAGCTAATGTTGAGGCTTTGATTAGAAGAATTACTGGATTCCGTCGCCATCATTTATCCTTTCACGTACCTAGGTGTTCCTTTAATGATAGGGAGACCTAGAAGCATTATGTTTGATGATTTGATGTCAAAAGTGAGGAATAAAATTCAGCATTGGAGCTGCAAGCTTTTATCCTCCGGTGGGAAGATTATTCTTATTAAACATGTGTTAGCTTCAATGCCTATATACTTATTGCAGGTGCTCAGACCGCCACAGAGAACCTTGCAGGCAATGAAGAGAATGTTTAACAGCTTTCTGTGGGATGCAAATCTGGATTCCAAAAGACTTCATTGGTCTTCTTGGGAGAAAGTTTGTTTCCCAACTAGTGAAGGAGGATTGGGATTTCGTGCACTGGAAGATATGGTAGAGGCGTTTTCCATCAAGTTGTGGTGGAAGTTTAGGGAGTGCAAATCCCCGTGGGCTAAGTTTATGCATGATAAGTATACTTTGAATCATCACCCTTTGGAAATTCAAGTAAGGAGTGCTTCTCCAACTTGGCGACGACTGGAAAGTGTTCGTGAGGTAGCTGAGGAACATATTCGATGGAGATTAGGAGCAGGAATGATTGATTTTTGGCTTGACAGGTGGATTCTTGATGAACCTCTGGCAGTATACCATTCACAGAGTGACAGGCCACATTTTTTGGTGGCTGAATTTTTTCATGGAAGCGATGGAACAAGGAGAGACTTGCTCACTGGCTCCCTGCTAAGGTTGTAGATCAAATTATGCAGGTTCCTATTGACAAGGAGGAAAACGATATGCTGATTTGGGCCCCATCTACTAATGGTAGGTTTTCCACGTCTTCTGCTTGGCAATGCATTAGGCGAAGAAAAACCTCATCATATGTGATGAAAGTCATTTGGAACAGAAAATTGCCATTAAAAATATCTTTCTTGGTTTGGAGGATATTAGCTAATTTTATACCTCTTGACTGTGTGATCCAAAAAAGAGGAATCCAGTTGGTGTCATGTTGTCATTGTTGCAAACGGGCAAGGGAAGATGTTACACACCTTTTTTTGGAGGGCAGACTTGCTATAGAGGTTTGGAATCATTTTTGTAAATGTTTCGGACTACAACGTTCTCCATGGGTATGTGTTTCGGCAATGCTTATGGACTGGTTTCTGTCATCTTCGTCTGAGGACTCATTGAGATGTTTGGTCCCAATTGTTATATTGTGGTCTATTTGGAAAGCCAGGAATGAAGCGCGGTTTCAGAATCATGCAATGGAGGCTCATAAGGTGATTTTTGAGGTAAATAATTTTTTCCTTCTTCTTTCTCACACACACAAAATAGATAAGGCATGGTTGGGGGAGGATTCAGAAACTGTGTTGGCAAAAAAGTTTACTATTAAGCCGAATCGTAGGATATCTGTGGTATCAGTGTGTTGGAAGAAACCTTCTTGTGGGTTTCTTAAATTTAATACTGATGCTAGTGTGATGGACAGTAGGGCGTATGGCGGGGGGATTCTAAGGGATGTGTCAGGTAATATGTTGATTGGATTCTGTACCCAATTGGGTGGCTTGGATGTATTATCAGCAGAAACAATGGCTAATGCTATATGCAGTCCAATTGTGTGTCAAAGAAGGATGGAGCAATGTTGTGTTTGAGACAGATTCTGCGGTGTTGGTACATGTGTTACAAGGTGAAATTATTGCTAAGTGGCCTTTATGTATAACGTTAGTGAAGATTCATCATCTCCTGACTCAAGTTAATGGTACAGTTAGTCACATCTTCAGGGAAGGAAATAAGGCTGCAGATTATCTCGCCTCGCTTCATTCGGAGCATGACTTAATCTTCCATAATATTACACAACTGCCAGCTAGGGGTAAGGCTATTCTTCAACTAGATTGTCAGGGCTTACCTTATATTAGAACATCATTTGTAAGGGAGTAGTACTCCTGGTTTATTGCTTTCTTTTAACATGTACTGGAGGTCTTGGTCTAGTCCCCCTCCTCTTTATTTTATTTACTAATAAATAAAATTTGGGGCTGGCTACCCCCTCCCGTGTACGGGATTTTGCCAAAAAAAAAAAAAACTAGCCTTATATAGGCGTACAAACCTTAAGAGACATATATAGAAAGTTTAAATTAAATATAACATAAAGCTAAACTAGAAACTAATGAAAATCATAAAAGCTACTGATCTAGGCCGCTGGGAAGACCATGGTACGGCTTGAGCCACGGCTTCCATCAGAATCTCAATCTTCAAGTGAGCTGCGGGTTGATCATCATGTGCCACAGGCGCAGTTTGTTAGTGTATGCCCTAAAACCAAGTTAGTTTTTGGGATTTTTATTACGCTTATTTCGTGTTATACTTATATATGTGGCATTTTCTTTGTCATTTGATACTTGTTATTAATATTACTTGTTTATTTGATAAAGTCCATAGAATATTAACTGTGTATAAGAGATTGTAAGAGTTACAATGATGAGACTCTTATTACACATTAAGTTATATTCTTAAATATCCCTAGTCGTAGTATTAATGAGATTGACATCATTAATATGGGAAGACTAGCACATACTTTGCCTCTACTTATGGTAAGTAGTAGTTGATCTCGTCAACTATGGCGTGTGACACCTAAGCTGGTATGTGGATGCTTGTTAGAGAACAAGTTCATTGGATTGATCCGCCAAGAGTTACTATTCATAGTGCTAATGAATTATACTCTTAATGGCAATGGTGTAAGTGATCCTTAGACTTGAGATTACCATGGTATCTTGAGTGTGGATTGCTATGCTTTGACTCTATTGCTCGGTGCTCGTAAAAGAGTAGCCCATACGGTAGAGATTGGGTATAGTATGAAGCATGGAAGGATAGTGAGTAATCGATATAGGATTCACCACTCCTTATTATAGGAGAGTATATCCCGGATTGGCCACTTGTTGAAATATGACTTAAAGAATCTTTTGCGCAAAAGTGAAAGTATGACTTGAAAGAGTTTCAAGGTTATACTTTTATGGAAAGTTATATTTCGGGAACAAGAAATTGTTAATTAGTCATTTAAAGAGTGCGCACTACACTCTTAGACTAATTGGGATATAGTGTGGTGAAAGGATATTAATTACACGGTAACATTGTCATTGATAGGTGTAGTCTACCATATGACTTTCCTATTCACTTGGGTGGTCATGATGCATTGCTAGACGCCACTCATGATCTATAAGTGCAAATTAATTAATTAGTGAATTAATGATAAATTAAAGTGTTAATTTATCTGGCTCTTAATTAATTAATTAATGAGTTATAATTTGTACTTATTGCCAACGTGAATGGAACCTAATGGGTCACACACAATAAGAACATGGTCTTTGGGTTAAATTGTTATTAAGATAAGTATAAGATACTTATGGGGTTAATTTATGTGATAAATTAACTTAAAGGACTTAATTATAAATATTCTAAGTCTTGATGGAAATTAGTTTCCTAAAAGGAATTAAGAAGCTATTTGGTTTCCTTTTGGAATTGGTTTCCTAAAGGAATAGGATTAGCTTAAGGCAAGCTTCCTAAACCTTCTTGGTTTCCAATTGCTCTTGTTTCCTTAAAGACTAGGATACTACATCTATAAATAAGTCCATGCCTTGACTCTTGATAGATTGATGAAACATAACACAAAATTTAGAGAGAGAAAAAATTGAGAGCTTGGTGGCGTTTTTCTCTCCAAGTAAAACGCCACACCTCCTTCCCTAATTGTTAGGGTTTCAACTTCTTTCTTCTTCTTGTGTTCTTCATGAATCATTCAAGGGAGCTAGCACTCGAAAGGCAAGGCAAGCAAGCCCAAAGGTTCCTAAAGATCGTGTTCGTGTGGATACCATTGGAGGCTCGACACTTGGAGGGCTTTTCGTGGTAGATCAACACCTTCATCGAATAGGATCTTGCCCTTTGAAGTATAGAAACCTTCTATGCTTGAGGTATTTGTGCTAAACACCCTTTAATCGTATAGATTATATCAAAGAGATCCATGGCTAAGGTAATAAATTTTTAAATTTTCCGCTGCGTTACTCCCCTTATTACCTTACACAGTTGGCCATTGTTGACCGGCAGTTGGCTTCTAGTCTCGTCCGTTGAAGATCCAACCTCGTATTTTGGATCTAAAACGTGACAACCAGCCCTTTCCTTCTTGAATGGATGCCAAAGGGTGAACTTTCAATGCCCGAATACCATATTCTGAACACTTGGAGACCTCCAATTTGCATAGGATGGCGATATCCGTTGGTGAAGCTTCTAAAACTGAGACAGGCATCACCACACACGTATCATACGGCGTTTGCCATAAAAAAAAAAAAGATGTTGATTTGATTAACTTGTGGTTGAGAAACTCGTATAAATAGTTACTCACCTACAATTTTGGAAAATAGGCTACAACTTGGTGCAGGAAAGTTCAAATTAAATGATTCTTGTTGTGAAAACTAGACTCACAAGGTTTTCTAAAGATATAAAATACATACCCTAATTCTTTGTGGATTAACACTAGAATCTTGAGAAATCAAACGAAAATCCAACCCTGCGCAATTAGGATTGGTGATGTGCCAACTTGTGAGCTAATTTTGAACCTGTTTTGATTGAAATATGACTTTAAGTTCTTCATGAAAGTTATAGTGCTTTAATTGTAGATTACAAACATATAATCATCATGTCCATGTGAACTATCTATTGAAAGTTATGCAAGTTGACATATAGTGTTCAAGTAGACTGGAAAATTTATTCTTTATAAATAAGATTGATAGTAAATCAATTTGTGGTTGAATTTTGACTTAGTTATGGTTCAAACTAGGACTAGATGCCTTCTAGGAAACTATTGTAAATGGAGTCTAGTTCTGGGAGTACAAAAATTGCAAAATTTTGCAAAGTAAAAGCAGAGTTATGCCTATTTAAACAAGCATTCTTATGAAATCCGCGATTGAATTTACGACCTCAATGTTGCAGATTATCTCGCCATTTGGCTTCTAGGAGTTACTGACTTAATCTAGGACCAAATCCCCAACCCTGAAGTTGCGGATTTCCTCCGTGGATTAAATTCGCAACTCGAATTCACGATATTAAGTTGCGGATTCTTCCTGTTTGAAACCCTAATTTTTTTTCAATATGTTGCTTAGTTAATTTAGTAGTAACAATTTTATCTATAATAAATAGGTACTCCAAACAATCAACATTAAGCCGCTCCTGAATAGCCACCTAAACTTTTTGGAAATGCACTAGTAAACATCTATTAAATTATTTTGTTTACAAAAATGTTTTTGACTTCCCCACGTACCTATTTACTTGATAAGTGAATTTATGTGATTATATGAATATTACATATGATAGTATGAACTTGAGAACACATATATTAATTGTCCCAATTATATGGTCAATTATTATGTTGTCCAATACTATACTTGAGAGTTGCTTATTAACCTGTGTATTTTACCGTACTAGAGAAATACATGCACTTGTTAAATGCAAATTGTACTTGTGCATGCTGTGCTTAATTTGGGCCTTGCCTTGAGTAAGTCAACTTTGGTTGAGCGAACAACGGGCCTGGTCACTAAACTCTGACTACCTTGGCTTCTCGGCACTCATAGGCCTACAAAGAGTTTTTGTGGGTTAAGGAGATGTATAGGAAAAGTACTTGGATATTACTTGACTTTGTAAAATGGGCAAGATATGGCTATGTGATAAGTCAAAAATTTACCTATTTTAATGTAGGGTTTAGTATGTGTTTTTAGTGTGTTTTTATTATGTTTTTAGTATTTTTAATATGAAAATGGCTTGTTTCATTAAAGTTTCATCAAATCAAAGGTTGTTCCATAATTAGGATTTATATCCTGAATATTAGGGTTTTAAGGCAGAATTATTATTTTGAGCAAATTGATGCACAAGTTTATGTGATTTTGCAGTTAAATGAAGACTAAAAATAGTTTGCAACAATTGGAGAGATTATCATTTTGAAATTGATTTAAGATTGTACCTCAACATTCTAGGAAATTTACTTCATCAAATCTATCAAGAAAACTATGCAATAATATTGGAAAAAAGTCTCAAAGGCATCCAAGGAATAACCAACAAAAGAGAAGGGCAAAGAAGTAATGCAAGAAGAAGAATTGGAGAAAATTAGATTTTGGCAACAATGACGCATTTTAGTATTTTGGTGCTATCTTAAAGCTATGAAAATTAGATTACGTTGATTCTTGATATATTTCAAAGCTAAGAGGATACACTATAATTCTTATAATTCAAGACATCAAAATCCATTTCTCATGTTTTCATAGCTAAAATGCCAAATTACTGAAGTACATTTGTGCTGTGAAGTTCTTCAACCACTTGTCAATGTTTTGGCCATATCTCAGTGTCCAAACCTCCAAATAAGCTAATTCTTGTGGTGTTGGAAATCTATCTCAAAGGACTACAACTTTCATATTTTGAGAAAAACTAATTCATTCATCTTCTAGGTGAAATTTTCAGACCACCAGTCTGCAGATCCCATCCGTAGATTCACTCCAAAAAAGGCATTTCGGCAGTTTGCAACTTACATCATTTTCACACTTCTTTTGTAGATATATTTAGTGTACCACCTCATTTTGGTTTTTCCTATAACACATTACAAAGCTCAAAGAAGACTTTTGAAGTAAATAGAATTCAAGTTCCATCATTTTGTCTTCCAATTTGGAAAATGCCTTGAGTTAGGGTTTTTTCTATATATAGGTACTTTTGTAAGATATGTTATTGATGCTTGGTTTTATGCTTTGATTAGTGAAAATCAAAGTTTGGTAGGAGGCGCCCTCCTTGTAAATATTTAGTGTAGGATTTCTTCTTGGTTTGTAGTAGGAAGTCATTTGCTTATAAACACAACCTTGAAGAAGTTCTTTTGTGGCATACATGCTTGATGAAATGAAGGAAAAGATTTGAATCCATTTTCAACCAAATATTGAGCATTTCTTACTCTATTCCTTCTATAGTCACTCTTGCGTGTTTAGTTACTATCATATATGTGCTTAATATCAACTTAAGCATGTTGAAGTAAGTTGATATAAACAAAGTTTAAGAAAAAGCTATTGATATGATTTAAGTTCATGGCCATATTTTGTTCTTATTTGTTCATTTATTTGATTTTTAACACTTGTCGCTAATTAGACACCAACTTCAAGTAATTTTAGTTGTTATTCAATAAGGGAACTTGCACTTAACAATAGAAAGAAGTAAACAGAATTTATGTTGAATCTCAAGAAAGTTGTGAGACTCATAAGTGGATTAAGGTTTAATATCACAATTCAAGAGTTTAATGAACTAAAGCATGCAAGTATTTACCACGAGATTAGGAAATCTCATGGTTTATTATCTCCCTATTCGTAGAAAATTTTAATTTGGAGTATAATTAGAATTGAATCCTAAACAAGGGTAGAAATTCATAATAGCCATGAGCTTAACCTTCATATGTTTGTGACATTAGTAGAATTTTAAGCCTAGCCAACTTTGTTTAACAAATTTCTTATTTGTTTGTTCACTTGAATTTGATTTATTACATGCTAAGTTGAATTTCTTACATTTCCACCATCTCAAAAATTGATTGTCTAGATAATAGGGCAAGTTAATATTTTTGGTAACTACAACATTCTTGTTTCCTCGTGAGATTGACCCTAATACTCACCGAACTACAATTGACCGGCGCACTTGCAGATAAAGGGTATTATGTTACATTTATTACTTGTTTGTGTGTATTTTCTACTTGTTTTACATAGTCCTAATACCACTACACACTACAAAAATAATACATTAACGAGAAAATTGGAAAAGTATTAGAAATGTATGCCATTGCAACAATACTTGATGTGCTCTTGAACAATGCTTGATTTGGTCTTGAATAGTACTTGATGTGCTCTTCAACAGTACTTAACATGATCCTGAAAAGTACCTAATACGATCCTCCTGTATCCTCCATTAACTATGTAATTGAGTGATTTTATTACATGATTCCTATAAGCTAATTTGCTGAGCGGTTTATTTTTTTAAACTTGGTTTTAAAAATGGACCTCATTGGACGTCAAAACTCAACACTTGTTCAAATTGTTTTTTCTTGACATGTGCCTAACCACGAGGAAGGGGCAGAGAGTGCAAGAAAGAGTCTTCTTTCACTCCATATTATTTAGTAGGCCAATGTACTATGAGGCCCAAATGGCACGAATGATGTAATTATTTTTTAAGATATATTTAAATTCTAAAGTTTGAGTACATTTCTTGGAAGTTTCTGCTTGTGACAAGTCATGGTGAGAGTTAGCATTTGAGTACATTTCTTGGAAGTTTCTGTGACGAGTCATGGTGAGAGTTAGTCAAGTTGAATAATGAGCCCCAATTGAGAAGCGTCACAATTTTTACTGCGTAATATAGAAATTCTCTCGACACATTGCACACACTAGGCAATGATTTCTCTTTCCTAATATTATGGCCCCTTTATGGATTTCTCACATTAGGATTCATCCTTTTTCTATTTATCCGGAATCATGGCTACAAATAAATTCTTTCTCGCTTGTTCTCGTGCGCGTAAAAATCGGGTGCAACGGGAAGCATGAACATTGCAATGAGCACCATGGCATTAGCAACAAGGATAGCAATAATGACAATATGTAACGAGAAAATTCCATCTTAAACTGCGTTCGTCAGAATTCTAAAATATTGTCTTGTGCTTCGACGCATCATGACTTTTTATTTGACAAATAAATGCTCTGTTAATATTATGAAGCTCTACCTGACTTGTTAATATCTTTGTGTTTTCTTTTTGTCTCAAATCTATTTTCATTGTTTGAAATTGGGAAACCATTAGGGAGATGCAGAAATTTTTCGATGGGGTGTTCTTTTAAAAGTAGAACATGCTGACTGAAGCAAAACTAGGGATGGTTAAAAAAACTAACACTAAATTATTTATGAAATTTCATTAAGATTTTAAGTCCCGAATTGGAGTTTCTTCTACAGTAAAAATCACAAAACTTTCGGGCCAGCTTAAAACTTGTCTGTTCTTAGGTGAACAAGCACATTATAAACGTAAATCCAGCAGTGGTAGTTACCATCAGGGTTTTAGCACCAGAATCCAGTGTGCGAATTCCTGTTTTAAGTTGTGGTTATCACCTAAGATGTCCATCACCAAAGCCATGTAAAAAGATCTTTCTGAAATTTTTTGGATGTAGCTGGATAATGAAAAGTGGTGGACTAGAACTGAATCAATTGCCAATTTGATATGCATGAATCGTATATTCATTGACAAATGTAAATAGGAACACGAGTGACAAATTATATAGGGTCCAACGTTCTAATTAAGAAAACACTCCTATCTAGCATTCACTAGCTCATACCACAAGCCACTGATAATGCATGCACAACAAATCATACTCATTCACTAGTTCAACTTACCCAACTTAAATAGAACGAACAAGTTTTTGTCTGATCAGCTTCAGAGTTGTTCTCATTTCTTAGTAAACATTTATCAGATTCTTATAACAAACCAATTTTTCAAGGACCCCAAATGAAACATAGAAAAGGAATGAATTACCTTTTCTCCCTTAGCTCGGCAACTGGCACATAGACAATAGCTAATTCATTTAAAGCTGCTGCATTTGCTTTATTCAACCTGTTACTTGGAAGCCTGAGCAGAACCCGCTGGAGTTTTTCTATCTTGTCCTTGATTACACATAACCTCTCCATCTCAGCCTCTGCCTCTAGCATAATGGTTCTCTTGATATTCAATTTCTTTTTTTCCCTGACTTTTTCTCTCAGAAGTTTCAGGCTCACATCATCACCAAAATCCATTGGGTGCTGATAGAAAGTGCAAAAACTGATTAAATGATATGTAAAAAGATAACGTCTTCGTATTATGGTTACATGGAAATATGTAGTCAGGACCTGGTTCTAAAAAGAACTATACTCTCCTGGCAAGAATTTTTCTATTGTGATTTTTTTGGTGAAATATCTGAAGGTGAGTTAACTGGATTAGCCACATACTGCATAATCAACACAACTTGGACCTTCTTACTTTAATTATGGATTGAAATCAACTTAACAAGAAAAACAATCAAGTGGAATGCACAACATTGCCGCTTTAAAAATTCCACTTTGACATCTCCAAATGACAGCTTTCTATTCATTCCATATTAAGTGTCTAAATCAGTATTCACATGAAATTTGATTCTCTACTTTATGTGACAAAAGAATAATTTAGAAGATGAACTAAGTGCATTTAAAATGCAGAACACAACTAATTATGCAAGCATCTTAACAATAATCATGTGCTCCTGTGAGGTGGCATCCTTTTAGCATCTTGACTATAAAATATGTGCTCTTCTGTAAGCTAAATGAATAGCCTTTTGTAACTCTCATGATCACATACTGCTCAAGTAAGGAATTTTTTTTTTTTTTTTTTTTTTTTTTTTGGGAAAAGAGAAGGGGTGGGGGTGTTTGTTAAAGTAAAAGAGCTCATCCACTGAGATTGTCTCCATTTCCACTTAAGATACTAAATCTTTTTGCTTGATTCGTCTGACACGGCATTCTATAGGCAGGTAATTCTTGATTCTTAAGATCTCATAGTAATAAGAAACAATTGGACATACAGCCAAGAAAATGCCTCGTACCATCCCCAGAGGGACCAATTTGCTCTAATTCGTGAGAAAGAGATGAGAAAGACAAGCGAGGCTACCTTGCTGCTGGTTGACAAAATTGGTGGTGCTGTTTTATGCCTCTTTCTCTTGAAAGCACTAGCCACTAGGTAGGCAGTCTTTCTCCGGCTGGAACTCTTCAAACTAGGAGGAGTATCCAATGCATGTACTAAAGCCACATTCTGTGATGCCATTATATCAACTAGTTTGTCCTCTCTACATCCTGACACAGAATCTTTTGACATTGTGGGACCAGAAACACTGTGCCTTTTCGCCTTCTGCATAACATCATGATCTTGTTTACTAAGATTGGAATAGACACCTAAAAAAGTTTCATCTAGATGTATTTGAGATGTAAAATTTAATAGAATGCTTAGAACCGATAAGAGGGTTAGATACCCTAGAAAAAGTAAACAGCAACACATCCAGTCTTATTACTGACTTTAAAAGACATATGAACTGAGAAACAAAGTTCCCAATAAGTTGGAATCATGGTTATGGTGTCTCTTTACACAGCTTAAATCCATGAAGGTAAAACCTTAGCCAGTTCAGATATGGTACAGGAAAAATAACAAAAGAAACTACAGACAATCCAACAACAAAATTTGGAGAGTATTTAAATAGTGCTTTACCTTTCTAGCTTTAAGGGCAAGGTAGCGTGCATTCTTGAACCACTTGTTCACCTACAAAATAAAACTACAATAATTTACATAACCAGTTGAACAAGATCTATGATGATAAGACCTCAGTTCTGATTTGAATGCAGAAGTAAGGTGCAATGTTATGATGCGATGAATCACCCTTTGCTTCTTCTGTTCACACTTCCCCTTGTGCCTCACTCCATCCTCTTATAAAACAAAAATTTTCAAACTTTTCATTCAGGTACATGCTTTTTATTGAATCAATTGCATTATAGATACACGTGATCTGATTGATATGACTTCGAAAGAGAACATTGGAAAGCGGAAGAAACATAGCAATGCATCCCTAAGAGATGTGTTTTAAAGCTTAAAAGAAGATTTTCAGCCATAATAAATTAGCCATGTTATGACATGATATAATATAGCAGTTTTTCATTTCATTTTTAAGAATCTGGAGCAACTTACTGTGACAGGAAATAAAATATTCTTGAGCGTTTTCCATTTGCATTTTCTTTTACTTTTTTTAGATTCTCATACCTAAGAGAGAGAATTACCTTCTCGGATTCAAGACCTAGCTGTTTTGAAAGATCTTCCCTGATATTTCTCGGTGGAAGTTCATTCTCAGCAAACACAAGGCGAAGTTTCTGGTACCCAAAAATAGAAACAAGAAGATAAGCACACAAGTAAACCCAATAAGAAGTTCAATATATAGTGTCTAACCATACCTCAACCACATTTCGAGGAAATCTGAAAATGGGCCTTTTACTTCTCCTGCTTGATAGTTTCTTTTTCACTTCAACAGTTCTTTCTTGTGTGGAGTTGCTCTGATTCTCACTAGAAGTGACAAACGTATTTTCTGCATTAGACTCATTTCCTCTATGTTTTCTTCTACAAGGACCCCAATCTTCATCTTCACTAATAGCATTCTTTCCAAACATTTCCTGGGATGAAAGCAGAATTAGCATAGAGAATTCTCATGTCTAAAACAAGTAAAATGGATCCTAAATTGTCAGTTGAGGAATTACCAATAGACTTTTACTCACTTTTTCTGATAACCTATAAGTAACTCAGGTTGGAAATACCTTACACAATTTACAGGCATTTATATTTGATGACCAATCCCAAGAAAAATGTCATCCCATATAACATTGTTTGAAGAAAAAAATAACACATTTAGATAATGATTTGTTATTTCCTTGGATTTCTCATTTTGCCAGAAAAATCTATACAACATCAGTGTCTAGGCCATAATTTGTCACACACCCTAATCGCTAAGCAATTATCAAACAGATTACCGTATAGTGAACCTACTGTACTCACATCGTTTAACTTTATATAATCCACAGCTTTTCGCTGTCTTGGGCCGCATAAAATTTCACAAACAGTTGCTTCGTCAGATTCTACTCCAACAGTGTTATCTTCAGACGCCTCATTTCTCTTATCTGGTCTTCCAGAAAGGAAGAGAACATCATCCTCAATTGACCATAAACTGCTGGAACTGCAAGTATCAACACAAGAATCAGACCCAGAGCTGGAAATGCTATTATTACAGCTATATTCCCTTCTTTTTGGATCATAGTCAACATCTTCAGAGTCATCAGATGGCCATTCCTCCTCGTGGCACAGTAAGGACTCCCTGCCATCAGGTAAAACAGCTTCTTGCCTGAAGATATCCTGCTTTGAAGCAATACACATGATCTTTCTCACTAATGGAGGAAGGACTATGTTCAGAAACAAATATTATAAGTTTTTATGACAGTTGACCTGCCAATTACTGTCCATGGCAAAGTTGGTCCCAAGATGAGCATTTGTAGCTTCTAAAATTTCCATCTTACTCTTACAACATCTGCAAAACCAGCCTTCATCCCCTGGAGGAACTGGGAAATTTGTTATGTCATTAGAAGCTACGGAAATTGAAATTACAACCAAAAAAACATTCAATACTACAGTTCAATCTATCACCAGAAATTCAACTTGGGTAAAGGGAAAAAGGGAAAATCGCACGTTTAATAAACTTACTGTTGTCAGTAGACAGAGGAGGATCGAGACATTTTTGGTGAAAGGCACAATTGCATGTTCCATCACATAAAATAATATCATTATCGGGGAAAGCTTCACGCAACTTGCATTTGGCACAGATTATCTGTAAGATAAGAGAATCACAAATCTGTATTTAAAATTGGCAATCCACTAACTTTTGTAAAGTGTTTCAAAAGACAAGAAGTTTATGCATGCTATGATGTCACCAAGAACAAAATGAACAAGAACATTAAAGTATAAAAATCCTTCATGGAGAAAGTGGTGTTCCATATAAAAGGATTGGAACATGTTTGTGCAATGTGTAATAAGTCCCTCCTAAAAGGATGGGTGATTGCTAAAATGCACATATAGTACAGGCCAAGAGGACAAAAATTCATGAGAAAAAGTTTGTCAATTGCTAAAAAGGAAAAGGTTGTCAATGCTTACGTGTTCATGATAAACTGATCCATCTGGAGCAACTGCTGAATCTTCAATACGTCCTACAGAGCCAAGCAAATCCAACTGGCGAATGGCTTCACGTATTCCAAGTTTGCATTTTAGTATTTGCTTCTTGGCCCTTTCCAATTCTTTTTCAGGTCTAATCTTCTCTCGACTAAGGAAGAATAAAAAGATTAACAAATGTACAAGCAATATGCAGGAATACGTTTATGTATATAAACACATGGGAAAGCGTGTGTGTGTGTGAGATATAAAGTCAACTACAAATGTAATGCAGCGGTTTTCTAGTACATTTGTCCTTGATTCAAAATTCCAGAGAAAACTATTTTTACTTTTCAATCTAATCTAAATGCCGACCAAAAAAAAAAAAATCACAAAATACAAGCTCGCATTCTTTGCATATCAACTCCAGCAACAGACCATTTAGTCAGAGATGTCTCTTTGAACAAAGAAAGAAGAATTCAACCCTAAGAATAGTAGCATTCTTGCATTCAAGAGCCATAACATTCATATAAGATCCTTTTCCCCTCTATTTTCACATAGCTAATGTCTCAGCTTTTTCAGCTCCACCATATATTTCAATATTATGCCAATTTGAAGCGTATTAAAATATATAACCAAGACAATTATTTTCAAAATACAAGAAAAAGGAAAATCTTAGATGTGTGAGATTATGAGTTCAAATCACAGCTAAAAGCTTAAGTTTCTTGAAATAAGAGCTATTCTGCAATTTGAACACTCTAATAGACCTTATTACTTGTAGGCTCAAGAAGCATCCAATGTGTGTATAATTTGTAAAGCTTATTGTTGCACCTATTTGCATGAAATAAATACATGAAGTTATTTGACCTAGGATTCTTTACTTTCTTCCTAGGATATATTTTCAGTTTGTTTAACCATACCATGTATCTAGAAACTTTAGATGCAGAACTAACTAAATATCAATACTCGTGCAAAGAACATAAGCTCTTTGTGTTGTTTCCATCTCAAAGAACTTAAGCTCTTTGATACAAGATTAACAAATAAACTTTGAGCATGCCATCACATTTCGATACCTTTGGACTGGGATCTTTTAGCAAGAATATGTAAACCTTGTTATTGGCAGTGTGAACATTGAATACTTAGATCCATTAACTTAACTACCACAACGAATTATCACCACATGTAAAAGCTGAAGTTGATACAGACAAGTTGATGCAGTCCACAAAAGAGCTCAAGAAAAAGCAAAACTTAAGTTTTTAATAATTTTCTTCACCCTTTATATGTTCTCCGTTAGCTAGTTGATGTCTTGGGAGTTTCACATGTTTTGAACTTTGGGTCTCAAGTGTATTTTGGTCGATTACTTTTTCGCAGGATTTGCTTCAGCACTCTTATCGTTTTGAATCTTATTTACTTATTTAATTAGAATAGACTGCTAACTAGAGTTATAATAGTTATAGAAAAGTTATACATGTATTTTGTTTGCCCTATTTATAATAGGAAGTAGAAACTGTATTCGTAACAGAATTCTTTCTTTTAGTTAAGTTAAAACTTCTAGATACTCTTGTTATTATGTTATTCTAGGCAGAGATTAATGGATAAAGTGTTAAGTTTATTTTCTTTTTAGTTTGTTTGCTCTCTTTCCTAATTCTCCTAATTCCCATCTGCTTCCCCTCTTTCCCCACGCCACGAAACCACCCCAGGATCTCTCTATTCTTCCACTCAAACTACTAAGAAAGATCACCCTAATCTTGTCTTACGTCAATTATTTAGAGCCCAAACTTTACCGTCTTGAAGAACCATATTTATATTCGTCATTTATACACATGGTTATGAATTAACTACAAGGCTACCAAGAAAGACTTGCCATGCTAAAGGATAAAGTGCAAGATATTGACAGAAATTGGAAGCCTTGCAGTCCTCCATTGGTACCTTAGTCGCCATCGCTAGTTAATTAAACCGACTTGAAGCTTTATCACTAGGAAAACAATCTTATTGAGCAAAATTGACCATTGACCTTCAAGTTTGCCAAGGGAATAAACGATGTCAATCTTCAAAGTCTTGAAGAGGAACCTAAGATGGATGCAGCCAAGGATTTTCTAGTGAAAAGAGTTTCAAAAATTAAGGCGGTGGTAGCCATTGTTTCTGCAGAGCAAATTCAGTAAATAAT
Source organism: Mitragyna speciosa (assembly GCA_024721245.1). Classification (NCBI taxonomy): domain Eukaryota; kingdom Viridiplantae; phylum Streptophyta; class Magnoliopsida; order Gentianales; family Rubiaceae; genus Mitragyna; species Mitragyna speciosa. The sequence goes on from CM045553.1 coordinate 21,859,335, forward strand.
GCTGTATGCATTTGCTACAAATGACTATAATGAAGAGATCATCAAAGCATCACTAGAACATAAAGCAAAGGTTGTGATCCAATCACAAATGGTACAAGTCTTGGAGCAAAGTCAAGAAATGTTTCATATTCTCTCTCCAGCAATTGACTTTGTCCTTGGAGAGTCCAACATTGTTTAGACTATGAAGATCCAAGCTTCTTTGTTGCTACATTCAGCGAAGGAGCTTAAGTCTCCAGTGATGGAGCTTATGAACATATCTTGTGGATAGCGTTTCTGATCTTAGGGGTTTTTTATTCTCCACTATTTTAAATATCGAGGTCGAGTTTTTTCCAACCAAGGGAGAGGATGCAATCCAAGAAGAGCATAAGGAAAATTAAAATTAAAGCTTTAAATAATTGTCTTCAACCTTTATATTTTGTCAATTCACTAGTAGAAGTCCTAAGAGCAATTATTCTGAGCTTTGTGTGTCAAGTATATTTTAGTCTTTTACTTGTTTGCAGGAATTTTCATCGTGTTTTTTTCGTCTTATTTATTTATTTAATTATATTAGGCCAAAAATTCAAGTTGGAGTTATTATAGGAAAACCATGTTTTTGTTTGCCTATTTAGAATAGGATGTAGGAAAACCATGTTTTTTCTGCTCTCGTAAATTCCCTTTTGTTTCCCCTCTTTTCAACACTCGTGCAAGATGAGCTAAAAATGATTTAATAGGTGCTATTTTATGTGTTGTTTCCTTCTTGAAGAACATAAGCTCATTGAAAAATGAGAATCGTACATACTTTGAGCATCCCCGCACTCTTCCATACCTTTGGACCAGCGATCTTTTAGCAAGAATATGTAAACCTTGCTACTGGCAGTGTGAACATTTAATACTTAGGCCCATGCCTAACTTCAATACCACATCAAATTATCACCTTATATAAAAACTGAAGTTGTTAGAGGCGAGTTGATGCAGTCCACAAAGAGCTCAAAGAGCGGGGAGTTGATGCAGTGCACAAAGAGCTCAAAGAGGGGCAAAACTAAAGCTTTAACAAAACTAAAGCTTTTAATAATTTTCTTCAACCTTTATGTGTTGTCAGTTTGCTAGTGGATGTCTTAGGAGTCACTATTTAGAACTTTGGATCACAAGGGTATTTTAGTTTATTACTTGTTTGCAAGAATTTTCAGCACTTATGTCGTTTTAATCTTATTTATTAATTTCATTATATTAGGTTTGTAATTGGAGTCATAGTTGTTACAGAAAAGTTTTAGGCTAAATCACAAAATGGCCCCCTGTAATGTTACATTAGTAGCAAATTACCCCCTGTATTCATAAAATATACAAATTACCCCTTCAAATTGATAAAAGACATTCATACCTATACAATGCTTTGACAATTTTCTCTTTTTCATGCCAAAATCTAAGACTTTGATAGCAAATTTATTCATGATCAAGTAGAAAAAAAAAATGATATAAGGAAAGAAAACTCTCAAATACAAAAACTACAAAAAAAAAAATATTATTTTGTTACTTTTGTTACTAGATGAAACTAGTTTTACGTTATTTTAGTTAGAAATACAGATTTATAATTGCTATATCTTTTATTATTGCCACTAGTAGAGATGACATTACTAGCATTTCTTGATACTCTATTTGAATATATTTGACAAAAATTGCAACTTTATCTTCACTTTGCAAGCTGCTTGTTATACATTATGGAAAAACAAATTATTCATTTTTTTTTTATACTTTTCTCCATGTTGGATATAAATAATAGGAATATTTTGTGATGGGAATTTTTATATTTTTGGAGTCTTTTTAATATAAAACTGTAATAATAATTTTGGCATTTGATAGTGGCCTAATTTTGTTTCCATATAACAAATCAACAAGAATAATAATATTAAAAAGTTATGAGGGTAAATTTGTCCTTATAAAAGTGAAAAGTACGAGGGGATAATTTGTAACTAAGATAGGGAGTAATTTGTGTATTTCATAAACACAGGGGGTAATTTACTACTGATTCACCATTACAAAGGGGTATTTTGAGATTAAGCCAAAGTTTTATAAGTATTTTGTTTGCCTAGATAGAATAAGGAAGCAGAAATCCTATTCATAACAGAAATCTATCTTTAGGTAAGTTATAAACTTGTAACTACTCTTGTTATTATGTTATTCTTCACAGATATTGATGAATAAAGTATTCACAAAAAAAAAAAAGAAATAAATCTAGTAAATTCCCGCCTACTTCCTCTCGTTTCACCCACATACTGTTCACAGCTGTGAAACAGCCACAAAACATCCCCAAAATCTCTCATTTCTACCACTCTCGCTAGTAGGCAAGATCACCCCATTCTTATCCCATGTCAACTTGATGTTCAGAGCCCAAACTTTCCCCTTTTGATGAACCATATTTTTCTTCTCCTTCATCTATAAACAACAGTCACAAATGCACAGTGTTCTTCAAAGTTTGGAACTTCGGTGAAAGATTATGAGGCTACCAAGACAGATGTTGCTTTGCTAAAGGGCAAAGTGGAAGACATTGATAGAAAATTGGAAACCTCGCAATCCTCTCTTGGTATCTTAGTCGCCATGGTCAGTTGATTCAGCCAATTTGATGCGTTATTGCTGGGAAAATAACCCCTTGGTGCAAAATTGGCCATTAACCTTGACGAGTTTTCTCAGGGTATCAAAGAAGTCAATCTTCAAAATTTTGAAGAGAAACCTTAGATGAATACAGCCAAGGTTTTTCTAGTGAAAAGAGTTTCAGAAATTAAACGCTGGAAGATTTTGCTGTGAACAACTATAAGGAAAAGATCATCAAAGAATTACCAGAACATATGGCAGAGGTTGTGGTCCCATCACAGAAGGAAGAGATCATCAAAGAATTACCAGAACATATGGCAGAGGTTGTGGTCGCATCACAGACAATACAAGTCTAGGAGCAAAGTTAAGAAATGTTCTGTATTGTATTCCCTCCAGCAATTGACTTTGCCTTTTGAGAGTCTAACAATGTTAGACTATGAAGACCCAAGTTTGTTTGTTGCTACATTCAGCAAAGGAACCTTAAGTCTCCTTTGATGGAGCCCAAGCTCCTCTCTGGTGGATGACGTTTCTAATCTTCTTTTTTTTTTTTAATTCTCCATTTGTCTTAAAACTTGAGGTCGCATTTTTTTCAACCAGGGGAGATTGATACAGTCTAAGAAGAACTCCAGGAAAAGTAAAATTAAAGCTTTAAATAATTATCTTCAACCTTTATAAGTCAGTTTGCTAGTATAATAAGTCTTAGGAATAGTTCTTCTGAACTTTGGATCTCAAGGACATTTTGGCCTTCTAGTTGTTTGGATGAATTTTCAGCAATTAAGTTGTTTGAGTCTTATTTAATTATTTAATTATAATATGCTACTAACTGGAGTCATAATTGTTATAGGAAAGTTATATAAGTATTTTGTTTGCCTCTTCAAAATAGGATGTAGGAATTCTAGTCACAATAGATTTTATCTTTTAGGTAAGTTAACAAGCATATAAATACTCTTGTTATAAGGTTACTATAGGTTGAGATTGATGAATAAGTATTCAGTTTATTTCTTTTTTATTCTCGTAAATTCCTTCTATTTCCCCTATTTTCAACACTTGAGCAAGATGGGTTAAAAACAATTTCATAGGTGCTATTTTATGTGTTGTTTCCATCTTAGAGAACTTAAGCTCATTTGAAAAAGAGTAACATATATACTTTGAGCATCCCAACACTCTTCCATACCTTTGGGCGAGGGATGTTTTAGCAAGAATCTCTAAACCTTCTTTATGGCAGTGTGAATATTGAATACTTAGACCCATGCCTAATAACTTCAATACCACATCGAAAAAGTAAGTTGCTACAGGCAAGTTGATGCACAAAGAGCTCAAAGAAAAGCAAACTAAAGCTTTTAAGCTAAACAAAAGCTTCTAATAATTTTCTTCAACCTTTTTATCTTGTCAGTTTGCTGGTGGATGTCTTAGGAGTCATTATTTTGAACTTTGGATCACAAGGGTATTTTGCTTGATTACTCGTTCACAAGAATTTTCAGCACTTATGCAATTTGAATCTTATTTCGTTATTTAATTATATCAGGCTATTAGTTAGAATCATAGTTGTTATAGAAAAGCTCTATAAGTATTTTGTTTGCCTGTATAGAATAAGGAACCGAAATTCAATTCATAACAGAATTCTATCTTTTATACGAGTAATAAACCCGTAAAATACTCTTGTTATTACGTTACTCCAGGTAGATAGTGATGAATAAAGCATTCACTTCATTCGTTTTATAGTTTATTCCCTCCCTAATTCTCTTCAATTCCCTTCTATTTGAGAACTTTCATTGAAGTGTGTTAACGTGCTAAACATAAGCATATATCTTTTCCAATTATTAATGAAAGAAGCTCTATTCCTCTCTCTGGTGATATATAGGGTCCATCTACTATTTCTATCTACATCAAGATGGTTAATTATATTCACTAATTGTTGCACTTGTGTTACCCGAATATTTTTTGCATAAACATAAGTCTAATGGCAGTACCATCGCCCAAATTTCTATTTCATGATCGAAATGCGGTCAGTATCAAGAGATTTAGATTCGATAATGCAAGAGATAATTTCAATCAAATTTTAAAATCAAATTCTTACCCCATTCTTTCAAAAAGAAGGGATGGTGCACATGTCATCCTATATCAATACCCCACAACAAAATGGGGTGGTAAAAAAAAAAATGGACATTTATTTGAGAAAAAATCCAAACCCTCATGTTCCTGAAAAATGTGCTTTAAAACCTTTGGGAGGAAGCAATTCCTACATCCTCTCATCTCAAAACCATCTCTCTACTCTTAGAATTCATGAGTCCAAAGGAAATACTTTCAACGTTCTATACCAACCTACACACCACAAATAACTGAATATCTAGAATATCTGGGTGTGCCTCTTACGTTCATAGCCACAGACAAAATAGGAGAAAACTAGATTCAAGGGCTATAAAATGAGTTTTTTTAGGCTATTCTTCAAACTCAAAAAGGATATAAGTGCTATTAACCCTTGGGAAAGAAGTTTATTTTTTAATAAATGTCATGTTTAATGAGCACGAACCTATTTTACCAATCCTTATCCTCAGGGGTAGAGTTCAGCAAGAGAGAATTAGGAAGGCTTCTGACTTAATTTGTTCTTACTCCAGTGTCTAAAAGTCCACCTCCTTACCATCTGTCTAGACTGGAATATCAAATAGTACCTGAACCCAAGCCTGAAACACATGAACCCGAGCCTGAAACACATGAACTTGAGGATGAATGATCACTAGAAAAGCTTGTTTCTACCTAAGAAGATGTAAGATTTGGCAAGGAGGAGTATTGACCAGAACCTTTTCATTGCCATTAGAAAAAGAACTATAGGGTGCATAAAGCAACCATTAGAACCCCTTACACAAGTTTTGTCTTTCAAGAAATTATTCCTATATTATAAAGCCTTCCTCATAAACCTAAATACCATTACCATCCCTACCACTGTATTCGAAGCATTATCTTAATGAAAAATGAAAATAAGCTATGAAAGTGGAGATAAAGGCATTAGAAAAAAAACACAACCTGAAAGTGGGTAAAGTTACCGGTGGGAAACCAACCCGTCGAATGTAAAGGGGTACATACTATGAAGTATAAGGTAGATGGGTCAATATAGAGATCTAAGGCATGGTTGATTGCTAAAGGGTATGCTCAAGCCTAAGGAATTATTTAGCTTGAGACTTTTGCTTCTGCTGCAAAAGATGAATACAACCAGAGTTCTATTGTTATTGGCAGTCAATTACAGCTAGGATTTATAGCATTTTAACGCCAAAAATGCATTTCTACAAGGAGATCAAAAGGAAGAAGTCTTTATAGAGGTTCCATAGGTTGTGGGAAGAATTTAGATGCACAAATTATATGCAAATTCAAAAAGACCTTGTATGACCTTAAGCAGTCACCACGAGCCTAGTTTAGAAACTTGTAAGAGCCATGATGACCAAGGGTTACAAATAAAGTCAGGGGACCACATTTTGTGGTAAGCACTCCCCTCCAAAGGGAATTATGGCTTTCTTGATGTATATCGACGATATAGCAGTAACTAAAAATAATGTTAAGATGATTGGGCCAATGCTTGGCTAAGGAATTTGATAACAAAGCATTGGGACGAATAAAATATTTAATTCAAATTGAAGTTGCTTATTCAAAGTAGACATTTTTATTTGCTAGCAAAAGTTTATCATGGATTTCCTCAAGGAAACAAGCAAACAACACGAAAACCAATTAGCACTCTTATATACCCGAACCTTAAACTTCGAAGAGCAGAAGAGGATGTTGTAATCTTAATTTTGATGATAACAAATCAATATATTACTAATTAGTTTTCTGGTGTGTTTAGCAATGGTTTTGCAGCATTAAATAGTTCCAAAATGCATCAAATGGAGCACAAAAGATAAGCAAATCAATTTTGAAAAATTACACAATTGAAGTGAGGATCGGCCATCCTTTTGGCCGTCCTAACACGCTTGATCAGCCATCCTAACGCCCTTTCGGCCGTGCTAAAGCAATTGACAAGAAAAGGCTCCAAAAAAGTTCGGCCACACTTTCGGCCATTCATTTAGCCATTCTAACATGTTTGGCCACCCTTTCGGCTGCCCATTCGGCCGTCCTAACAACTTTAACAACTAGTTTTCTAGCAATCTTCAATTTGACCGTTTGTGACCGTTGGAGCTTGTTTTGACCCCATTTCTCACCCCTATAATACTAATTTGTATAGAATTGATGATAAACCTTTGCCTACATTTATTATAAGCTTTCAAGGAGTGATTTCAGTGTAAAATACTCTCTCCCTTTGTGTTATGGTAATAGTTTGTGAGGTAGTTGGTTGGGTTGCAGTTTGTTCTTCAAAGTGTAAGTGGTTGCATTCAAGTGTAGCTTTGTGAGAGTTAATTGAGTAAATTGAAAAACTCTTTGGCTCAACTAGATGTGCTAGGGTGAGCAAAGAGTGATTCCTACATTGTACATGTTGGTTTGCTTCACTAACTTGTGAAGAAACACATAGTGGATTCAAACTCCAAGTTGAGGAACTTGGGAGTGGACAGTAGGTGTCGAGCTTGGCACTGAACCACTATAAATCAATTTTGTTTCTTTCTCCCTTATACTTTATTGTTCTTTATGTTGATTATTTGTGATATTAGTTGTTTTATCATTATTGCTAAGTGTGAAGTCACTTAGACAAAAATTGTCTAATAGAATTGGGTTATAATTTGAGCATAATTGCACTAGTCATTGAACAACCCAATTCACCCCCCTCTTAGGTTGCACTTAGAGCCTACAAACGTCATGGTAGAAAGAGAAATGTATCAGCACTTGGTACGAAGACTTATGCATTTGTCACACACATGACAAAATATAGTGTATGCAGTGAGTGTGATCAATCAATTCATGCAACCCAAAAGTTAATTTGCAAGTAGCTTATTGGATAGTGGAGTACCCAAGGAAACATCAGAGAAAGGTAGCTTGTGTAGAAAGAATGGAGGTGTTATTTTAAAGGCATACATCGATGCAAATTATGTAGGATCAATTGTCAATTCAAGATCAACCACGTAATATTGCACTACTTTTTGGGAGATCTTGTAACATAGAGGACTAAAAAATAGAATGTGATAGCTCGGTCCACAGAAGCAAAATTCAGGCAGCTTAAGGTGGTGTGAATTGATTTGGTTAAAGACCATTCTCGAAGATTTGAAGATTAAGTGGGATAGCCTCATGAGACTCTATTGCTACAAGAGTCCATAGTCAAAAATGCACACAATCCGATGCAAAATGACCGCTCAAAGCACATCGAAGTTGATCAATATACTACTAAAGAAAAGCTAGAAAATGGATTAATTTATATGCCCTATGTGTCTACACATGGTCAACTTGCCAATGTACTTACAAAAGGGCGTTTCAAAACAATATATCCGAGCTAGGAATGGAGAACATTTATTCACCAGCTTGAGAAGGAGTGCAGAAAATCGTGTATAGTAAAAAAGACATTTTAGGAAGTTCTATTTGTAACAAATTGTATCACTAGGATTAGGAACTTAGTTAACTCCTATTCTGTAATAAGGGTTCTAAAATCAAGGATCTGATTAAGATATGATTAGTTTTTGGAACTGATCAAGAAATATTTCCTTTATTAGTGTAAATACTACGTCTAGATTCATTCATTGAGTTTGGGTTCATTGTATCTACTAGTCATCTACAAGGTAGTGAATACAAGCGTCTTATACCTTTGCAATTAAGCACCGTTTTATCAATATACACCATCTTGTTTCCAAACTCGGTTTATCCTGCTAACATAGTATACTATTCAAGTTTTTTTTTTTTTTTTTTTTTTTTTTTTTTGCATTGTTTGTTCTCCTTCCTAATTCTCCTAAATTCTCTTCAGCTTCCTCTCTTATCCCCCACTACTATTCACAGCTACGATACAGCCACAAAACAACTCCAAGATGTCTCTATTATCCCACTCACGCTAGCAAGCAAGATCACCCCATTCTTGTCTTACATTAGTTTGATATTCAAAACCCATACTTTCTCCTCTTGATGAACCATATTTTTTTCCTCCTCCATTTGTAAATATGGTTTTGAATGCACAAGTTTCTTAAAAGTTTAGAACTTTAGTGAAAGATTATGAGGCTACCAAGACAGATATTACTTTCCTAAACGGACGAAGTAAAAGATATTAACATAATATTGGAAGCCTTGCAATCCTCTATTGGAACTTTAGTCGCCATGGCTAGTTGGTTCAACCGATTTGAAGCTTTCTTGTTGGGAAACCCCTTGGAACAAGATTGGTGATTGAAGTCACAAGTTTGCCGAGGCTAACAAAGAAGTCAATTTTCAAAATTTTGAAGAGAAACCTAAGACGGATGCAACCAATCACTTTTTAGTGAAAAGAGTTTCAGAAATTAAGGCTGTGGAAGCCGTTGTTTCTACAAAGCAAATGCAGCAAAAACACTGGATGCATTGGCTACAAAGGACTATAAGGAACAGATCATCAAAGCATCTCCAAAACACAGGGTTGTGACCACATCACAAATGGTACAAGTCTAGTAAGAAAAGAAATATTTCATATTCTATTCCCTCCACAAATAGTACTAGTAGCAAAAGTCAAGAAATGTTTCATATTCTATTCCCCCCAGCAAATGATCGTCTCTGGAGAGTCTAACTTCTACGAAGACCCAAATTTCTTTGTTGCTACATTCACTGAAGGGACCTTAAGTCTCCTATGATGGAGCCTATGTTCCTATCTAGCGAATGACGTTTCTGATCTTTGGGCTTTTATTCTCCATTATTTTAAAACTCAAAGCCAAGTTTTTCCAACAAGAAAGAATGACGCAATCGAAGAAAAGCACAAGGAAAAGGAAAATTAAAGCTTTTAATAATTGTTTTAAACCTTTATATGCCATCAGTTTGCTAGTAGAAGTTTGAGTAGTTATTTTGAACTTTAGGTCACAAGGATATTTTGGCCTTTTACTTGTTTGCTTGAATTTTTTTCAGCAATTGCATTGTTTGAGTGTTATTTAATTATTTATTTATATTATGCTACTAATTGGAGTCTTAATTCTTATAGGAAAGTTAGATAATTTTTCCTATTCTAAATAGGAAGTAGGAATTCTATTCATTATAGAATTATATCATTTAGGTGAGTTATAATCTTATAGATACCCCCGTTATAAGGTTATTATAGGCAGAGATTGATGAATAAAGTATTTAGTTTACTTGTTTTTAGTCTGTATTTTCCTTTCTCAATATTCTCGTAAATTCCCTTCCGTTTCCCCTCCTCCCACACGTTACTCTTCACGGCTATAAAATACTCACGAAACAGCCCCGCAATCTCTCTATTCTTCTACTTGTGCTACTAGAAAGGATCATACTAATCTTGTCCTACATCACAAGTGTCGGATTTAGGCACTACAACTTGACTGAAGTTCTTTGTCATTTCTTGCCGAGGGTCTATTTTCACATCAATTCCTGTAGTATCCATAAATTAATGTTCAACATCTGCAATTGATGTAGAAGCATTTAAACAGACTAGTAATTTCCAAAAGCAACGCATGCTACTTTTCCAAGAGTTATTGCAAAGTCAGAGATTGAAAACAATACAAGAGTGTGGAATCACTAACAAAATCAACAAAGAGACAACAGCATCCTCAACTAAATATCAAACTTCAAGCAGCAAGTTCTTCATGTATGTTCAAATAAAATAATCTTATTTGCATTACCATTGCCTAGATGTTGAGATTTCTAAAAAGTTTGAATGAAAAATAAAATATAAGAAGTAAATAAGACGCTTTTCAAATTTAATTTCATCCCTCACCTGCTTCCTACATGAACTCAATATCAATAATATCGTGTAACTAAGGGCAATTTATCCTCTCTGATGTAGAAAACTAGAGCCTCAACTGAAACTAGCTCTTTAATTCGAAAGTCCAAGTTTCTTGCAAAGACCAAAGTCCAAAAGCAGCTCCTTTTTCGATTTTTCTAACTCAAGCAAGGTGACATCAATAATTTTTACAAGTCTGATTTTCTATTACAAGTTAGGTTGTGCAGTTGAATCAAATTCTACAATTAAACACTGCATAAATAAGCAATTTCAACTGGTGGCCTACAGATATATGCTTCCAGTTAGGTGTGAAACAACAGTATCCTCATAAATAGGCACACACTGCATAGATTCCTACTGGTGGCCTACGGATATATGCTTCCATTTAAGAGTCAGAGCTAAAGAAAATGAGTAGAATGACATTGCATTGGTCAATTAGAAAAGAAAGCTTCAAAGAAGCTGTAGTCACCAGAATGGAAAATAGCAACAATGATGGTACAACTTTCTCTTTTTCTACCGCAGCCCTTCACTCTGCTTATGGATTAACAGACGATAGGATGAAGACGAATTCATAACAAAAGGTCACTCATCAGCACTCCCAAGCACAAAAAGAAAGAACAGTAAATTGCACATAGTGTTCCATTATAGGGCTTGCTTCTCTTCATAATGCATTTATATTTGTCTCATCATAAAATTTCCCAATTATGGGAAGTGGCATCCAATCAACATGAGGATATGCCTAAAAGACTATAGAAATGATACCTGCGGAAGATATTAACATTTGGAGTACTATCGAGTTTCAAGGAAGTAAACCCAGCCAATTGTCATCCACTAGACTTCTAACTTATAACCTAAAAGAATATGGTTAATGCTGCACTGGAAGCAGTTATGGGTACTAGCTTCCATCTTAGAATTATTTTAGAGATCATAGTCATCAAAAGATATTTTCAGGACCTTTAGCGATAAAAATTTGACAATAAAAGTGTGTAGAAGTAGGATTTTAGGAGGAAGCAAGAGAGTAAAAGGAGGAGATCTAGGAGTTCCACCTAGAGCTCCCTAGGAATAGCCACCTGAGATGAGGTTGCTTTCATTTTCTGACAAAGCACAATACACAAGAAAAACTCAATAAAAAATACACTCATTGCATCTCTGTAAAGCTATTACAACTAATACACATATATAAGACACAATACTTTAATAATTTGTTGTAAAATATCAGTAAATAAGTGTAAAGATATGACTTGATTGGTGTAAAGATTTGATTCTAGATTAATTTAGATTACCATAATTTCAAGATCTAGATTAGCATGATTTTAGGATCTAGATTACTTGATTTTAGGATCTAGATTAGTTTACACCTGTATATTTATTTGGATATTGTACACTATAAATAGAACGAAGAAAATAATTTTCCTCTCCCTAGTTTACATGGTATCAGAGTCGAGGTAGAGTTGGTCATGACCAAGTAATCAAATTATTTTTTGACATGATCTTGTTGAGTCACTTCTAGATTCTCGTGGTGTTTGTCAAATTAAAATTTCTTTGGTAAGTTATAATAACTGAGGGATCTCAACCTTCTTCTAATATTACTAGTGCCCTTGTGAGCCAAAGTAGAGCTGGTCGAGAAAATAATAGTGGTAACAGCGTAGAAATGGACATGGCTTTCAAGGTGGTGGGAATGCTGGCCATGGACCGCATGATCCAAATCAACAGGTCTGCTATCACAATGAAAAAACAGGCCATACCATTCGTACATGTTGGTTACTTCATGGCAAATCTCAACAGAATTCTCAGTTTGCTAACTTTGCTACCTAGGAGAGCAACTATATGAGGTAATAAAGATTGTAACGCAGCAGAAATTTAAAATTTTATTACCTTATCGCAGGATCACTTTGATATAATCTATATGATTACAAGGGGGTTTATAAAAATTATCTTAAACACAAATGATTCTCTGCTACAAAAAGCAAATCCTAGGTTGATGAAGATGTCGTGTCAACCACAAAAGCTCCCTAATTGTTGAGCCTCCAATAATATCCACACGAACTCGATCTAGTGAGAACCCTTTGGGCTTGCTTTGCCTTACCTTTTGAATACTAACTCCCTTAAACACTTTACGAAGAACACAACAATAGAGAAGAAGGAAGAAGCCCAAACAATGAGGGAGAGGGGCATCTTTCTTACAGAGAGAGAAAAACGTGCTTCTTGATTTCTTTCTTACTAAACTCTCTCACAATTTTTCTCTCTTCTGTATTGTGTCTTGTAGCGTTATGTCCAAGAGTCAAGGCTAAGGACTTATTTATGGATTAAGAATCCTATTCTTTAGGAAATAGGCTATTAGCAAACTAATAAAATTAAGAAGCTTTAACCTTACCAAATAAGATTAAGCGGTTCCCTTTTCTTAAGGAAACCCAAGACCTTTTCTACTTGGTATTCGAACAACACTTGGATAATTGCAAATAAGTCTCCAAGTTAATTTATCTCATAAATTAACATACAAGTATCTCATATTTATCATAATTACAATTTAACACAAAGATCATGTCCTTATTGTGTGTGACCAATTAGTTTCCGTTCACATTGGCAATAATTACTTATTATAGCTCATTAATTAATTAAGAGCCAGATAAATTAAATACTTTAATTTATCATTTATCTAACTAATTAATTAATTTGTACTTATAGACTATGACTGACATCTAGCAATGCATCATGACTACCCAAGTAAATAGGAAAGTAATATGATAAACCACATCTATCAATGACAATGGTACGGTGTAATTAATATCCTTTTATCATACTATATCTGAAATTAGACTAAGAATGTAGTGCAGAAAACTCATTATATGACTAATTATTATTTTCCTTGTTCTTGAAATATAACTCTTCATGAAGTATAACCTTGAAACTCCTTTTATGTTGCACCATCACTTCTGCAAAAGATTTATTGAGTTAATATTATGAAATACAAAAGCCCCTAAACCAACTTGGTTTTAAGGATTTCAAAAATCATTATATCGTTTAAAACAAAGTCCTCATCCTTGGTTTGAGAGATTCAATGAGGCAGTTCAAGAATTTGGCATGAGGAAGAGTAATTCTGACCACTCTGTTTTTTATCAACAGTCTGAAACTGGTCTTATCTTACTTATTGTTTATATTGATGATATTACCATTACTGGTAGTAATAATGTAGGTCATCCACTAACCTATTTTCTGGAATTCTCCAAATAGTCATGTTCTTGTGTTTTGCATTTTGCATCAATAGTATTATGGGACTTCGTTTATCTAAAGGCAATAAGCTCGATAGAATTGAAATACACATAAAAAGGAGGGTAGCTCAGGCTCATTAAAGAAAACTTTATCTAGCATACATAACTGGGATAGAAAGGATGGCGAAATGCAAGAGATTTTGAAGTAGAGAGGGTAGAATGACAAAAAAATTCTCTTTTAATGAATGAATGTGAACAAGGGAGGTTACCATTTTTAACAGAAATATTCAAGAAAAGAGAAATAAAGGTTTGCCAAGTATCAAGAAATGTTACAGAGGAAAGAAAGTGATGCAGCCAACAAAGAATTCGATGCAGCCAACAAAGAATTCCACGAAAATAGAAAATTAAAGGTTTCCATATTTGCTTCAATTAGGCATTCCTTGAAGATTAGAAACCTAATTTTATTCATTTTCAAGATTTTCACTACCAAAGGCTAAGTAATTTAGCTATTTTGCAGGAATTTCCCATCACTGAGTTGTTTGTGTCATTAGAATATTAGTTTTAGTTATTTGATTATATTAAGCAACTAATTGAAGTGGTAATTGTTATAGAAAAGTTCTATACATATTTGTTTGTTTATTTAAGATAGGAAAGTAGGAATTCTATTTGTTAAGAAACAAAAAGTCCCACATTAAAATCCAAAAGCATTCTAAACTAGTTAACAAGGTTAATGGGCCATTCCACTTATTCCCAATTGGTTTTGAGATGGAAGCCCGTGATCTTTAACATGGTATCAGAAATAGGCTTTGGGCTTTATTCACACTTTCACATGCGACTTTGTTCCTTAATAGCCTGTTTTAGTTCTTGGGCTCTTCCTATCCTCTCATTTCAGTTCTTGGGCTCTCTTCAACTCGAGTCACGTGTGAGGAGTATTGAGAAATAAGAAGTCCCACATTGGAATCTCAAAGCATTCTAAACTAGTTAATGAGGTTTATGGGCCAGCTCCACTCATTGCCAATTGGCTTTGAGATGGAAGCCCATGATCTTTAACACTATTCAATATAGGATTCTATCTTTAAGGTAATTTATAAGCTTATAAAAATTGTTGCACTAGGCTATCAAGATGCTGAATAAAGAACTTGGTTTGATTTTATGATCAAGTTGTTTTCTTCCTTAGATTCCCTAAATTTCCCTTCTTCTTTACTTCTTTTTCCCAAACACTGTTCATGGCATGGTTCACAGCTTTAGGACAGTCCCACATCCCCCCTATTCTTCTGCTCATAGTAGTAGAACAGCAGCAAACTTCCCCCTGTTCTTCCGCTCTCACTAGTACGGAAGACAACCACAATCTTGCCCACATCAATCTTGTCTACATCAGTTTGGTATTAGAGTCCAAACTTCCTCATTTTAATCAACCATATTTTCCGCCTTCCATCAAAAATATTGTTCCTAATGCAGAAATTCCCTCAAAGTTGGATGGTTTTCTACACTTCTTAGAATGTGAGTTCAAGAGATTTCGGGCTTTCTTGCTTAGGAAACAGCCAATTGCACCCAGCCATATTACATGTCTTAAGCAACCTCATCTCACAATCTGGCTTTTTAGCAATTCTTTTGCACCAAACCAGATTGTGATGCCATTAGCACAGCAAGATAAGCACTTTTTTCCAATCGCCCAATGAGCGGATAGCATAGAAAGCAAAGATTTTGGTTCATGATTCTCTTGTAGAAGAAGTTTTTGCTGCTGGTTTTGAATCAATGCCTGTTTAATGCTGCCTAAAATTTGAGAATTGGCTACTAAACATAACAAGTTTGCCAAGGAAAAAACAGAAGTGGTTCTTGACAATTTTGAAGAGGAACTAAAGTCGAAGCTTTAGGGTAATCTCTATTGAAGTTCAAGAAACTCAGCCCAAGAAAAGCATTATCTCAGCCACGAAGGTCGAGAAGATGATGCTGGATGAGTTTGCTACAGTCACAAGTACAATAGAGGTCATGGTAGCATCATCCCAAACTAAGCTAGTTCAAGAGCAAAGCCAAGACAAGTTTTCTTTTTCTGTCACTCCAGTAACTGAATTTGTCCTTGGAGAGTTTCACCACATTCAATCAATGAGATTCCAGATTTACTTTTTAATACCTCACGTGCACAGCAAGAAAAGTTTTTGGAATTGACAGTTCTCCTTTCAAACCCTGAAACACTGTTTCACACCTTTGGGTTCTTTATTCCCCACTACTTCAAATTGAGGTTGAGTTTTTTCCAATGAAAGGTGAATGATGCAACAAATAAAGGATTCAAGGAAATTTAAAATTAATTATTTTGATTAGGTGTTGACTAGGGGTGAGAATCAATCGGTAAATCGGTAATTCAGTCATTTGAATTCGGTAAATTTTTTTTTTTATAATTTTACCGACCGATTTCAAATTCGATTTCGTTAAATACCGATCTGAATTCGATACCAAATTGAAATTTTTAAATCGGTATATGAATTCAGTATCCGAATTCAGAAAAGAAAAAAAAAAAACCCAAAGAAAACCGACTTGCAATGTGTACAGCCTTATGGGACTAGAGTCTTTGGCCTTAAATTAAGTTAAGCAGAGAAAATTAAACATGAAAATTAAGAAGATTATCAATTTGAAGCTATGGAAAAACAGGACTAAAAAGACATAATAAAGCAGAATAATTTCCTTGAGAAAAGCAGGAAAAAAAAATGAAAAACTTTCCGCATGCATAACAACAATAAGAGGCAAAACTATTTGTAGTGCCCATAATTTGTTGAACTCTGCTCCTTTAAAATCACCATCATCATGTAATTAATTAGTAGTCGGACAAATGGTCAGAAGAAGTAATAACGGGAGCACGTGGAGAATCTTCACATGATCATATTTTACTATGACAAGTCTTTAGATTTGAAGTACTATCACAAATCTTTAGATTTAAAGTGCTTCCCAACGAAATGAGCAGCCTGTTGTGGGTGGACAGTGGAGAATCAGTGATGTTAAGATAGAGTGCAGAGTCTGATTCAGGGAGTAGGATTTAAAATTAATGGGAGGATGGACAGATGGGTTTGGACTTGGGAAGGATATTTGAGATCTGGATTAAACTTCTTAATTTGTTTGTTTGGTAATAGCTTTTGGTCCATATTACCATTTCATTTTGTCCCATGTGAAAGCCCAATTTCATTTTGTCCCATATGAAAGCCCAATTTTAAGATAATGCCCCATGAGTATCATAATGAAGTTATTTATTTTGGGCCATCTATGTAGTCCTATACAAACCTATATGATGTTGAATTCGGTAATTCAAATTTAGTATTCGAATACCGAATTCAAATTACTGATTCAAAATCGGTAATACCGAATTGAAAAATAGCATTTCCAAATACCGATTGAATTCGACTTCATTATTTTCGGATTTTCCAAATTACCAGAGCTTTATGGATTTAAATTCAAATTCGGTCTGTAATTCGGTATTAACTAAATTTGCTCACCCCTAGTTTTGATCAATCTTCAATTAGCACTTTGAAGATTAACAAGCTGTTTTAGAGCTGATATATATTAAATGAGATTAGCAATCTGTTTTAGCCATTTTGTATATTTTCACTATTGAAGGGCTTTAAGGAATTTAACTATTTTGCAAGATTTTCCCGCCATCGCCTTGTTTGAGTCTCATTTAGTTATTTAAGGGTTAATTACATTTAACTCCCTTGAAGTTTGACCAAATTATAGATCATACCCTGAAGTTTAGCCAAATAACCAACAACCCCTTAAAACTAGCAAGTTCCTAACAATTTACTCCTTCTTGTTAGTCAACAAACATTGACAATCCCGAATTTGATGGTATCAGCAAAATATCCAAAATATCTAGACAAAAGCCACAAAATGCCCATTGAAAACTATTCACTCTCCCTACCACTTCAATAAACATCCCCTCCTCTCAACAATCAGTTAAAATTAATCCCCTTAATCAACTTCTTTCCACCACCAACCCCCCTTTTTACACATTACTATTCTGCACATTGTTTTCCCCTCAATCCCCAAGCCACTGCTATGAGCCACCAAGGCACCAACCTAAACCACCATGGTAATGTAAAATCTGACAATCTATCCTAAATTACAAAAGTCAAACCCCATAATAAGAAATGAAACAAACACAACAATGCATGATTGAAAAACCACGAACACAACCAAACAAATCAGAAGTTTGGAGAGCCAAAACTAGGAGACTAAGAGTTTGTATTTTAAAAAAATGGTCTTATCTGTAAATCACCCACCCCAATACTTGCTCCCCGAGTCATAAAACCCAATTCTCTCAATTGCATTCCCTTTTGGCTTCTGCCCTATCCCCTCCAAAGTCCAAAACCTACTAATGCCATATCCGGGTTTACATCCCTACAAACTAGCCACATCCTCCATTCACCATCTACCCTAACTAAGGTTGTACACAAACTGAGTTGTTCGCGAACACAGCTCGACTCGGCTCGTGAAAGTTCTAGTTCAGCTTGTTCATGAAACAAAATGAGCCAAGATCGAACACAAATTTTTGCTCGTTTATTAAACGAGTGAGCTCGAAGTGTTATTTGAGCCGAGCCAAGTATCTCATGCTTGAACTCTTGTTCGTTTATTAAACGAGCGAGCTCGAACTCGCTCGTTTAATAAACGAACAAGAGTTCAAGCATGAGATACTCGGCTCGGCTCAAATAACACTTTTGCACTTATTTAAACCGAGCTGTTCGCGAGCAATGCTCAACTTGGGTCATCAAAACTCGAATTCGGCTCGTTCGTATAGCTAAAGAGCTGAGCTCAAATACAAATTTTAGCTCATTTAATAAAGGAGCTCAGCTCAACTCGACTCGTTTATTAAACCAGCACGAGTTCGAACCAAGAATACTCATCTTGACTCGGCTCAGCTCGTTCACAACCCTAACCCTAACCATCAAAACCAAAGCCTATTTCTCCAAATTTATTTTTAGTTGTGACTTTGCATGTATCAAAGTCCTTTTCCTTTTTTTCCCCTTCCAAGTGGCTTTGATCTGCTAATGAGCTGAATGGAATGGAGATGGTTGAACTAGTGGAAGTGGAAATAGAAGTCAGCCACTGTTTCCTTTTGAGATTAAGGGTATTATGAAGATATGTGCAGTAATGGTGGCAATGGATGAATGGATTGTGGTGTGGTTGTCAAATAGATGAAAGATTTTTTGCCTCTAGCAAAATTTAAGTTGCACAGGGTGGGTTTTTCCGATAATGATGGTATGCATGTCTTGGTGGCCATACTTCAGTTTTGTTACATTCAGGTTTTGTCTTCTTATAGTTTTCCACATCATTTTTTACTTTTTCAGTTTTTTTTTTTTTCCAAAAATGTAGCATGGGGTGGTTTAGGCCTTGGAAATTTTGTTTGGTCCATGCATCTTTCCATCGGTTACAAGGGGTTATTTGTTATTTAACCAAACCTTAGGGAATGTAAATGTAATATTTAATTATATTAGGCAACTAACTGCAGTCATATTGGTTACATGAAGTAGTAAGTATTTTGTTTTTTTATTTAGAATAGGAAAAGCAGAAATTCTATTTATAATTGGATTTTTATTTTAGGTAAGTAATCAGCTTATAAATACTATTGTTACTTGGGTATTGTACACAAAGATGATGAATAAAGAATTTAGTATGATTCTATATGGTTAGTTGTTTTCATCCTCAGATTCTCTTTACTTCATTTTCCCAAGAGCCACTCTTCAAAGCCTTAGAACAACCCCAAATCCCCATGTTCTACCTTACCACAATCTTGTCCTACATCAAAAAGTGGGAAATAGTGGGATAATTTTCCATTGTCCTATAGGCCCTATGGTGTGGATTAATGAATGGATGGGATACACTTGCACAAAACACATTTCTTTAAGCCTGAGGCAATAATAACAGCTAGAGTCGTATTCAGAGAAGATAAATGGTGTGCTCAATGCCTTCTAAACACAGATTTCCCAGATCTTTATCAGTGCCACCAGTTGGTAAAATTGCTCAAATGTCAAAACAGTGCATAAACTTGAATCCCGGATTCAGGAAGAACTTCAGAATTGGGAGGTACAATCTGTACCAATCTTATGCTAAAGCTTTGAGCTTTCAATATACAAGACAGATAACTGAATGGTAATCTGAAAAGAGAGAGGAAGGAAATTTTATAACAAACTCTTACCATAGCAATTTATACAAGAATGGTAAGGATGGAAAAAAAAGCTTGGAAAGTTGCACCTTTAGCACTTACATAAGTTTTAGCAGATAGATGCAGGAGAGCATTCAAAAACATGTAACTTTTATTTTGAAAGACTACAGCTTTGTCTTTGAGCTTTTGTCGTGTGCAGAGTCCATTCCAACAATGTGTATACTCTTCGATGAAATTGAAATGACAGCACTAAGAGTATTGAACTTAAACCAGCAAGTACATGAAAATAATATATCAAGTCATCGAGTAAATGATAATAATACATCAACGTGATACTTAGAGAGAAACATCATGGGGCTCTGTTCAATAGATCAACGTTAAAACACTTGATCCATTTAGCATGCCTCTGTCTTTCCTTTCCTTTCATCTTTTATGCTTGAAATAGAACCACAACGACAAAAATAAATGAAGAAAATTTAGTTCAGAAGAACAATGAGGATAGTATAATACCTCTGACCTTTCCAGCCTTCTGCAGAATAAGCATCAATTAGGTTCTGCTCCAGCTTAACTTTAATCAACAGGTACCTTGTCCTCCTCTGCAAGCGTGAGGCTTCATCAACCGCCACATTGTCCTTCCTCCTTTTTGTCTTTCTCCACTTAACCTTCTGCAAGCCCTCATCACCGCCCTTCCTCCCTTTTCTCTTTCTCCACTTAACCTTCTGCACGCCCTCATCACCCCTAACATGTTTCTCAACATCCTTGGAGTTTTTTACCTCAAGTATATCTTTCCTAGAGCTCAAGGAAGACTGCTTCTCCACGGATTTGGTCTTATGCAGAATTGCTTTTTTAATAATGCTTTTTCTTCTTAAAGCATTCCCCTTCCCATCACCAAGACGATCAAAATCTTTCTTACTTTTAAAATTCAAATCACGATTCTTTACTCGAGATTTTGATTTCAGTTTCAGTTTCTTATCAGATGGTATTTTATTGCCTTTCTCATTTTGGAATATATCGCTACCCTTCTTATTCTTTCCCACTTTTGTATCCGGAGTCATATCAACCTACAAGTAAATTAACATCAACCTGAAAGTCACACACAACAAGCCCAAATAAACAAAAAAAAAAAAAAAAAAAAGAAAAAACAGAGAGAGAGAGAGAGAGGAACCAGTAACTTCCAATTACCAAGTCATAGCATAAAGCACAAAACATAAAACATGAACCCAATTGACATCTTCAGAAACATCATCAATTGAAGACATTACAAAATTCAACAATGATATTCAAAGCCTTATAATCACATAACGCAAAAGGAAATTCAAGAATGCCCTAACAAAATAAACTTGTGTTTACCATTAACACAAACTAACCTCTGAAAAATTAGTTGGCCGATTGTATTAAACACATAAAAGCACAATATTCATATATTTATCAATTTGGAAAATGTTACCCATTCATTATGCTGGAATACAGCTAATGAAACTTATTTTGTAGAGCCACCACGAATGATTGAGGGAAAACACACCACGAATTAATCTCCCAAAAGCATAGATTCATAAGATTGTTTATTCATAAATGAAAACAAGTAAAAAAATAGCGTAATTCGGTTTTGTATCACAATTCAAAAGTAATGAATGGGGCATTTGTTTTGTAGTTTCTCATCCCATTACGATCGTTGAAAACCCACCAAAGAAAAATTAAGGTTGCAACTGAAAACATGTGTGCTTATTTATATGTGGAGAATAAAGAAAAACGGGTCACCTGTCTGGGAAGCGAAAGTTTGGAAGATCAGGAGCATGAGTGAAAGTTTGGAACATGTGGAACTTGAGTGAAGCTGCAATGCAATGGAGTTAAATATGAAAATTTGGAAAGTTTTAGTCCAATATTTTATTTTTAAAACTCGTTTAATTCTTTAGGTCCGTTTGGTTCATGGATTTGGTTCATGAGATTGACACAAGAGGATAAATGTTTGGTTAAATTTTTAAGTAGCATTAATAATCTTACTTAACTAATATAATCCCGATAAAATAATCCCACGAAGGATTGCTATTACTTATTCAGGGATCAAGTGCACGTGAGATTAAAAAAAATTAGACAAAATTAACCCTAATCCAATCAAAATAAATCCACCATCATAATAAAACTCCCCTTGGCATCTTCTCAAATCCTCTAGAAGAATTGTTTTGGCATCTTCTCAAATCATCTCCAAGACTCCTCTCCGGTAAAGGTTTGATTTTTATTCTTTTTCATTGAATAGTTTTTTAACTAATTTTGTTGTCATTAAATTACGTGTTTTATCTCAATTAATTGGAAGAGAAACTAATGACATTGTGATTAAAGGTTTACTTATATCTATACACTATTTTTTTTTTTACATATTGATTGAAGGTATACTTATATTTTTACGTACTGAGAATTGTGTCGCGTCCAAAATTGACAGTGCACGAGTGCTAGTAGGGTCGTTGACTGTCGCACCCCGAAAAAGTAATTTGGCCTGGTGACCTTTTTGAAAAGAAAGTTTTCGAAAAAACTGTGCGTATGTGAGAAAAATCAGATTTTTAGTGAAAAAAAGTGTTTTTTGGAAAAAATGCTATTTTAAGATAAAAAAGAGGTTGGGACTAAGAATGCGACAGTTTTGGCCAATTAATTTTGAAAAAGGGTTTTATTTACAGAAATGGAGTCACCACTTGGTATTGAGTTAGGGTGTACCAAGTCGCCCGAAAAATTTCATTTGACAAAACAAAAGTAAAATTTTAGAAAAATCATTTAAAACCCTTTTTCGACTCCGATCTAGGAAAAACGAGAGAAAAAGATTCGGGAGTCACATTTGAAGAAAGAGAAGGTAAAGGCTTGCGCCTAAGGCACCTTTTTTACCTAGTCGAGGCTAGTTGCGAGGTTTAATCAAAAGTTCTTAAAATAACCCTAAGTTCTATCGCGTGTGGATGTATCTAAATGAATGCAAATCCTAAAATCTAAATATGGGTATCGAGAGGGTCGAAATGTCCCGTCGAGGTTAGGTCGAGATTATCGCATTAATTGCGAAACCTGAGTCGAGACCTCGAAGGAGTCGAGAGTATCTATGCAAAAATGAAATGCAAAAAGAAAAAAAAATAATATAGATAATAAGTGATCGAAGAAAGTGGGTATGCAACATAACGGGTACGGGGAATAATAACTTATGACTGATATCTTTCTACTCACGGAGGGAGGAACGGCCTGTCAATCCATCGCTTCCCACGTGAGTAGACGACTATTTCTAGTCAGATCACACAAAATAACCTAAATTCTAAGTGAGATGTAACCTAGATGGCATACATTTGAAGATGCATCTAAATAAATAAATAATATTAATAATAATAAAAATCATGCAAAATGGGAAGAAAACTAAAAATGTGTGAAGTGGGATGTAAAATGCACACGAGTACACATAACACTAAAATGCCCTAAGGGTCTAGTGTTGGACTTGCCCTTTTTAGAGATTCCCACTAGCGATGGATTAGCGGGGAAATGATAAAGCCACAACTAGTGTTGGACTAGTACGGTGACGAAATAACATAAAACATGAATTAAATAGTAAAGCATAAATTAAAAGCAAATTAAACATATAAAGACATATAAAGTCAAGTAGGAGCACGTAACACGAAATCATGATATCTAGATGCAAAACACTAAAGAAAGCGGTAAAACATATAAGCACACAAACACACAAGCCTTAACTATTACATCAGGAGAACTTTACCTACAATTTTAGGGGGAAAGGTTAAAAACGACCTATCTATTACACTTCCTATCTAAATACAAAAGTTTTGCTAAAAATATGAGGAATGTAATTTAAATATTACATTGACTAGCTATACACAAAATATTACATTTTTTTTTGCCAAAATAAAAAAATAAAATTTGAGGAAATTAAATAGCATAAAGGAAATAAACACACAAAAAGCGTGTAAAATAAGAAATATATAAAGAAAAAAAATGCATAAAAATCACATAAAGCACATTGGAGCATATAAAGAGAAATTAACGAGAAATACGGATACCTCTCGAAGATCCGGTGCAAATACTAATAAAAAATAAACAAACAAGTTAAGGTACTACGATATTGATGAATAAAGCATAGAAAAATAAAAAACAAAATAAAAATAAAAAAGAAATAAAAGTAAAATAAAATATTAAATAAATAAATAAATTGGGGGTAAAAATGTATGTCCTAGCAAATTGGGGGAACTAATACAAAATTTGCAAAAAACTAAAGGGCCAAATCACAAATTTAAACTAATTGGGGCACAATTAAAAACTTGCACAAGCTTAGGGGCAACAATGTAAATTAAAGTCAATTGGGAAGTAAAACAAAAATGCACACAAGTGGAAGGACCAAGTTGCGATTACTTCAAATTCAATTGAATGAAATTAAACATAAAAAAGGTCAATTTGTGATTAATGAGGACTTAATTGCATAAATTGAAAAGAACTCAAGGCATACGGATAAGATTGAAAAAATCTTAAGGAGCAAAAGAATGATTTTTATTATTACATTTCTTTTATATATATAATCAGGTAAGTAAATAAAAAAAACAATTGAAAATGATTAAAACTGAATTAACTAACTAAAATCACTAATTTAACAAGATTAATTCTAGATTAACATAGGTCATAAACAAATCACCCACAATAAACTAAATGACAATAAAGATTAGATCAACAAACTCGATTAACCTAATTAACTAAATCAGTTAACTAAATTAAAAAGAACAAACCAGAAAAACAAAATGAAACAAAAACAGAGAAAAACATAAAACTTAAACTAAAAATTGATTAGAGATTGAAAAACAAAATTCCCAAAATCATGAATCCCACCCCACTCACTCTGTCTCTTTATTTCAATTTCAGAACATCTTCTCTCGTGTCTTCTTCCTCTTCCCATTTTCTCTCTTTCCCAGTCCCACTCTCTCCATCTTCTTTGAATGCCCATCTCTGTTTTTCATTCCTCCTATTTTCTCTCTGCTTTCTCTCTCTATTTTCTCTCTGAAAATCACTTCTCTCTCACTCTCTAGTTTTCTTCTTCTTTCATTCTGTTTTACTCTTTTCATTATCTCTCGCGTTGCTTCTCGTTTTCTCTCTCACTGTTCTTTCCTTCTCTCTTCTCCTCCTTCCAGTCGTTGTTCCCTCCCCTCTTCTCTATCCGTCGACTCTCTCTCTCTCTCTCTCTCTCTCTCTCTCTCTCTCTCGATTCCTTCTTTGGACAGGGGAAGCGTGGATGTGATCGGGGCTTGTGCGATTTCAGGTGGTGGGGTGTGGAGATTGCAAATGTGCTCTGGAAATTGTAGTTGCAGGGGTGGCGATTGGGATTTTGGGCTGGGTAATTTTTGGAGAAATTGCTAGTGAAGGGGGCGTCTGATGGTTGTGTGTGGCTAGCCTTGTGGTGTTGAGGGTTGTGCAGATTTGTTAGTGACAGTGGACAGGCTGTGGGTTTTTAAGATAGGTGGTGGACCTGGGAGGTTTGAGGGTGCTATGTCAATGGTGGAAACAGAAGAGCCACAGTGGTTTGGGAGTTGAATTTGCTGTTTTGTGTCTGATTAGGGGAACTAGTTGGGTGGAATTGGAGGTAATTGAAATGGTAGTGATGATGATTGTCATTGGATGATGGTGAAGGGGGTTGTTGCGAATGTTTGGTGGCTAATCTTGGATGGCCTTTGGCTGAAACAGGGGACATTGCTAGTGGTGGGAATGGCAGAAGAGAGAGACTGGTTGGTATGGTGGTTTGAGTTTGTGATGGTTCCTAGTGGTTGGGCAATAGTCTTGCTGATGACTGGCAAATGGTTGTGAGGCTACTGTGGGGTTAATCTGACTGATTTTGGGTTATTGTTTTGCAGGTGAACGAGACAGTTTTGGGCTAATTGTGAAGTTTGTTTTAATGTGGCCTGGCTTTGTTCTTGTAGGTTGGACAGGGAGTGGATTTGGCTTGGTTGATTGCTTGTGCATTTGTGGATTGCAGATGAATTTTTGGTTGAAGTTGGTGCTATTCTGAGGGTTGTTGGAAACTTGGCGATGGAACTTTGGGTTGTTTAATTCTGGTGATTTTCGATAAAATAAATTTAGTGATAACTTGTTGTTCCTGGTTGTGATGGGTTGGAGACAGGGGTGGCTTTGAATGGCCTGCTGGTTTGTGAAGATGGTGGTTATTGTGGCTTAAGGTGGGGCTATGGTGTTGTTGCTGCTAAATGATGATTCTGGGCCATATTGGGTAGCAAGGAAGAGCTGCGTAAGTGTTTAGGGAACTGTTTTCTAGGGTTAGGCAGTGGGCTTTGATGGTTGACTGGTGGTTCTGGTATTTTGATGGTAAAGAGAGAGGTTCGGTGGCTGTGTACTGGTGGTGTTTGGAGAAGGTGGAGCTTTGTCTGTGATGTGTGGTAACATGGTGGCATGGTTTTGGTGAGCAAAGGGAGGGAATGGGTGGTGATGGTGGTTTGATTAACGGGAGTCTGAGGTGGTTCTGGTTAAAGGTGGAACTTTTTGTGGTTCAGGTGATGGAGTTGCTTGGTTGTTCTGGTGGTGGAAGAAGGAAGAGGAAGAGGGAGAGGGAGAGAGACGGTGAGAGCCAGAAAAGAAAAACCCAAAACCCAGCAAACAAACAAAAATAAACACAGTAAAAGAGAAGACAAAGAAATCTGGAAAATAATTTCAAGGAAAAGAAAAAGAAAAGCAAAACCTAAAGTTCATAAACAACAACAAGATTCATGCCATTTTTTTGATGTCAAATAAATGTAAAAGAGTAATAAGTAACTAAGGTAGTACCTTAGAATGAAAGATAATAGATTGGACCTTGCTCTTTTGGAAAAATGAAAGCTGAAATTTCTGCAATGTTCTTGATGTTCTTGATTTTTTTTTTTTGTCTTTTGATCTTATGTGTGTAAGTGTAGTGTGTTAGTATGTGTGTTTGATCTTAGTAGGTGAAAAAAGTGTGTGTTAGTGTGTGTGTAGGATTTTAGTATATGAAAAAGTGTAAAGTGTGTGCAAAAGTAGAAGAGTGTACATAGTATTTTCTAATTAAGTCCTACTTTTTATTTTTTAGTGGAGGTATTTATAGTGCTAGTTGTCTTGGTCTCCAAAAATACTACAAAATAACAAAAATGCCACTGGCAATAAAAATTCTAATTTTATTTAAAAAATTTATTTTTAAACCCAAAAATAAAAAATTAATACAAAGAATAGACAGTAAATTCCAATATTTGCAAAAAAAAAAAAAAATCAAAGTAGATTTCAAAATAAAGGTTAGAGCTTAAAATTGATCAAATACACATTCAGGGTGTGAAATGACAATTTTGCCCCTAGACAACGAAAATACACTAGAAAAATAACTATCGACCTCGAAAAATTATCAAAAATTAAAAATAATCTTCAAACCCTAGAAAATGCATTTATGACTCAAAAATTGGTGAAAAATACAGTCAAAAATGTGAAATTACTATTTTGCCCTACATGCAGTATTTACAGAAAAAATAGCAATTGTCCCCGAAAAAATCAAAAAAATTTAGAAACAAGCTTAAAGAATTAGAAAAATAAATTTGGGACCTAAAATGAGCTAACATGGTGTTCGTGAGGCAAAATTACCATTTTGCCCTTGCACTGGTATAATATAAAAAGAATGCCAATTAAATTCGAAAAAAATCACAGAAAATTAACAAATTCGTATGAAAGCAAATTATGAATTTAAAACCCCCAAAGTTAATGGAAAAATATTTACAGATAAAAATTACTATTTTGCCCCTCAAGATTATTGAAAAATTAGAATTTAACCCAAAAAAATATATAAAAATGCCCCCAATGTTTGAAAAATAAATGGTGTGTCAAAATTTAGTGTCTACAAATTGATGTGCTGGAATATGCAACGGTTTTCTTGTTGTTTTGAGTAGTTTTATTAATTTTGCTTATATAATACATTAGATAATTCATTGTACAGAACATGAATTATTTACAAATAGGGGATCTTGACTAAGGTACTGAATTGGCAAATAATGGAGTTGATTTGTATGATTTGTTTCTTGTCTTGGAGAAGATGAGTATGATCATAGTTGTATGACTTTTTTGGAATCCAAATTTGAGGATTTACAGTAAAAATAATCCTAAATTGTAGTCTATAAAACTTCTTCTGTAATCTTGGAACTTTTAATGGGTATTGAGAAATAGAAAGCTTAGACTTTGGCACGTCTTAAACAACTTAAGTTATTTCGACATTCACCAACAGTTTTTGTTTACTGGGACATGAATGGTTTGGCTAATATCTTTTGCATAAGAATGTTTATATCCTTAATAGTGTTTGTTTGGTTTTAGGTACTTTCATATGTCAATTTCCCCGAGCCATTTGTAATCTAGTGATTACAACTAAATAAAGAAGTGTGCTTCGTAATCTGAGCATTCCTCTTGATCAGATGCATCACATTGGCAAGTTTACTATGTACTGGAATTGGATCTGTTTATTTGACATGGGTCTGTCCATTCAAAATAGTTAGTGGGTTGAAATTGAGGAGCAAAACTACTATCGTTATATATAGAATAGGGATAATTCTATTTTGCAGCTAAAATAAAATAAAGTATAAAGTTCATACTCCATACATAAAATAAGTACGAACCTCTAACAAATTTCATAAAGTATATGATGTATATGAGTTTGGTGGGGAAAACAAGAAATATATACTAACTTATTCACAATGTAGTTTCTTTAGTATAATGATCTCACAAAAAAAAATATTATATACGACATATATGAGGATTTGGTCTGGTCTACTTATGATCCAATCGTCTGGTTTGTAGTTTTTTAGTACCCAGCCAATGCTTTACAAGCCAATTGATCGATCGGATCAACTTAGAATGTGGGAAGATTATTTGATTTAGAAAATTTCTAAGTTGAAAGAGAGTTGACTTGGAAGATGGAAAGATTCATATAATGATACATCCTGTCACCACTTATGGAAATCATCAGTTGTGTATTTCTTTTAATGGCCAACTTTCCAAAGCCCACCAACCCTAGATTTGTTCTGCACATTCCAACAGGTTTAACTCATAAAACCAGGAGTTGGTCCTCAAAACCTTTTAATTTTCGAGAATCACGTTTATTAGAAAGAAGCACAAGAAGCGTTGATATACTCATCCAAATATATTACATCCCCAAAGAAAGAAGCATAATTCATATGGTTTTTGTTAATTTCTATGTCAATAATATATGTGCATAGAAAAATATATCATAAATTTTTTTAAAGATTGTATGGCATAAGAACCATGTTTTTGTCATGTACCCAACCTCTATTCTATAGGCTACTTTTTTATGAGCATCGAGAAATAGAGATAGCAATCCATACTCAAAATACTATGGTAATCTCAAGTCAAAGGATCACTTACACCATTCCCATTTAAGAGTTCAACCATTGGCACTATAGTTGAAAACTCTTGTTAGATCAATCCAATGAACTTATTTCAAACAAGCATCCACATAGCAACTTAGGTGTCACGCACAACATAGTCTATGAGATTGACTATGACTTACCATAAGTAGAGACAAAATATGTGCTAGTCTATCCGTATTAATAATATCCAATCTCATTAATACTATGACTAAGGATATTTAAGAATATGACTTTATGTATTAAAAGTCTCATAATTGTAACCCTTACAATCTTTAATAAACATTAATATTCTAACGATTTTTTCAAATAATCAAGCAACATGGAAATATAAGTATGAATAATTAAAAAAAAATGCCACATGAATAAATATAACATAAATAAGTGTAAGTACCAAAAGCCTTAAACTAACTTGGTTTTAGGGCATACACTAACAAACTCTAACTTGCACTAAAACCAATCACTCATTTGTTTTAAGCCAAAAGCATTAACATGACTATCATGCTTTTTCTGGGACAAGACCTAAGTAAGATGATCAGCTATATTGTCATCAGTGGGAACCTTTTCTATCTTTACATCATTTCTACCAACTATCTCCCTAATGAGGTGGTAGCACCTAAGTACGTGTTTAGAATGTTGATGAGACCTAGGTTCCTTTGCTTAGGTGATAGCACCATTGTTGTCACAATACAAAGGTATGGGATCAACAATGGAAGGAACCACTCTTGGTTCAATGACGAACTTCTTGATCCAAAGAACTTCTTTTGTAGCTTTGGAAGCAGCAATGTACTCGGCTTCAGTTGTAAAATCGGCAGTAGTCTCTTGCTTTGAACTCTTCCAGTTTACAGCACCACCGTTTAACGTGAATACGAATCTAGACTGTGATTTGTTATCATCTTTATCTGACTAAAAACTTGCATCAGTGAAACCACACACTTCTAAAGTGTGTCATTCATAAACCAAGAATTATTCTTTAGTTCTTCTCAAGTACTTAAGAATACTCTTAACATCTACCTAGTGACCCTCACTAGAGTTAGCTTGAAATCTACTCGTAACACTTAGAGAATAGGATACATTGGGTCTCGTGTATAGCATAGCATACATAATGGATCTTATTGCCGAAACATAAGGAACCTTTTGCATGCTATCAATCTTGATGGGTATCTTAGGACACATGTCTCTCAAAAGAGTAATCCCGTGTCTCATGGGCAAGAACCCCTTCTTCGATGGCTCTATGCTAAATCTCTTTAGCATATTGTCTATGTACGTTGATTAACTAAGACCAAGCAACTTCTTGAATCTATCTCCACAGATCTTAATTCCCATAATATAGCTTGCCTCACCTAGATCCTTTATGGAGAAACTTTTGGAAAGCCACACTTTACGATTTGTAGCAAAGGTATATCATTTCCCATCAATAATATGTCATCAATATAAAGTATCAGAAAAACAACGGCACTCCTACTTACCTTCTTGTTTACACAAGGCTCATCTTCTTTTTTAAGAAAACCAAACTCTTTGATTGTCTTATCAAAACGAATGTTCCAACTCCTTGAATTCTGCTTGAGTCCATAAATGGACTTTTGAAGCTTACATACCTTATGACTATTAATGGAGTCAAAACCCTCGGGTTGTGTCATGTACACATCCTCTTTCTCCCGTTAAGAAATGCGGTCTTAACATTCATTTGTCATATCTCATAGTTATAATAAGCAGCTATGGCAAGTGAAATCCTAATGGATTTAAAGATAGCTATTGGCCAAAAGGTTTCTTCAAAGTCAATTCCTTGCCATAGTTTGTAATCCTTAGCCACTAGTCTTGCTTCATAGGTAACAATGTTACCATCCATGTTAGTGTTTCTCTTAAAGCTCCATTTGCACCCTATGGGTTATATCCCTTCAGGTGGCTCGAGCAAGATTCATACCTTATTCTTGTACAAGGAATCCATTTTGGATTTCCTAGCTTTATGCCACTTCAAGGAGTCTACATTAGACATTGCCTCTTCGTAGTTAGTAGGATCATCATCATCAATGACAAACACATCGTTGCTCTCACTAATGAGAAATCCATATCTCTCAAGAGCTTGACGTGTTCTACTAGATCTATGAAGACCTTGTGTATTTTGAGCTTCCGACTACGCCTCATCAATATGTGACATAAGCTCTTGTTCCAATTGTTGACTACTTTGTAGTTCTTGAATTTTTTCAGGTTCTACTTTACTTCCACTACTTTCTTCAAGAATAAATATTTTCTCTAGAAAGGTAGCCTGTCTTAAGACACACACTTTTTGCTCAAGGGAATTATATAAATAGTATCCACGACTTTCTCTAGTATACCCCACAAAAAAGCATTTGTCAGACTTAGCTTTAAACTTGTCCGATATATTCCGCTTCACATAAGCAGAACAATCCCAAATCTTTAAGTGATTAAGATTCAGTTTCTTACTATATCAAATCTCATAAGGTGTGGTATCAATAAATTTTGATGGAACATGGTTGAGTGTATATGGGGCCGTATCTTAGGCATAACCCCAAAATGAGCTAGGAAGAGATGCATGGCCCGTCATGGAACATGCCATATCTAATAGAGTACGATTTCTCCTTTCAGACACATCATCGAATTGTGGTGTGTATAGAGGAGTCCATTGAGAAACAATCCCATTTTCCTCTAGATATTTTTAAAACTCTTAACTCAAGTATTCACCGTCTTGACCAGATCTAAGTGTTTTGATACTCTTACCAAGTTGTTTCTCAACTTCAGCTCTAAAGACTTTGAATATTTCAAAGACCTCGAATTTGTGTTTCATTAGATACACATAACCATATCTAGAATAGTTATCCGTGAAAGTGATGAAGTAAGAGAATTCACCTCTAACATGGATCGACATTGGGCCACAAACATTGGTATGTGTAAGTGATTATGAGTTTAGGTCATATCAAAATATAGCAATAAATTCACTTAAAATCACACAAAAAAGTAATAAAATTTATAACCTAATAATCGTTCTACACATGCATGGGTCAATTGTAGTTGTGTCGAGTACTACTAAATCTACTAACTTGTTTTATTACCCAAACAATCAAACTTTGGGAGGTGAAAATGGTAGGAAAATCAATTTCAATCAAACAAAATATGAAGAAACTAGTTAAATAAAGTTGACTAGGCTTAAGAATCCACAAAATATGAATGTTTAGCTTATGACTATGATGATTTTTATCCATGCTTAGGATTCAATCCTATTTTTACTCTAAACTAGATCTCTTAATGAATGGAAGACTACTAATACATGAGCATTCCTACTCTTGTGGTAAGGTCTAGCATGAATTAGTTTATTAAAATCATGAATTGTGGCTACAAGCCTTAATGCACCTATGTGAATCACTACTCTTATGAGATTCAACATAAGTTTCATTTACTCTTTCCATTGTTAAGTACAAATCTTTTTGTCAAATAACAACTAGATGACTTGAAGTCAGTAGCTAATCAACAACAAGTGTTAAGACTAAGTAAACGAATAAATAAAAATAAATAGGCCATAAACAAATTCGTATTATAATTTCCTCTCAAACCTAGTTTAGTCAATCTTATTTTAACATGATAAAGATAATATTAAGTACACAAATGAAAGTAAACAAGCATGCATGAATGAAATAAGAAAAAATAGGGTAAGAAAAGCTCAATTATGGCTCCAAGTCTTCTTTCTTCATTCCATCAAACATGTTCAATACAACTAGATGACAACTAGTTTATCAAATAAATTAGACATAAACTAATTCAAACATATTAGAGATTCATCCTAAACCTAGTAGGAGTCAACTTAGTTCAACATGGTAAGGGTAATATTGAGCACATAAATTAATGTAAACATGCATGCATGAATGAAACTAAAAGGAATAAGGTTAGAGATGCTCATTTGGTGGAAGAACTTGGCTCCAAGATTTGTCCTTGCATTTCATCAAACATGTTGAATACAAAGTAGATCCTTCAAAGTATTGATACAAGAAAATGACTTTGCCTACTACAAAACTATGAAAGAAAACTACTCTAAATATTTACAAGCAGTGCTCCTCCTACCAAGTTTTAGTTCTAGAGTTTTCAAGCACAAAACTAAGCATATCTTCTATGAATTACAAAGGCATCTATCTATAAGAAAAATCCTAACTCAAGTCCTTGTCCAAGTTGAAGATTTTATGATGAAATTTGATTCCTTTTGCCTCAAATGTCTTCCTTGAGTTTTGTGTTATCTTCTAGGGCAAAGAGAATGTAGCTGGACGTTGGATTTATCAGGAAAAGAAGTGTGAACAAGCTGCAAATTGGAAGAAGCCGAAATCTGCAAGTTGGTGACAATCCGCGAGGGGGATCCGCGGGTGGCAACCCACGGATCGTGACCCGCAAATTGCTCTTTATTTCCAATTTTACCCTTTTTAAATTTTAGTAATTCCTATAATGCCCTTGAGACATTTTTCCACAAGTAAACCATAATTTCCTTGGTAGAATTTGGTGAAGAAAATATTTGCCAGAAATTCCTAGCTTAAATGATAAAAATCGCACAACTTGAATCAACTTTGAATTTAATATTCCTTGAGCTTCAATTGATCCAAATTGTGTTTAATCTTCATTTCCCTACAAAATCAAATAAACTTGGACATTAATTTGCTCAAAATAATATTTTTGCCTCAAAACCTCAATTGCCAAAAACCCTAATTTAAGAGCAATCCTTTATTTGATGGAAAGTAATAAAATTGAGCCATTTTAATATTAAAAATATCAAAAACATACTAAAAACATAATAAAATCATATATAAAATATTATATTAAAATAGCTAAATTTATTACTTATTAGGATTCGACACCTAAACTCTAAATACTACAATAGACCCATGCACTTACGATATGTTGGGAGATTGGATTTTTATTACTTGATTTGTGTGTGTTTTGTTCATATTTGTTATACCTAATCTATATCACGTTAAGTTTTTGGCATCGTTGCTGGGGAATCAAGGCAATATTAAGGCCAAAGCTAACTTTATTGGTCTAAACTTTATTTTTCTTTATTTGTGAATAACCAATATCTTTTGTTTTGCAGGTGTATGCATAGGAGCTTAAGAGTGGTGCTTCTATTTGATCCAGAAATAGAAAGAACGCAAGGAAGGTAAGGAGACAAAGGGAAGAAAAACAAGCAAAGGTGGAGGAGATTGGTGAAACTTCAAGGGCACTTCAATCACGCATTCAACAAGAGGTAGCTATGGAGGTGGTAATTCAAAATCCTAACCTTCAAACTCATTCTTTAAGAGATTTTGCAATGCCTAATCCAACCAGTTCTCATACAAGCATAATAAGACCATCGGTAAATGTAAATAACTTTGAACATAAGCCTGGACTAATTCAAATGGTTCAACAAAATTAATTTAGTGGTAATGTAAATGAAGATCGACAGTCACACTTGGTATGTTTTATGGAAATATGTGACAATTAAATTAAATAGTGTTTCCAAAGATGCCATAAGGCTAAGATTATTTCCATTCTCTTTGAGAGGCAAAGCCAAGCAATAGCTTCAATCCTTCCCATCAAATACCTTTGCTACTTGGACGGACCTTGCCAAAGTATTTTTGAACAAATATTTCCCATCGAGAAAGACCGCAAGGCATCGTATGGACACAACTACTATCAACCAAAACAAAGGAGAATCTCTCTATAAAGCTTGGGAGAGATTTAAGGACCTAATAAGAAAATGTCTACACCATGGACTACCAAATTGGCTAATTGTACAAACATTCTATAATGGAGTAAATTATCCAACAAAAAACAATATAAATGCAGCTACAAGGGGAGCAGTCATGGCAAAGTCAGCGAAAGAAGCCCAAGATTTGATTGAAGAGATGGCGGCAAGCTAGTGAAAATGGTATTAATAGAAGACCTCAAAGTATGTAAATTGATACTTTAGATATGCTAAGAGCTCAAATGCAAAATATGATAAATGTTTTTAATAAGCATGTCTCAAGTAATCGAGGATCATCTAGTGTTGCATATTGTCATTTGTGTGGTGATGCTCATGATCCATCTTCATGTGCACAACTTCAATATGTCAATAACTATAAACCTTCTTCTTCTTCCAATAATCATTTTTCAAACACACATAATCCGAGATAGAAAAACCATCCAAATGTTGGGTCAAGAGAGCCAAAAATGATTACACAACCTAGATTTTCTCAAAACAAATTGGTTTGGGAGGTGGCTAATAAGAAGGTTATGGAAAGGGTATAACAATTTGAAAGTAGAATGTTAGGTATGGCTAGATCTTTATAGAATCAAATTATTCAAATAGCCGAACAATTGGACCTTAGGAAAAAAAGAGAGTTACCAAGTAAAACGAAAATATATCCTAGGGAACAAGTTCAAAGCTATTGCCTTGAGAAGTGGCAAAGTGCTTAATGAACCAATCATGGAAGAATGTGGAAATGAGAGAGATGAAGAAGATAAGAATGGAAAAGAAATAGTGAGTGATGATGAAATTGGTGTTCAAAATATGAAATCTCAATCACAAATTATTCCTATTGCTTTACAAATTCCATTTCCAGAAAGGCTTAAAAATGAAAAGCAAGAAAGGAATTAGGAAAAATTGTACAAATGCTCAAGCAATTACATGTTAACATCCTATTTGTATATGCATTTTTGTAGGTTCCTAAGTATAACAAATTTTTGAAGGACTTGTTGACAAGAAAGAAAAATCTTGATGACTTTGAGACTATAGCACTAACTGGAGGAATGTAGTGCTAGGTTCCAAAACAAATTGTCACCAAAACTCAGACATCTAAGGAGTTTCTCTATCCAATGCACTATTGGTGCTGTTAATTTTTTCCAATACATTATTTGATTTAGGTGCTAGTGTGTCTCTCCTTCCTATGTCAATAGCTAGAAGGCTAGGTTTCAAAGAAGTTAAAAGCACAAACATCAATTTGCAACTAACAGATAGGTCCATTAGGCATCCACAAGGTGTTCTTGAGAATGTTCTAATGAAAGTGGATAAATTCATCATCCTGATGGATTTTGTTGTTTTTGATATGGAGGATGATATTAATATGCCTATCATACTTGGTAGACCTTTTCTTGCTACCGCCGGTGCAATTATTGATGTAAAAAATGGCACACTAAAGTTAAAAGTAGGAGATGTGGAAGTTTCTTTTGAATTAAATGACATGATGAAACATTCATCTTCTACTTTTGATATGTATTTGATTGATGAATTTGATGATGATATGCCAAAATTTTCATTTGATTGGAAGCACAAGGAGGAGGACCTCAAGAAGAAAGGACCAAGTGCATTTCATTGATATATCTACACTCAAAGGAGTGGAGAATTCTTAGGGTTATGGTCCTATTGTGTGAAGCATACACTAATGAGTCTAGCTCTCGACTCTAAATGAAGCACTTGTTGGGAGGTTACCTAATGTTTTTGGTAATTTAAATTGTTTTAGTTTGATTTATGTTGTTTTAAGTATGTTTGTTTAGTTTGATTTTGATGATATTGAATTTGAAGCATTTGATGTAATCCATGTGGTTTCATATTTAAACTTGGATGGTTGATACCCAATTTTCATATCTCTTGTGTTTCATGTGGATCAAGGACATTTTTTGGTTTCTTTGGTTGTTTGATTGATTTTTATTCCGAATGTTTTGGAACACTGTTTATGAGTTTATTTAGCTATTTTCAAGGTATGAAGCAATCACTTTAACACATTTCAGTAGATTACATTTTATGTTTACAATTGATCACTTTTTGCATCAAGTATAAAATTTTGATTTGAGGTATTAATTTTTTTTTTTGCATATCACTTCTTCATAACACAATACACTTGCTCACATCACTTGTGCATCAAAATTTATCCCCCTTGGAACTACATTGCAATAACCATGTGTGGGAGAAATCAAGGTTTTCAAAGCATGTTATGTTACTTTTTGAGCTTATTTGTTGTTCCAACAAGTTGTAACATAACATTTGAGGATTTCTAAGCTTTGAAACAAAGGTTGGAGCATGAATAGATCAATTGAACAACATGCTAAAGTATTGTAAAAGGGAACTTCAAAAGGCTAAGGACTTCAAGGACAATAACAACATCCACATTTGGACATATGATAAGTGCTAAAGTGTACTAGTTTTTAGTAGGTTTTTAGGTTAGTTTTTTATGGTTATTCCATGAGTTTTCCTCTATTTCTTAGCTATTTCTTCTCGTTTGTAATTTTCATGTCAATTTCTATAAATGTGTGATTTACATGTCTTTTTGTGTCATTTTTAGGGTTTCAATAGCTCTGTCATCGAATTCAATCAATTGGAGTTGCAAGGATGAAGTTTGGATGGTTGATTCAACAATGGTGGATGGTTAAAGGGTCAAAACACGCCAAATTATGGAGCAAAGTCCAAGGTTTTCACAATTCATTACCAATTTGAATCACTTTGGATGGTAATTGGATGATAATTTAAAGGTTAATTGAAGTTGATGATGAATTGAAGTCAAGAATTTGCCAAATTCGTGCAAAGGAATCAAAGGGGGAAGAAGAATTGGAAAGGAAATGGTTTGGTAGCTTGGACATGTTCAAGTGTTTTTGTAATAACTTGAGTTAGAAATATTGGATTGGGATGATTATTGATGCATTTTGAAGCAAAGACAATGTTTTACAATTCATATGAGACATTAAATTCCAGTTCTTACGTTTCGATGGTCAAAATTCCAAGTTACTAAAGTACATTTGTTCTATGAAACTATTCTGACCAGTTCTTAGTATTTTGGCAATATCTTAGCCTGCATATCTTCAATTTACTTGATTATTGTTGTTTTGGAAAGCTTACTCAAAGTAATAAAGCTTTCATGTTTTGAGGCAAAGCTAGTTCAGTCGTTTTCAAGGTGAAATTTGACAGAGAAGAGAAAATTGAGCTTCTAACCTCAGTAGCAACTGGGATCAGAATGTCACCAGTAGGCCAGTTGCGAACACAGCTGGTGTCGCGGTTGGCGCCATGGCTCTGTTATGACAATCTACAAAATTCTTTATTTTGGATAGAATTTTTTAAAGGGAGAACCCTACTTCTTTTGTACGGGAAGACACACGCATCAAACACATCAAAAACACATTTTTGCACACATCTAAAGGGATGTAGAGAGGAGAAAGCAAGAAAAGAGAGGCAACTCAAGGGCTTTAATGGTGAACATCAAGAAGAAGACTTTATCAAGATTCAAGGGAAGATTCAAGAAAGTTACATGAAAATGAGTCTTCTTTATTTTTTCTTGTTTATTGTTGGGTTTATTCTTGTAAACATGAATTGAGTTGTTAGGATTTCCATGGGATGAACCCTATAATCTTTTGTGATTGACTTCATTCTTTGATGAATGAAAGACCCATGTTATTCTTTGATTTATTCATGATTTATTATGTGTTTCTGAATTGGGAATTGCATGCATCCTTCAATTCAATTATTGATTTCGTATGGGTAAATCAAGAGATTGCACATATGATTAGATCACTTCATGTATAGAGAGAACTTGATGAATCACTAGAGATAGGATTACATGAGTTCTTCTTGGGTTGAGTTTTAGGGTTAAAGTTTAACCACAAATAGAATCCATTAATTAGAAATTGCATCTTTTAGGGGTTTTAATTGAGAAGAGATTTCAATTAATCAATCTAGAAGATAGGAATTGTATTACTTGAGAAAGGATATAATTCACATAAGGGATTCTAGGGTCTAAGCAATTGGGTTAATCATTAATCAAGTTAGAGTCATAGCATGTTTGGTTTAGGGGATTATACATCTAGATTCACCTCTACTATTGTTAATTCTCTCTATTGACTTCTAGATGGTCATATAGTTAGGTAGTAGTTTTAATTAGTTTGCACTCTCATTTGATTTCATCCTTCACTTTGGTGGGTTAGATAATAAAAAGAAAGCTAAACTAATACTTCACATAGTCCTCGTGGGATTGACACTTGTATTCCTATCCATTGTACTACTGGAAACGATAGGTGCACTTGCTTTAAGTATCTATAGTATAGCCAGTAGGATACCAATAGATCAACTAGCTAAGGGGGGGGGGGGTTTCTTATTCCATTTTTCTTTCTTTGTTTTCCCTTTACACATTGAGAACAATGTGATATTTTAAGTGTGGGAGGAAGGTATAAGAACATGTTTGGTTTGGTTTTAGAGTAATTGTTTTGAGATATTGTTTTAGTAAAATATGGCAAAAATTTGTCAAACATTTGCCTATTTATCATACTTTCGTGCCATGAACTTGTTAAATTCCTTTACTTTTTGAAATAATTTATGCGAATTTGTTTGAATATTTTCTACAAATTTACAAGAAAATAGTTATTATGTGATTAGGAGTTTTGTTTTTAAGAAAGTATATTCTGTAAAATAGTTGTAATTATGTCTTGATTTGGCATGCTTGATTGTAAATTTCTTTTCTTTACTTGATTTTACTTTATTAAGTGGTTAGATATGGACAAGATGTGTACTTATGAATTATTTGAATAAAGAGAAAAATATATTATGTGGAAAATTGATGAGTGTTTATTTACTTCTATTCTAGTGATTCAAATTTCTTAGTAACTGGGAATCTTCATCACAAAATATTGATTTTCATGTCAAAAGGCATTTGAATTAAGAGTATGCCTAGCAAGTTTGATTGAAAGTGAATTATTGAATAGTAAGGGATCTTCATCAACCAATGCTGATTTTTTCATCAAAAGACAAATTCACTTCTCAAATTAAGGAATGAAATGTGGTTAAATTATCAAAGTGTTGAGTAGCCGGAGGTTTTCATTTAAAAATGTTAATCTTCACGTCAAAAGACACTTGAAAAATGTAAAATTAATGTGTCCCCATTGTGTATAATTGACTTGTATATGATTGTCCATATTGAATACAAAGTATGTGAAATTTAGGAAGGCATTGAAATTTTGTTGAATAAGCTTTAATTTTGATATAATTATTTCCCCTTTACTTGATATGATGAGTATTGAAAACTTAACAAGGAATTGCATAATGCCTATTTGTTTTATACTGTGGAATTGCATTCAACAATGTAGCATTTATAATTTCCAAGCCTTGAATCATATTTTAATCTTTTGATTTTCTAATTACTTGAGGATAAGCAATGATTCAAGTGTGGGGGAGTTTGACAATTAATAAACTGACCAATATTATTACATATTTTATTAAGTATTTTTATATAACTTTAGTACTATTGTAATGATTTAGATTACAAATGACTCATTTTTTAACTTTTTCTACAATTAGGGTTTTTATTCAAAAATTAGTGTTTTGAGGCGGAATTGTTATTTTGAGCAAATTAATGCACAATTTTTGTATACTTTTGCAGGATTATCACACTTAAACTTAGTTTGGATCAACTAAAGTAAAGAGGAGTCCAAATCAAAGATGATTTAAAGGGTTTGGTTGATGGATTTCTTGGAGAAACACTTAAAGAATAAATTATGCAATTATTTGGGAAACACAATTTTGCACCCAAAATATGTGAAAATGTGTGGAAAAGGTCTGCACACATGGATTCCAGCTCAACAGAATTAGAAATCAAGTAGGGACCACAATTAGTGATCCACGGGTCAGCTAACCTGCAAATAGCACCCGTGGATTGATGTCAGGTAGGTTTTACAGAGTTTTTCTGGAGGAGATAGATATTTGTAGCTGGAGATTCCATTGAGCATACATTTGAAGAATTTTGTGTCATTTTGAAATCTCAATGTAAATCTTCATCATTTCCATGCATTAAATGCAAGTGCAAGTTGGAAAATGACTTGTAGAACATTTGTCTAAAAGTAGAAGTCATTTGTAAAGCATTAGTAACTAGTTAGAGGAAGTTTTGAATAGAATTAGAAGTAGAAAGTACAGTTTAGCATTAGTTGCATAGAGAATTAGTAGATTTCTCTTCATCCTTCAACTTTTGAAAGAGAGGATCATCGTAGAAAATTAGTTTCATAGAGAATTAGTAGATTTCATAGAGATTAGTAGAATAGTGAGGATCATTGTAAAAGAACTCTTGTAAGTTCAACTTTTGAAGGTGAATAGAAGAGAAGCTTATTCCAACTTTGGTTGAGTAATTCTTAACTCTTCCTATTTTACTTTCCATTGTTGATATGAATTCTTGCTTTGAAGTTAAACTTTTAGTTGTTTTACTAGTCCTGATTCACTAAAGGCTTCATCTATAATATAGATG
The DNA here is from genome assembly GCA_024721245.1 of Mitragyna speciosa. Taxonomy (NCBI): domain Eukaryota; kingdom Viridiplantae; phylum Streptophyta; class Magnoliopsida; order Gentianales; family Rubiaceae; genus Mitragyna; species Mitragyna speciosa. The sequence goes on from CM045553.1 coordinate 21,900,683, forward strand.
AAGCTAATGAATCCAAAAGCATGACTTAAATTATCAAAACCTGCTAAGCTTGCATTTGTTTGTTTACTTATTCAATTTTGCATGGCCAACTTAAACAAGTCATTTAAGTTGTTACTTGACATTCAGAAATGCTTTTAGCAATGAAAATGAACAAGTAATGCTTAAGTTATTCATATGAGAATAATGGATGCTTAAGTGAATCATAACAATTTATATTTTCATAAGATTTCATCTGAGAATAGTTAGAATCTTGTAATTTCATAGCGTGATCTAGTTATGACATTTATGGAATTAGATTCTAAACAAGACAAGGTAAAACTTAGTAAGTCATTCATGCATGATTCATTAGTGGATCCTATGTTCTAGTATTCTTTTCATTGAATTTCTACAAGTGTTCTTAATCATATACCAATCCTATTGAAGGGACCCCATCATCACTTCTTGGTTTGCTTATGTTTAGATAATAAAAGTTAGCCATAAAGCCTTAGTAGTTGCAATTTATTTGATTCCTCATAGGATTCGATACCTAATACTCCAAGTAATACAACAGACTTGTGCACTTGTGGTATAGTTGAGAGATTAGGTTTTAATTACTTGATTTGTGTGTGTTTTGTTCATATTCGTTATACCTAATCTATACCATGTCAATAGGCACTCCACTCTGTCCTCTGTCACCACCAGTAGCTGAGGACGGACATGCTGATCTGATCTCCTCTCGTAGAGCTCTCACATCCCCACTCAGTTGCTCAATATGAGTCAACTGCTCTCTACCTCGTGCCTCTATCTGATCTATCTGTTCCACCACCTTGGTCTCCAAGCAACAAATTTTACGAATGATCCGATCCCATAGTGAATTGTACCTGGAGGAACTCGTTGAGGTACGAGGTAGTGGTAGTAGTAAATTAGACGTGGACTGTCTAGCAAAAGGCTCCACCTTCCCTTCGACATCTCTTCCAATGTCATCCTCATCATCATCATCTCCCCCAATCTTCTTCTCATCCCTATAATGCTGCCAAATCTCATCTATGATCTCCTTATCCACTCGTATCTGTCTTAGCAACCTAGGAGTAATAGTGTCATTGGCTGCCAACACAATGTAATCGATCCTTGAAAAATCAACTTTGGCAGCCCTAAACAACAATGTCAGGAGACGTGGAAACCTAAAGCAGGTCACTTTTGTCTTGGACCTTGCTACAATGCCCATGTGATTAATGATAATACTAGGCAGGGGGATGTCTCGGGTCTGAGGTCTATGAAACATCGTATCGAGAAAGAACAAATCATTGTGGCGGGCCTCGTTTTTCTTGTTTTTCTGCGAGATAACATTAGTGCTGAAGAGGTAAAGTATGATATGTGGAAGGGTCATAAAATCACAAGCAACGTAGATCATCTTCCCTATGGTCCTCGAGGATACGGTGTTCACCCTGAACCGGTCACCCGCATTTGACATGCTACAATCACTCCAACAAATGAAGTACTTCCGAAACTCCACGTCTGATGCATCATTTGCACAAGCTCTTTTTAGATACCTCCATGTGATGTCCTCGAACATAAGACACTATAAAATTACTGCTGAATTGGTCTCGGTTCACTACATTTGCATAAAACTCTTTCACCAGTTTAGGGTAAATGACATCAGGGAGAGATTGTATTAGGGCCCACCCCAATCTCGCTAGATATTCAGACATGTGGAAGTAGGCCTCAATTTGTAGTGCCAGGTTCCTTTCCTTTATTAACCCGTTGTTCTTACACTCCTCATATCACATCTGATTATCTCGTGAGGTGAAATGCATGTGGTCATAGTCTAGAGAAGCTGGAGGCCTAGAAGATGACGCCCCAATCCTCCTCTTTTTGGCACTTGTGGATGTCCCACCTCATGTTTATGCCATTGTACCTACTCTCAAAGAAAATAAATTATCAAAACAAGGTACAAAGAAAGCCATTTTTCCTTATGACAATCAAAGCACATAAAAAAATCACAAAATCGTGTAAAGCCCAAAGCACACCCCCTCAATTAATTAGTTGCAATTCACTAAATTATGTAGTAGTTCAATCAAAAGATTGCTAAATATATAAGCAAGTTACTAATAACAAACTAAAAGCACAAATTGCAAGTTATCAAGAAATTAAACAATTCACTTAATAACGGTAATTCTTCCTCAAATGGCAACTCGGCAAGTATAAATGAGGTGTTGTGGAAGTCTACCACACCAATTAACACAACATGTATTACCACTAATTAAGAAGTAGCTCACAGATCTGTCGTGCCCCGAAATGACAAAGCACGGGAGTCTGAGATTGTTGCACTCCGAAAAAGTAGTCCAGTTCGGTGACCCTTTTAAAAAAAAATGTTTTGGAAAAAACTGTGCATGTGTGAAAAAAATCACGTTTTTAGTGAAAAAATGTTATTTAAGAAAAATGATATTTTAAAATAAAATAAGGCCGAAATTAATAGTGTGACAGTTTTGACCAACTAATTTTGAAAAAAAGTTTTATTTGAAACAAATGGAGACACCACTTGGTATTGATTTAGGGTGTACCAAGTCACCCGAAAAATCATTTAACAAAACAAAAATAAATTTTTTAGAAAAAATGTTTGAAAACCCTTCATTGACTCTGGTCTGCTAAAAAACAAGAGAAAAAGGCTCGGGAGTCACATTTGAAGAAAGGGAAGGCAAAGGCTTGCACCTAAGGCACCTTTTCAACTTAGCCGAAACTGGTTGTGAGGCATAATAAAAAATTTCCTAAAATACTCCTAGATTCTATCGTGTTTGGATGTGTTTAAATGAATGCAAGTCCTAATCCTAAATGTCAATATCGAGCTAGAGTTGCCAAAACTTGCTAAGGGAGAATTGCGGCTTGATAGAATCGGCTTTTATTCTATTAGAATTGTTTAGGTTTTTCCACTTATTTATAATATGATGTAAAAGGAGTAGTACTCCTCATTTATGATTTTTTTTTGTAATAACGAGGTAAGGTTTGATCCCCCTCAGGTTTTTATTTTAAATAAAATATAGGAGTGGCGTCCTCCCCCGTACACGAGGTTAGCCAAAAAAAAATGTCAATATCGAGAAGGTCAAAATATTCCGTTGAGGCTTGGTATGGATTATCACATTAATTGCGAGACCCGAGTCGAGACCTCGAGGGAGTCACGAGTGTGAATACAAAACGGAATGTAGAACAGAAGAAAAATAGTAGTATAAATAGTAAGCAATTAAAGAAAGTGGGAATGCAACATAATGACTACGGGAGAATAATAACTCGTGACTTGACTTTTTCTAATCACGGAGGGGGGAACGGCCTGTTAATCCACCGCATCCCATGTGAGTAGACGACTATTTCTAGTCGTAGCACACAAAATGACCTAAATTTTAAGTGAAATTAACCTAGATGTTATGCAATGTCAAATGTTAAAAATAGATAATAATAATGAAATATATACCAAAAATCATGCAAAAATGAAAAAAAATTCTAAAAAAAGGAAAATGCGTGTGAAATGAGATGCAATGCATGCAAGTGAAACTAGTACTAAAATGCCCTAAGGGTCTAGCATTGGACTAACCTTTTTTAGAAATCCCTCACTAGGATCTAGCAGGGAGGTGAGAAAACCACAACTAGCGTTGGACCAGTGTGATAACGGAATAACACAAAACATAATTTAAAATAGTAAAACACGAATGCAAATGCAAATAAACATATAAAGACATATAAGAGCACATAGAAGCACGTAACATGTAAACATGATATTCTAGATGCAAAAATCATAATAAAAATGGTAAAAATATAGAAGCACACAAGCACGCAAAAGCACATAAGTCCTAACTATTACACCGGGGGATTTAGTTTACAATTTAAGGGGAAAAATTGAAAATAAATCTATCCATTACACTTGCCTAGCTAAATACAAATATTTACAAAATACGAAAGGAAAGTGATCTAATTATTACATGGCTATCTAAAATACAAAAATAGGCAAAAATAAAAGAAATTGTGCCCTATCTATTATATTTTTGCCAAATAATAAAATTTCAAATTAAATAGCCTAAAGTAAATAAATACGCAAAAAGTATGTAAAATAAGAAGCACGTGAAGAAAATGCATAAAAAATCACATAGGAGCACATAAAGAGAAATTAATGAGAAATAGGGATACCTCTATTTGAAGACTGGTGTTAACGCTAAGAAAACAAAAAAAATGTCAAGGTACCTCGGTATAAATAAATTAAGGCTAAAAATATCAAATACTAAAAAGCTCCGGGTAAACTGTAAATTCTATGAAGCTAAGGGGACTTAAAAAAAATAATCTGAAGCTAAGAGGCTTCGGTGCAAATTAAAAATTATAATTGAGGAAGGGGTAAAATTGGAATATTACACAAGTCTAGGTTAAAAATGTAAATTGAAACAAATTACAAGGGCAAAATAGTAAATTCAAAGGGGAAGACATAATTGCAATTAATTGGGGTTTGATTGAAGAAAACTAAACTTGATGGAAGGAGGCAATTTATAAATAAAGGGATTGAAGTGCAAAAGACACAAAACTCTCAAGGGCATAACAACAGTAATCACAATCCTAGGGGGGTAAAACACAAAACATGTTTTATATAAAAAATCAGAAATATAGAGTTTTTAAACTAAATATGAACAGAACATAAAAACATAAAAAATGATGAACAAAAATACTAAAACAACCCTTTCATTTAGTTTCTTCTCTACCCAAATTCACTTCCCCTACGCAACTCCTTCACTCAAATTCACCTACTTCTCTGTTCTTTCTCTCCAATTTTCTTCTCTCTATCTTTCCCTCATTCTTTCGTGGTTTCTATTTTGTCTTTGCTCCCCTCTATTTTCTTTGTTTTCTGGTCTTTCTCCCTTCTAAATTTCCCCAGATCTCTTTTCTTTCTACTTTCACTCTCCCTCTCTGTTCTCTAATTCTCTCCCTCACCGCCTCTATTTCTTATCTTATTCCTTTCTCTCTCGTTTCTCTCACTCTCACTCTCTTCTCTTTAGTTACCTCTCTGCTCGCTCTGGCCTTTTTCTTCAGTTCGTTTCTCCCCTCTATTTTTCTCTTTCCCATTGCTTTTCTTTCTGGTCTCTCTGTGTTTTCTCTATTTTTTTGTTCTCAGCTACCTTCCTTTTCTCTGTTTCCCGTTGTTCTTTCTCTCTTTGTAATTTCTTCTTCCTGTTATTGGAACCAATTTCCCCCGAATCTCTATAATTCTCATATCTGCCCCAAATTCCAGATTCGAAAGCCAATCAAGGACCATACACCTCACCCATGTGAACCTTATTAATTAATCGGTTAGACAAGAGGAATTACAAAGATGGAGAAAGCTCATTTGGATTCAGGAGTGGCGGGAGTAGTTGTCCGATGATAAGTAGGCTGCTTGGTGACAGTGATGGATATTGAATTTTGTGGGGAGGAGTTGTGACTATGGAGGATTTTGGCTTGTGGCCACTGTGAATTGATGGTTTGATTGCTGCAAGTAATTTGGGCGTACGTTGGCCATGGCTGTGTTGCTTCCGTAGTGGTGAGATGGAGCAATTGGCTTCGGCAGTGGTGACAGGGTGGTAGAGGGTGAAACAATTGGAGGTTGAGTGAATGTTTTTGGCTGCTAATGTGGTACTTGTGCTGTTGTTCCTTTTGCATGTGCGAGGAGGCAGTGACTTGGGGGTTAATTTGATGGTGGTTAAGGATTGGGTGGTGGTGGGTCTGGTGAGACTGGTTATGGGTAGGGATGTGAGATTGAGGATGTTTCTGCTATTGGTTTTGGCAGCTGGTAGCAGGTAGTTGTTGTTTGATTTTGGGTGATTGATTTTTGGTAGTTTTGGGGACACCAAATGGGTGTTTCAGGCAGTAGAGATGGTTGTTTGTGTAGGTCATGAGAATTAGTGATTTCTCTAGTGAATTAGAGATGGCTTGGATGTTGACTGTGGTGGCGTCAGGGTGGTGATGTTAAGGTACTAGTTTACTGTGATGGTGGTACCGGGTACTTCACTGGAGGTGGTGATGTAGTGGGTGGAGGAGGCTGCAAATGTTGAGCTGTTGCGGTGGTTGACTTGATTGTTCTTACTTGTAATTTTCCTTGCACGTGTTGGGGTTGTGAACTATGGGTGATTTTGGAATGTTTTTGGTGAAAATTGAATAGTGATTGGACTGGGCAGTGGCCCTCGTGGTAGCATCTTCAGGGCTATAATTGTGGGTATTGGCTACTGAAATGTTTGTAGTTGTCTAGTTGGTTTATACTAGGATTGATAGTGTTCCTGGTAGTGGCTTGAGGCCAATTTAGAGATAGTTTGTGGCTGTTTTGGGCAAGTTGGTTGGCTGTTTGCTTCTTTTATTTTTTACAGGTGGTGGAGCTAATGGGAGGAAAAAATGGTTTTTGGTGTTCGAAGGCTGTTTAATGAGGATTGGGCAAAGTTGGTGTTTTTGCAAGATGTATGTGTGAAGTCCCAATTGAGTGTGCGTCTGAGTACATGTTTGAGAGAGTGTGTGTTTTTTGTTTGTGAATTGTGTGGAAATGCTTAGTGTGAACTGTGTGTTCTAATTATGTCCGTGTGTGCTTATGTGTGTTCTGTGTGACTACTGTGTGTCGTGTGTGTGAAGTGTGAATTATGAACTTGTGAATCTGTGTAATGTGTGTATGATTGTGTGTGTGTGTGTGTGTGGTATGTATGACTGTGTGTAAATCTGCGTGTTTTTGGTTGTGTATTTGTGTGTGTAGTGTGTGTTTGTGCATGCAAGTGTGTGTATGCTAGTGTGTGAATGGTGTGTGAAGTAGTGTATGAAATTGGAGTAGTGTGTGTTCTTGGTGTTGTGTGTGTGTTAAGGGTGCGTTCATGGGGGAGTGTGTGTGATATATGAAGATGTGTGGTGTGTGTTCTTAGTGAAATGTTTGAAGATGAGTGTAGGAAAAAGTGTGTTTTTTGGTGTTCTTAGTATAATAAATAAAACTAAAAACTAAAAAATCTCTAGACTTTTTTTCCTTTCTCCCTTTTTAATCCTAAAAATGGGTTATTTATAGTGCAAGAAAGACTTATCTTCCAAGAAATGAGTAAAAGATCAAAATGCCCTTGGCAATCCAAAATTACAATTTTACCCTTACAAAAAATTAAAAATTTATATTCTCTTCCAAAACCACAAAAAATAAAAAAATTAAGAAAAATGTAAATAGCAATTCACCCTAACAAAAAAGTTAGAAAAATTTAGCAACATGCTTAAAAATCTAAAAATTAATTTAGGATCCAAAAATGACGAAAAATAGTATTTGGGAAGTGAAATGACAATTTTACCCTTGCACTCATGAAATGTACAGAAAAATATCAATTAAACCCGAATAAATTACAAAAATTTAGAAACATGTATAGAAATACAAAATATGTATTTAAAATCCCAAAATGAATAAAAAAATATTTATGTGCTGAAAATTACTATTTTGCCCCCAAAATTGCTGACTTTGACATTTTTTACCTGAAAATCAGGATTTGATACCAAATAGTAAAAATAAAGTCACCCAATGTTAGAAAATGAGCGATGTGTCAAAATTTGGTGTTTACAGCTTGCCTCTCTTAATCGGGAATCTCGTAGAGATTTCAGATAAAAATATAGATAATACCAAATTTTGACTTACTTGAATGTCAAAACAAATGCAAGCTCAAAGTTGAGGCAAACATTTGAATGAAAGGCAAACAAGTGAATATGTAAAAAAATGTGACCAATCTTTCTAAGAGCTGCCTACGTATTTCGGTGAAAGAAATTAGGTCAAATGTAGTTCCAAAAATGAAACGAAAAAGATTCAGCTGTCCGACTTCAAAAATAAAATAGAATGAAATATGAAACATTCAATTTGCTGGAAAGATGTGTGATCCCAATTTGCCAGTATTGATGAAATGTAAAGAAATTAAGTGTGAAACGTCTAGTTTGCAGGACAAATGCAATCATAGGTTGATGGGGTATATGCAAGGAAATTAAACATGAAGGTCTAGTTTGTTGGACATGCACCCAATTTGCTGGAGTGAAATGTAATGCAAAATTTGATTTGCTAGACTCGAAAATGTAAATACATGCCGTTTAGGCTGCTGAACGGATGCATGGCCTTAGGCTGCCAAGATTGATGAATACAAAGTTTGGGCTACCAAACTTGAAATGTAAATAATAGATGCCAACCAGGTTGCTGAACTGATGCATGATCTTGGGCTACCAAGCTTGATGAATCTAAAGTTGGACTACCAACTTGAAATGTAAATAACATATACCGACCAGTCTACTGTACCGATGCATGACTTTGTGTTGCCAAAATTGATGAATGCAATGCAAAGTTTGGGTTGCCAGACTTGAAAATGTAAATAGATGCCATTCAGGCTGCTGAACGGATGCATGACATTGGACTGCCAAGGTTGATGAATGCAAAATTTGGGCTGCCAAACTTGAAATGTAAATAACAGATGCCGACCAGACTGCTGGAAGGGTGCATGATCCTAGACTGTCAGAATTGATGAATGTAATGTTTGGGTTGCCAAACTTAAAAAGTAAATAATATATGTCGATCAGGCTATTGGACGGATGCATGGCTTTGAGCTATCAAGGTTGATGAATGCAATGCAAAGTTTGGATTGCCAGACTTGAAAATGTAAATAGATGCCGTTCAGATTGTTGAACGGATGCATGACCTTGGGCTGCCGACGTTAATGAGTGCAAAGTTGGGTTGCCAACTTGAAATATAAATAACATATGCCGTTCAAGTTACTGAACGGATGCATGATTTTGGACTGGCAAGGTTGATGAATGCAAAGTTTAAGTTTTCAAACTTGAAAAGTAAATAATATATGCTGACTAAACTGCTGGATGGATGCATGATTCTAGGCCGTCATGATTAATGAAAATGTAAAGTTTGGGCTATCAAACTTAGAAATGTAAATAGACAAATACATGATCCTGTGTTGTGAAGATTGATGAAATGGAAAGTTTGGGCTGTCAGACTTAGAGTGTAAATAAGCAAATACCGACCAGGCTGCTGGACAGATGCATGATTTAGGGTAGCCAAAGTTGATGAATGCAATGTAAAATCTAGACTGCCAAACTTAAAAATATAAATAGGTGCCATTCAGTCTACTGAACGGATGTATGACCTTGGACTGCCTAAACTGATGAATGCAATGTTTGGCAGCTACACTTGAAATGTAAATAACAAAAGCCGACCAAACTACAGGATGAACACATGACCATGGGTTGCCAAAATTGATGAATGCAATGCAAAATCTAAGCTGCCAGACCTGAAAATGTAAATAGATGACGTTCAGGTTGTTGAACGGATACATAACTTTAAGTTGCCAAGGTTGATCAATGCAAAGTTTGGACAGCTAAACTTAAAATGCAAATAACAGATGCCAATCAAGTTGTTGGACGGACACATGATCTTGGATTGTCAAGGTTGATGAATGCAAAGTTTGGGCTGCTAAACTTGAATTGTAAATGAACAGATGCCGACTAAGCTGCTTGACGGATGCATGACTTTGGGCTACCAAGATTGATGAATGCAAAGTTTGGGCTGCCAAATTTGAAATGTAAATAACAGATGTCGACTAAGCTATTGGACGGATGTATGACCTTGAGCTACCAAGATTGATGAATGCAAAGTTGGGTTACCAAACTTGACATGTAAATAACATATGCCGACCAGGCTGCTGAACAGATGCATGACCTTGAGCTACCAAGGTTGATGAATGTAAAGTTGGACTGCTAACTTGGAATGTAAATAACATATGCCATTTAGGCTATTGAACAAATGCACGATTTTAGACTGCCAAGTTTGATAAATGCAAAGTTTGGGTAGCCAACTTGAAATGTAAATAACATATACCGCTCAAGTTGCTAAACAGATGCATGACCTTGGGCTGCCAAGATTGATGAATGCAAAGTTGAGCTGCTAACTTGAAATGTAAATAACATATGATGACCATGTAAGGTAATAGCATAGGTAACGCAGTGAAAAAATAAAAATTTATTACCTTAACCATGGATCTCTTCGATTTATTCATATGATTAACAAGGGGGTTTGCATGAAGATTACCTTAAGTACAGAAGATTTTTATACTTCTAGGCAAAGATCCTTCGAAGAAGATGTTAGATCTACCACGAAAAAGCCATCCAAGCGTAGAGCCTCTAACGATATCCACACGAACAACTTCTTTGGGAACCTTGTAGGCTTGCTTGCTTTGACTTTTGAGTGCTAACTCCCTTGAATTATTTAAGAACACAAGAAGAAGAAAAACCTAACAGTTAGGAGAGAAAGAGAGAGACGCCTAGAGAGAGAATGAGGCGTGTCTTCTTCTTTCAATTTTCTCTCACTAGTTTTCTTTTTTGTTTTGCAATAATAATTCAAGAGTCAAAGCATGAACCTATTTATAGAGGTAGTATTCTAGTCTTTTAGGAAATAAAGCTAATTGGAAACCAAGAAAGTTTAGGTAACTTACTTTAAGCTAATCCTTCTCCTTTAGGAAATCTATTCCATAAGGAAACCAATTAGTTACTTTATTTCTTTTAAGAAACCAATTTCCTGCAAGACTTAGAATATTTATAAACAAGTCTTTTAAGTTAATTTATCTCATAAATTAACCTCATAAGTATCTCATACTTATCTTAATTACATTTTAACCCAAAGATTTTGTTCTTTATGTGTGTGACCCATTAGGTTCCATTCACGTTGGTAATAAGTATAAATTATAACTCATTAATTGAGTTAGATAAATTAAACACTTTTAATTTATCATTAATTCACTAATTAATCAATTCATACTTATAGATCACGAGTGGCGTCTAGCAATGCATCATGACCACCCAAGTGAATAGGAAAGTCATATGGTAAACCATACCCTTCAATGACAATGTTACCGTGTAATCAATATCCTTTCACCACACTATATCCCAATTAGTCTAAAAGTATAGTGCATACTTTAATAATGACTAATTTATATTTTCTTGTTCTAGAAATATAACTCTCCATGATGTATAACCTTGAACTACTTCCAAGTTATACTATCACTTCTGCAGAAGATTTATGAGTTAATATTTCCAATAAGTGGCCATATAGGGATATACTCACCTATTAAGGAGTGGTGAATCCTATATTGATTACTCACTACCTTTCCATGCTTCAAACTATACCCAATCTCTAACCTATGGGCTACCCTTTTATGGGCACCGAGAAATAGAGTCAAAGTATAGCAATCTACACTCAAGATACTATGGTAATCTCAAGTCAAAGAATCACTTACACTATAGTCATTAAGAGTTCAACCATTGGCACTATAGTTGAAACTCTTGGCGGATCAATCCAATGAACTTGTTCTCAAACAAGCATCAACATACCAGTTTAAGTGTCACGCACACCATAGTCAATGAGATCAACTACTACTTACCATAAGTAGAGGCAAAGTATGTGCTAGTCTATCCGCATTAATGATGTCCAATCTCATTAATACTATGACTAGGGATATTTAAGAATATGACTTTATGTATTAGAGTCTCATAATTGTAACCCTTACAATCTCTAATACACAGTCAATATTCTAAGGACTTTATCAATCAAACAAGTAACATGGAAACACAAGTATAGATGATAAAGAAAAATACTACATGGATAAATATAACATAAATAAACGTAACACAAAACACCTTAAACCATCTTGGTTTTAGGGCATACACTAACAGACCAGGCTGTTGGACGGATGCATGACTTTGGAATGCCAAGGTTAATGAATCCAATGTAATGTCTGGGCTACCAAACTTGTGAATGTAAATAGATGCCGTTCAAGCTGCTAAACAAATGCATGACCTTGAGTTGTCAAGGTTGATGAATGCAAAGTTTGGGCTGCTAAACTTGAAATGTAAATGAACAGATGCCAACCAGGTTGCTGGACAGATGCATGACCTTAGGCTGCCAAGATTGATGAATGCAAAATTAGGCTGCCAACTTGAAATGTAAATAAACAGATGCCGACCAAGTTGCTGGACGAATGCATGACCTTGGACTGCCAAGGTTGATGAATTCAATGTAAAGTCTAGGCTACAAGTCTAAAATAGACAAAAAGCGAGTCCAAACTGTTGGACAAAATAAATTCATATATTAAAAATGCAAAAAGTGAGCACAAGCTGCTAGACAATCTAAATTCATAAAGTAAATGCAGAAAGCGGGCTCAAGTTGCTGGAAAAAATAAATTCATAAACTAAATGCAAAAAGTAAGTCTGGACTGCTGGACAAAATAAATTCATAAACTAAATGCAGAAAGCGAGTTCAGGCTGCTGGACAACATAAATTCATAAACTAAATACAACGTCTGGGCTGCCGACTAAAATGGACAAAAAGTGAATCCAAACTGTTGGGCAAAATAAATTCATAAACTAAGTGTAGAAAGCGAGTCCGGGCTACTGGACAAAATAAATGCATATGAAAATGTAAGATACAGAGAAATTTAAACAAATACTGAACATAGCATTGAACTTAACTCAAAAACTAATTTTTCTCTTTTTCTCTTTTTTTCTTTTTTTCTTTTTTTCTCTTTTTCTTTTTTAGTTCTTTTTCCTTTTTCCTTTTTTTCAATTTTCAATTTCTTTTAGCCCCAGTATTAGTTTCCAACTAATTTGAAAATCACCTATTCCAAAATTTGGCCTTGTGTAAAAACATCAAAATCTATTTGAAATCAATCTTTTCAAAAATTTTCCCTAGTGTAAATTAGTCTTTCTAAAATCCTGCTTAAGGTATAATGCATCAAGATCACTTTGAAATTGAAATTTTTTTGTTAAAAAAAAATTTTCCCCAATATATGACTCTCAAATCAATTTGAAATCATTCCTTTCAAAATTTGGCCCGTTTAAAACATCAAAATTCATTTGAAATCAATCCTTCTAAACATTTGCCCCAGTATGATTCAAATTAATTCCATTTGAAGTCGATCCTTTAAAATTTACCCTAATGTGAATTTTAAGGTAGTCCTTCCTCAAAACAGGTTCAAATATAAAACATCAAGATCAACATGAAACTGAAAATTTTAAAAAATTTTGCCCCAATATCAATTTGGAATCAATGTTTGGATTTGAATTTTACCCCAATTTTCTCTTTTTGACTAAGACCTCGAATGATGGTGGTGTGATCTCACTTGCAAAACAGAGAAAACAACAACAATTGCAAAAGTGATGCCACCACATGGTGGTTGCTTGACTCCACTAGCACATATAAGCATGAGAACTGACATCCCAAATATCAAATAAAATCTCTTATGTTACCTTTTGCAAGTCCCCAATTGAATAGGTTCTAGTTCATAGTTCATATCAAATTTTCCAAAATAGTCTTTCAATTCATGTATGCCTTTGACTTCTGAAAACTTGGGATTGTGTTTGAGTTTAATGCAAGTAACCACCATTATTCAATTTCATACAAGAACATTTTATGTGCACTAATTCAAAAGAACTATTGTACAACAAACAACACAAGATACACAAAAACTAAAATAGTAAAATACAATCAAACAAATATTTTTCAAAATTGACTTTGAAATGATGGCTTAAAAGATGCCTTTTAATCTTTAGAATGCCGTTCTTTTGAATTCCGAGATTGCCACAAAATAATCAATACAGACGAGAAATCTCAAGCAACTGTAGTCATCAACTTTCAAATGAATTCCATGTTAGCATATTGGCTTTCTTACTTATGCAACTTCAATTGTCAACTTGACCGAATTGCGATGCCGCCCTTCCAGATTATCAACCCTAGAGGAAGAAATTTTTTAGAGTCTTTTTCTTTTCATTAAACAAACGAATATTTTGAAAAACATTTGGGCATCAGTAAGGTAATCTTCCCTTGATGATTTGGGATAGATATATTAACATCATATGCCTTTTTGATTTGTAAATTTTCATTTCAAAATCGTCACAAAAGACAGACGGAAGTGGGTAACATTCTCGACTTTTGTAATGGGGTCAGGTAATCTACTGGAAATGTTATGGTTAGAAAGCAAAATTCACGAAAGGTTCAATTAACTTTGAGGTCGCATTTCCAAATAATTCATCCCAACTTTACTACTTGGTCTTGGGTTATTCTTATTTTCTTTTTCATTTTCTAAAAATATTTGTCCCAATTTTATTACTTTCTTCGGGCCTTTTTTTCTCTTTTTTTTCTTCTCTTCTTCTTTTTTTTTCAATTGTCTCCTTTTCCTTTTCTTTTTCTTTTTTCTTTTCTTTCATCTTTTTTTTTGAAACACAAGTCAAAAATAAAATTTGCCCTAGTGTGGGATGTAATTACCACAAAATTGCCCAGTGTGGAGTGCGATCATTAGGTGGGTTATGAAACGAAAATCACATATTCTGGAAGCTCAAAGGGAAAAACTAGGGGACGAAAATGTTTAAGGAAAAGAAAGAAGGCCCAAATTTGATCTGTCTCTATTTTTAAATAATTTTTGAAAGAAAATTTACTAAATCAAATAAGAAACTCCTTTATGCTGCCTGAATTAATGATTGAGGGAAATATTCGACCATCTACTTCTACTAGAACACTATCTCCCTTAGACAATGTTTCTCCTCTTTTCGTGCTCTAGTTGATTCAAATTCTGTCCAGATGTCATTAATATGCAAAGATCCCAAAAACTTGTGTACCAATTGATGTTCACCGAGATATACTACGGATCGTTAGGCAAGTATACCTATCATTTCTATAGTATAGTATAGATGAATATCAGGTATCGTTTCTCACAAGGACTATGACTACTAGTACTAACTCTTGTCCTATTATTTAACCTCAAAAAGAGTGAATGAGAATTAATTCAATTGCTGCAAAATTTAAATAAACACTAATCTAATTTGACCAAAGTAGGATAACACTAGGACAATAAATAATTGAATTCAACAATTAATCAAGAGAGAACCTAGATTGGGAATTTGCCTAGTCATCCTCGTTGTAGTTCAATTCTTGGTCAATTAAGTTACTAATTTTCCTAGACCCCAAAATCCCTTTTATGGCGTATAACCTCTTTCAAAGATTATACTCCCTATCCCTTTAGTTGATTAGTGAGAATCTCTTCTTCACTAATACCCTAAAAGAATGATTCAGAATCGTGGATTTCACAAAATGAGTTAAGTTTGAATCTAACTTGGAAAAACTTAAGCCATCCTATCTCTAGTGATTCTTGCATGCCTTCTTATTTGTGAAGTGATTTAAATCAACCAAGTAATTTCTCAATTAACTTAAGTTGAAATCGTGGATTAGAAAAAGAGCATGAACAACCTAATCCAATCATACAAATAAATCTACAAATAACTCGAGGTAAAAATAGTAACTTTCATTGGCCAAATTAAATCAATCCACAAGAAGTAAACTAGGGTTTAACCCATCTAGGTTCCTAACAAATTAGTTCATAATGGAATAAGGAAATTCAACAATCAACAGAGGAAGAACAATAAAACCCATTCTCATGGCGAATTTGAGTCTTCAAGTGTTGTTGTGGAGATCCTCCTTCCTTTATTGCTGCAATCTTCTTATTTAGAACCCTTGCAAGTGTCCTTCTTGATTCGTTGGAGATTAGAGTCTTGAAACCCTTGCCTCTCTTGCTTGGTTTTCTTTTACTGGTTCTCTCCTTTTGAAGTCTAGAAGCCTTGTTCTGCCTGTTTGTCTAGTTACCAACTGAATCCTCCTTTAAAAATCTTCAACGCTTGTAAAAAACGCGTTAGATCACAACTGCAGTAAGTAGGCCACAGGGAAGGCCGTGGTGCAGCCTTACCTGCAGCGTTGGTCAGATGGTCTATTTCGCTTCTACTTGCTTGGGCTGTCATTCTTACCTTGGCCATGGGGAAGGTCGTGGCACGGCCTAGCCCGCGACCTTGGTTAGAAACTCTATTTCTTCCTTAAAAACTCCAGTTGGCATGTTCAACACTTCGCTCGAGGGATCAACTTTGAATCTGGTGGTATATTAAGTGCGGTGATCGCCAGTTGACCTCAATTAGCATAGATATATGTGAAAATCTTGTCAAACACGTCAAAAACAATCGAATGAATAAAAGTCACTGTCATGGACTCTAAGTAGAGAAAACTTAACAAATAAGTAATAAAACAACTGAAAATCTTTACAAACCTACACCTAAACACTAAGAATAGCTATTTCATTGTGGCACATATAGCTATGTCATTGTGGCACATATCAAATCCCACCACACTTAAGCCATTGCTTGCTCTCAAGCAATGAACTCTAATGCACTCAAACAATGACTCAGCTAGAAGGGAAAATATGCACGCATCTCTAAAATATCTTCTTTGCCAACCCAGGAAAACTAACACAAAAATATTCATAATTACCTCAAATACAAATCATGCTAAGCAAAGGAAAATGAATTAGCCTTTGATTAAAATAGTTTAACATGTTCTTCCTTGATACTCTCTTTTCTTTTTCTTTTCCTTTTTCTCATTTTTTTAGGTAAAAAGAGTAACTACGCTCATATTTCTACTGACTTCACTGTATCACAATTTTTTTTCATAGCCTTTAGCTTTGAGAAATGACATTGCCCCTTTTGAGCAAGTCATCTTCAATCAAGCCTTGCTATTTGGATAATCATAATTCAAATGTTATTTGACGCGAAAATTGACATTTTTAGATGAAGATTCCCGGTTACTAGGCATATGAATCGTTGGAGCAGAGTGCTAATGATTCATTATTCCACTTTTTTTCAGGTAAAAAGAAAAAATAATAAGAGAAAAGGGAAGACCATTATCAAAATTGCAAAAAATCTCAACCTAATTCCTCTTGCTTTACCTAGCCTAGTTTCTCTAAGGTAAAAATTCCTAATTTCGTATTCGAATTTTCATTCTACTCCCCTCTGTATACGTGTTGCTTTTTGTTCCAAAGTGAAAATGCTATGAGTTGTAGTATGCAATCAAAGAATGGCTGTAGCACATCATAATGAAAAATAAACATAACATTAATTATCAAAGTTAGTTAGTACCAAAGTGACAAGTAAGAAGAAAACAGTTAGACAAGCCCAAATTAAGAGAAACAAAAATAAGCAAATGAAAACATAAAACAAAGAAAAAGTGAGCATGATTTATGGATCATGTCGGTAGGCCCTCCATGTGTTCAACTCATCTTCGAGAGAGGTCATCCTTTCTTCTACTAATGCCAACCGCCCCTCTAAAGACTCCATACGACCCTCCATCCTTTCCATCACAAATCTAGTGCCTCGTGCCTCCCCTAAGATGGATTGAAACATGTTGTAAACAGACTGCTACTCATGTGTTTGTGAAGGCTCTCCTTGTTCCATGTATTGCATCTCCTCTTCCTCTGCCAATGGATCATCGCCATGCTCAATAGCATTAACCACATACATTTTGTCTGAGTGCACAATACTCTGCAGGCATGCAACAGCTACGTGTCTCTATGGTCGGTGCTCCTCTTCGTTTGACCCTCCAATGGGACTCCATAGGCTTTAAAAACAAGGGATAGGAGTTGGGGAAATTTGAAGCATGATTTAACACCGCTTGGATTGGCTACATTTCCCATATGGCTGATCACATAACAATAGAGCGGGGTGTCGATTTCCATTTCACAAACTTGTTTGTCGTGGATCATTTCATCTAAGAAGTAGATGTCACTATATCGGCATTCATTTTTCCTGCTTCTCTTGGGCAAAATATTGTGGGCAAAGATAAAAATTGCAGCATGATAGGGAACAACAAAATCATTAGCTTTGAAGAATCTTTTAGTTCCCCTATGGGCGAACTGTTCCATGACATTGAATCTATTGCCAGCCTTGAGTGGTGTCCATTTTCCTAGCCATTTGAACTTTTTTTTGTACACAATTTTAGTCCCACTATTGGGGCATTGTAATATTCCAACCAGGTCCTTTCATGTTAGAAATATTCTTTGACCTCGTACTATCATTACCAAGTAAGAACCTCCATATTTGTCCTTGTCCTCAATGTTGGCATGAAATTCTCTAATGAGGTCAGGATAATAATACTTTGGCAACCTCAGCAGTCCATCCCAACCCAATTTGGCGAACATCTTTGTGATGTGTAGGTAAGCATCCACGTTCTCGGCTACATCCTTCTCAATTATGATTTCTTTATGCTCATGGTCCAGATACCATTGCTGATTCTCCAATGAGGTGAACCTTGATTCATCGTACTTGGGTTCACGAGGTGATTCACGTGGTGGCTATGATGAGGATCCCTCCCCTCTTTGCCTCTTCGACCATATGGACCTCGAAGGGCCTCCTGCCATCTTTGTTCTCGGCATTATCCTGTATGAAGATAGACAATTATTCGTAAATAATGCTACGAGTATGCTTAATAGAGATGCATTCCATACAAGAACCTATGGTTCCTACAAACACAATTTTAACTAACACCACATCTATGTACAAAGTAAATCCTCAAATTGTTGGAATTGCACTTCACATATGATAGGAGTGTAAGGTAATAGCATAGGTAACGCAGCGGAAAAATAAAAATTTATTACCTTAATCATGGATCTCTTTGACATATCTATATGATTAACAAGGGGGTTTGCATGAAGATTACCTTAAGCACAGAAGATTTCTATGCTTCTAGGCAAAGATCCTTCGAAGAAGATGTTAGATCTACCACGAAAAGCCCTCCAAGCGTAGAGCCTCTAACGATATCCACACGAACAACTTCTTTGGGAACCTTATAGGCTTGCTTGCTTTGACTTTTGAGTGCTAGCTCCCTTGAATTATTTAAGAACACAAGAAGAAGAAAAACCCTAACACTTAGGAGAGAGAGAGAGAGAGAGAGACGCCAAGAGAGAGAGAGAGAGGCGTGCCTTTTCTTTTCTATTTTCTCTCACTAGTTTTCTTTTTGTGTAGCAACAACAATTCAAGAGTCAAAGCATGAACCTATTTATAGAGGAAGTATTCTAGTCTTTTAGGAAATAAGGCTAATTAGAAACCAAGAAGGTTTAGGTAACTTACTTTAAGCTAATCCTTCTCCTTTAGGAAATCTATTCCATAAGGAAACTAATTAGTTACTTTATTTCTTTTAGGAAACAAATTTCCTGCAAGACTTAGAATATTTATAAATAAGTCCTTTAAGTTAATTTATCTCATAAATTAACCCCATAAGTATCTCATACTTATCTTTATTACATTTTAACCCAAAGATTTTGTTCTTTATGTGTGTGACCCATTAGGTTCCATTCACGTTGGCAATAAGTATAAATTATAACTCATTAATTGAGCTAGATAAATTAAACACTTTTAATTTATCATTAATTCACTAATTAATCAATTCATACTTATAGATCATGAGTGGCGTCTAGCAATGCATCATGACCACCCAAGTGAATAGGAAAGTCATATGGTAGACCATACCCTTCAATGACAATGTTATCGTGTAATTAATATCCTTTCACCACACTATATCCCAATTAGTCTAAAAGTATAGTGCATACTTTTAAATGACTAATTTATATTTTCTTGTTCCAGAAATATAACTCTCCATGATGTATAACCTTGAAACTACTTCCAAGTTATACTATCACTTCTGCAGAAGATTTATGAGTTAACATTTCCAACAAGTGGCCATATAGGGATATACTCTCCTATTAAGGAGTGGTGAATCCTATATTGATTACTCACTATCTTTCCATGCTTCAAACTATACCCAATCTCTAACCTATGAGCTACCCTTTTACGGGCACCGAGGAATAGAGT
This sequence comes from Mitragyna speciosa, assembly GCA_024721245.1. Classification (NCBI taxonomy): domain Eukaryota; kingdom Viridiplantae; phylum Streptophyta; class Magnoliopsida; order Gentianales; family Rubiaceae; genus Mitragyna; species Mitragyna speciosa. Next base: position 21,920,390 of record CM045553.1, read on the forward strand.
CAAAGTATAGCAATCCACACTCAAGATACTATGGTAATCTCAAGTCAAAGGATCACTTACACCACTGCCATTAAGAGTTCAACTATTGGCACTATAGTTGAAACTCTTGGCGGATCAATCCAATGAACTTGTTCTCAAACAAGCATCCACATACCAGCTTAAGTGTCACGCACACCATAGTCAATGAGATCAACTACTACTTACCATAAGTAGAGGCAAAGTATGTGCTAGTCTATCCGTATTAATGATGTCCAATCTCATTAATACTATGACTAGGGATATTTAAGAATATGACTTTATGTATTAGAGTCCCATAATTGTAACCCCTTACAATCTCTAATACATAATCAATATTCTAAGGACTTTATCAATTAAACAAGTAACATGGAAATACAAGTATAGATGATAAAGAAAAATACCACATGAATAAATATAACATAAATAAGTGTAAATATAAAAACACCTTAAACCATCTTGGTTTTAGGGCATACACTAACAAGGAGATAGTAATGGAGTAGTCCTTGAGTAAAAAGAGGAATAATCAGTCAAATTAACAATCCATTAGAAGGAATATGAATATAAGGGTTATTGTTGCTAATTTAGCTTCAATATTCCATGTGTCCTTCTAAATGCACATTATTAGATTTGATAATATTCCAAGAACATTATTCAATCAGGAATCCATGAAAAATCTCCATTCATACTAAAATTATCAATTCCAATACATAAGGGTAACAAAATTGAAAACTCATTAAATATAAACTACATTGCCCCAAACTTATCATCCACTCATTATCCATCAATAAAAGACTCTAGCACATATCATGAAATTCAATAATCAAAACCCAAATTGAACATATAATTCACTAAGACATGTAAGGATATAATTATCAAATCTCAAAAATTAGCCTCTAATTCAACTAGCCCATGCTTTATTCAGTCTCAAATCATAAAATAAGCATCCAAAATAAGCCATGAAATTCAAAATATGGACTAACAATACCTGCATTCAAATTTGAGTAAAATAGTATATCTATTCTTAGTCCAAGAAAATTCATTAGATTGGATGTAATTAACCATAAAACTTAATAGTGAGACTAAATAAAGTATGAAGAGTCGAAAGTGATCAATCATACCTTCAAAATTTGGGTGAAAAGTGCTAGATTAGAACAAAGCATCTAAGTAGGTGAAGTGATTGAAGACTTTGAGAAATCCTCTTCTTTTCTCCAAAATCTGTAGGTGGATTGACTGTAATGGAGTGGGAGATGATGCTTTTTGAGGATTAAAGGGTAGATGAAGGTGTAGGAAGAAGGATTAGGAAGTAGAAAGGAGGGGTTCTTGCCAAAGAAAAGAAAGAAGACAGAGTTTTTGAAAATTATAGCGTAGAACACCCTTTTTCGTGAAATCTAAACGAGGCCGCAGGGAAGGCCGTGGTGTGGCCTCGCTTGCGACCTTCATCAGATTATGTGTAAAAATAAAGTGTGGCCTCTCACCTTGGTCATGGGGAAGGTAGTGGCATGGCCTTGGTCAGAAGGCTTAAAATTTGTGTTTTCTTCACTCAAAATTGAGCTTCAAACTCAGATCTAACACTTTAAGGTTCTAGTGAGTGCTTACACCTAGGAAATTTAGTACTAATCACTAGAAAAACATGCATAGGGTATACTCATCCACTAACTAAAGCATTCCCTTTTGTCATTGGACCGGTAAAAGACTCAACAAACACATTATTAAAGAAATTATATTAAACTAACGAAACAAATTAAAAATTTTCAATTACCAAAAAGAAATAATACTAAGATGTTGGGTTGCCTCCCAACTAGCATTTTGTTTAGCGTCGTTAGCTCGACGTTCACTAGGTGCTCACGAATTGGGGTCATAGAGGTAGTGAACCTCCCTCACTTGATCATTGAAGTCTCCTCCAAGGTAGAACTTGAGTCGATGTCCGTTAACTTTGAATGTTCCCTTGTCCTTGTGTGTGATTTCTACAACATCATAAGGGAAAACTTGATTAACCACAGACGGTTCAGACCATCTAGACTTAAGTTTACCTAGAAAGAGGACGAAGTCTAGAATTAAAAAGCAGGACTTGGTCTCCGAGCTGAAACTCTTCGGCTGCTTGATATTGCGATCATGCATTGCCTTCATCTTTTCCTTATAGATTCCTTGCAACTTTCATAAGCTTCTTGACGGTCATTCATCAAGTTTCATTCAGCTAGAACTTCCTCTTTTCACCTACACAATTAAGATCAAAGTTAAGGCTCTTAATAGCCCAATAAGCCTTATGTTCTAACTCCACAGGTAAGTGACAAGATTTTCTATAAACCAGCCTATAAGGAGTAGTTCCTATAGGAGTCTTGTAGGCTGTCCTATAGGCCCATAATGCATCATCTAGCTTAATAGAACAGTCCTTCCTAGAATGCTTAACTATCTTTTTCAGTATTCTCTTTAATTCTCTATTTGTTACTTCAACCTGACCACTACTCTAAGGGTGATATGAGGTAGCTACTTTGTGAGTCACACCAAACTTATTGAGCACTTTTTCAAATTGTTGGTTACAAAAGTGAGTGTCTCTATCAGTAATTATTGCTCGAGGTGTGCCAAATCTTATGAACAATTTTCTTAGAAATTTCACCACTACCCTAACATCATTTGTAGGTAAGGTTTGAGCCTCCACCTACTTAGAGACATAGTCAACTGCCACTAAAATATATTTATTCCCAAAAAATACTAGAAAAGGCCCAATGAAATCTATCCCCTATAAATCAAAGATTTCACATTCAAGAATAAGAGATTGAGGCATTTCATCCCTATGAGAGAGGTTACCTGATCTTTGACACTCATCACATTTCTCAACATACTTTCTGGCATCTTTAAACAATATAAGCTAGTAGAGACCTCTCTCGAGGATTTTCTTGCCATCACATTAGCTTGGTAATGGCCTCTAGCGGGCCCCTTGTGACAATGCTTTAGCATGTCCTCTGCCTCAGGATAGTTCACACACCTCCGTATGACATGATTTGTTTAAATCTTAAACAAATATGGATCATCCCATAAGTAATAGCTCAACTCAGAGAAGAATTTCTTCTTCTTCTGATGAGTCATTTTCGTGGGGAGAACCCGTGAAGCCAAATAATTAGCTATGTCAGCAAACCAGGGGGTATGAAGATAGGAAGAAGAAAATGTATAGAGCCTGTCATCAGGAAACTCCTCGTGGATTTCTCCCTCGTATGGATCTTCGAATTGGTTATTCTCAAGGTGAGAAAGGTGATCTGCCACCAGATTCTTTGCTCCTTTCTTGTCCTTGATCTTAATGTCAAACTCCTACAGCAATAACACCCATCTAATCGGTCTAGGCTTAGCATCATTCTTACTCAAAAGATACCTAAGTGTAGAGTGATCAGTGTATACAATAACTTTAGACATAATAAGATAGGATCTAAATTTATCAAAAGCATAATCTATCGCAAGCAACTTTTTTTCTATTGTGGTATAATTTTCTTGAGCATCATTCAGAGTTTTGCATGCATAGTAGATAGGGCAAAAATGCCTATCCTTCTGTTGTCCAAGTACTGCAGCCACTGTAAAATCACTAGTATCGTACATTAGTTCAAAAATTAAAGACCAATCAGGTGTTACCATAATTGATGAGTAAGTTAATTTCTCTTTTAAAATACAAAAGGCATTCAAGCAATCATTATCAAAATCAAAGGAAACATCCTTTTCTAGCAATTTCATTAAAGGTTTGGCTATCTTGGAGAAATATTTGATAAACCTTCTATAAAAACCAGCATGTCCAAGAAAGCTCTTAATTGCCTTAACTGAATTAGGTGGTGGCAATTTTTCTATGGTTTTCATTTTTGCCATATCTACTTCAATGCATCTTTTTGAAATTTTATGACCTAATACTATGAATTCCTGAATCATAAAATGGCATTTTTTCCAATTTAGCACTAGATTGGTTTCCTTACACCTTCTAAGTACCCTATCTAAATTAATAAGACATAAGTCAAAGGAATCACCAAAAATAGAAAAATTGTCCATAAATACCTCCATGATGTCCTCGACTAGGTCATCAAATATGGCTACCATGCATCTCTAAAATGTCGCTGGTGCGTTGCAAAGTCCAAAGGGCATCCTCCGATATGCAAAAATGCCATACGGGTAGGTGAAGGTCGTCTTTTCTGGATGTTCAGGGGCTATTGGAATTTGGAAGTACTCCAATAGTCTATCTAGGAAGCAATAATACTCGTGCCTAGAGAGTTTCTCCAACATCTGGTCAATGAAGGGTAACGGGTAATGATCCTTGCATGTAGCATTGTTCAGCTTCCTGTAGTCTATGCAGACTTTCCATCTAGCGACGGTCCTCATTGGGATAAGTTCGCTCTTCTCGTTTGGAACTACCGTCATGCCTCCTTTTTTTGGTACTACCTGCATAGGGCTCACCCAAGAATTGTCAGATATAGGATAAATAATTCCCGCGTCAAGTAGTTTATTATCTCTGCCTTCATCACATCTTTCATATTCAGATTTAGCCTCATTTGGGGTTGCACCACCGACTTGAAATCATCTAATAGCAGTATCTTGTGAGTGCAAAAGGAGAGGCTAATACTCTTGTTGTCAGATATCTTCCATGCAATAGCCTCCTTATGCTCCTTCAACACTTGTAGTAGCCTTTCCTTCTTTTGTTCTTCTAGTCCTGATGCTATAATTACTGACAGTTTTGAATTTTTTGCTAGGAATGCGTATTCCAGATGATCGGGTAATCTCTTCAACTCCAGTTTAGGGGGATCCTCAATTGAAGGCTTAAGACCACCTCCACTTGTTCCATCTAGTTCCTCAAACGGTTTGATTATTCTCATCGGCTCCTTAGTTTCCAAATGAGCCACCTGCTCTTTGATTTCTAGGTCGAACAATGAACTTTCCCTATGGATGATACATGATTCCAATGCATCATCTGTAGAAATCTCTTGCAAAATAGAAAATGCCTCGATAACAGTACTATCTACATAAAAACATGTATCATCTCTATCTAGAGAATGTCTCATGGCTTTAGGTATCCTGAAGACCACTTTCTCATCCTTTACTCTAAGAGTCATTTTGCTGCATGAACATCTATTAATGCTTTAGCAGTAACCAGGAAAGGTCGTCCTAGAATTAGAGGAAACTCTAGATCATCTTTCATGTCTAATATAACAAAATTCACAAGAAAAATGAATTTATCTATTTTGACCAAAACAGCCTCTATGATACCCCTAAGATATTTAATAGAGCGGTCTACCAATTATATACTCATCCTAGTGGGGGTGGGATCTCCTAGACCTAGTTTCAAATACATATCATATGGCATTAAATTAATGCTTGCTCTTAGGTCAGCCAAGCTATCAATAGATAAACTACTGATGTCACAAGGAATAGTGAAATTTCCTGGGTCTTTCAATTTCTACGGCGGTTTATTGTAGAATAGCTGAGCATTCTTCATTCAGTGTGACAATTGAGAGCTCTTCCAATTTCCCTTTATTTGTCAGCAGGTCCTTCAAGAACTTCGCATATTTGGGCATCTACGATAAGGCATCAACAAATGGTATGTTAATATGTAATTGTTTAAAAAGTTTAAAAAACTTACCGAATTGCTCATCCTTGTGGTCTTTCTGAAATCTGCTCGAATATGGAATAGGGGGCTTGTATTCTTTCACCATCTTTTTCTTTGGTTCCATCTCCTTGCTCTACTCATCTTCTTTTTTTTAACCCTTTTTTCAATAGAAATTTCCTTTTTCTCCCTTGCCTCTTCACCTTCAAACTCCTTGCCACTCCTTAATATGACTACTTTTGCCTGCTTTCTTGGGTTGGTCTCGGTGTTGCTTGGGAGGGTTCCTTGAGGTCATTCTAAAATCAACTTAGCAATTTGGCCAATCTGATTCTTTAGATTATGTATATTGCTTATTGATTCCTTAAAGACACCTCAGTGCTCTGGAAGCGTGTCTCTAATGTTTGGATGAATTTAGTCATTAGGTCCTCTAGACTTGGCTTCTTCACCTGAGGTTGGTGGAATCCTGGTGGAGGTTGTCTTTGCTATCCTTAATTCCCCCATGAGAAGTTGGGGTGATTTCTCCATCCAAGGTTACATGTGTTGCTATAGGGATTATTTTGGGGTCTCGGTGCATTTCTTATATAGTGAGCTTGTCCATCAGTATTCTGTGTGGCACCGAGTACTGGATACTCTTGATTGCCATGACCTTCCCCACAAAGGTCACAATGTATCACTTGAACTAGTCTTTGTGTAGTTGAAAGTCCATCTATTTTCTTGCTTAGTGCTTCCACTTGGATCGCCAATGCAGTGACTGCATCTATATCATAAACTCCCGCTAGCTTAGGAGGTTTGGGACGACTGCCTTGCCATTGGTAGCTATTGATTGCCATCTCCTCTATCAACTCGTGGGCAACTTCTAGTGTCTTGCTATTTAGAGTCCCTCCAGCAGTTGCAACTATCATCTGTCTGGTCGTCGAGCTTAGTCCATTGTAGAAAGTCTGCACTTGAAGCCATAATGGTAACCAGTAATGCGAACACTTTCTTAGTAGTTTCTTGAACCTCTCCCACGCGTCATAGAGAGTCTTTGATTCCATTTGTGCATATGAGGAGATGTCGTTCTTCATTTTAGCAATTTTGGCTGGTGGGAAGTACTTGGCTAGAAATCTTTCAGTCATTTGGCCCCATGTTGTGATGGACCCTCGAGGTAGCGAATTGAGCCACTGCTTTGCCCGGTTCCTCAATGAAAATGGAAATAGTCGCTACCTAATTGCGTCTTCTAAGACCCCATTCATTATGACTGTGTCACAAATCTCAAGGAAACTTGCAATGTGGGCATTTGGGTCTTCATTTGGGAGGTCATCAAATTGGACATATTGTTGTACCATCTAAATCATATTGGGCTTGATTTCAAAATTATTTGCCTCCACTCGTGGTCTAACTATGTTAGGCTCTGTCCCTATCAAGTGTGGCCTAACATAATCAGACATAGTCAACTGTCGTGGTTGTTGCTACTGGTTTTGAACATTCTCCTGGTAGAGAGGATTTTCATTTTAGTATGTTTTTAGCATTTTTAATATAGAAATGGCTTATTTTCATAACTTTCCATCAAATCAAGGTTTGCTCCAAAATTAGGATTTTTGGTTTGGAAATTAGGGCTTTGAAGCAGAATTATTATTTAGAGCAAATTAATGCTCAAGTTTATTTGATTATGCAAGAAAATGCTGATTAAACACAATTTGGATCAATTGAAGCTCAAAGAATATCAAATTCAAAGTTGATTCAAGTTGTACCAATTTTATCAATTAAGCTTGGAATTTCCGGAATAATTTTTCTTCATCAAATCCTACCAAAAAAAATTATGGTTCAAACGGTGGAAAAAGGTTTCAAGGGAATTATGGGAATAATCAAAAATTAAAAAGGGCAAAATTGGAAATGAAAAGCGATCCGCAGATGACGATATGCGGACGGCCATTCGCGTATCGCATCCACGTATCGGCACCAACTTGCAGATTTTGGCTCTCTTCAACTTGCAGCCTGTTCACACAATTTTTGCAGATAATTCCAACATCCAACTTCATTTTGGGAAGCCCTAGAAGATAACACAAAGCTCAAGGAAGACTTTTGAGGCAAAAAAAAAAAAATTTTTCATCATGAAAGTCTTCAACTTGGACAAGGACTTGAGTTAGAGTTATTTCTATAAATAGATGCCTTTGTAGTCATTGAAAGGGATGCTTAGTTGGATGCTTGAAAAAGATAGAACTATAGCTTGGTAGGAGGAGCACTCCTTGTAAATACTTAGAGTAGATTTTCTTTCTTAGTTTTGTAGCAGGCAAAAATCATATTCTTGTAGCAAAACTTTGGAGGAACTACTTTGTATTCAACATATTTGATGAAATGCAAGGATAAGTTTTGCAGCCAAGTCATCCACCAAATGAGCAACTCTAACCTTATTCCTTTTAGTTTCATTCAAGCATGCTTATTTACTTTCATTTATGTGCTTAATATCATCTTTACCATGTTGAACTAAGTTGATTTATACTACGTTTAAGATGAAACTATGATATGAATTGGTTTATGGTCTATTTATTCTTGTTTATTCATTTACTTGGTCTTAACACTTGTTGTTGATTAGCTACCAACTTCAAGTCATCTAGTTGTTATTTGACAAAGAGATTTGCACTTAACAATGGAAAGAGTAAATAGAACTTATGTTGAATCTCACGAGAGTAGTGATTCACACAGGTGGATTAAGGTTTAAAGCCACAATTCATGAATTTAATGAACTAATGCATACTAGACTTTACCACGAGAGTAGGAAAGCTCATATATTAGTAGTCTTCTATTCATAGAGAGATCTAGTTTGGAGTATAATTGGAATTGAATTCTAAACTTGAATAAAATCATCTTAGCCATAAGCTTAACTTGCATATTTAGTGGATTCTTAAGCCTAGTCAAATTTGTTTAACTAGTTTCTTCGTTGCTTGCTTACTTGAAATTGATTTTCCTACAATTTTCATCTCCCCAAAGTTTGATTGTTTAGATAATAAAGCAACTTAAGAGCTTTGGTAGTTGCTGGTTCACGTTTTCTCGTGGGATTGACCCTAATACTCGTCACATTTTCAATTGACCCGTGTACTTGCGGAACGAGTATTAGGTTATAAATTTTATTACTTGTTTGTGTAATTTTAAGTGGATTTATTACTATATTTTGATATAACCTAAACTCACAAAAGAACTTTCGTACAACAAACAACACAAAATACACAAAAACTAAAATAGTTAAATACAGTCAAACAAACATTTTTTAAAAATTGACTTTGAAATGATGGCTTAAAAGATGCCTTTTGATCTTTGGAATGTCATTCTTTTGAATTCTGGGATTGCCACAAAATGATCAATGCAGACGAGATACCTCAAGCAACTGTTGTCATTAAGTTTCAAATGAATTCTATGTCAGCATATTGGCTTTCTTACTTATGAAACTTCAACTGTCATCTTGACCCAATTGCAATGCCCTCCCGGATTATCAACCCTAGAGGAAGAAATGAAATGAGCAGCAACATCCAAATTTTTGAGAGTCTTTTTCTTTTCATTAAACAGACTAATATTTTGAAAAACATTTGGGCATCAGTAAGGCAATCTTCCCTTGATGATTTGGGATAGATATATTAACATCATATGCCTTTTTGATTTGTAAATTTGCTTTTCAAAATCGTCACAAAAGACAAACGGAAGTTGGTAACATTCTTGGCTTTTGTAATTGGATAGGGTAATGTGCTAGAAATATTAAGGTTGGAAAGCAGAATTCATGAAAGGTTCAATTAACTTTGAGGCCGCATTTCCAAATAATTCATCCCAACTTTACTACTCGCTTTTGGGGTTATTCATTTTTTCTTTTTCATTTTCTAAAAATATTTGCCCCAATTTTATTACTTTCTTCGGGCTTTTTTCTCTTTTTTTTTTCTTCTCTTCTTCTTTTTTTTTAATTGTCTCCCTTTTCTTTTCTTTTTATTTTTGCTTTTCTTTCTTCTTTTTTTCTTTGAAACACAAGTCAAAAATAAAATTTGTCCCAGTGTGGGATGTAATTATCGCAAAATTGCACCAGTGTGGGGTGAGACCATTAGGTGGGTTATGAAACGAAAATCACATATTGTGGAAGCTCAAAAAGGAAAACTAGGGGGAAGAAAATGTTTTAGGTAAAGATAGAAGGCCCGAATTTGATCTGTCTCTTTTTTTAAACAATTTCTGAAAGAAAATTTACTAAATCAAATAAGAAACTCCTTTATGCTGTTTGAATTAATGATTGAGGGAAATATCCAACCATCTATTTCTACTATTACATGGTCTCCCTTAGACAATGTTTCTCCTCTTTTTGTGCTCTAATTGATTCAAATTCTATCCAGATGTCATTAATTTGCAAAGATCCCAAAAACTTGTATGTCAATCTACTCAAAATTATTTTGACCTCAAAAAATTCTAAATTTTTAATCAACAAATTCTAAGTTTTGAATCAACAAATTTACTAAAATGCATTATTTTGATGTTTGTCAATTCCCCCACACTTAAATCATTGTTTGTCCTCAAGCAATTAAAAGATGGAAGATCAAATAATGATTCAAGCATTGAAATTACACATGTGCATTCTAAAATGTATTTTCTTAAGACCAATTAAATAACCATTATGTCTTGTCTTTACTACTCATAATATTAAGCAAAAGAGAAGGAATTATATCACAATTAAGCGAATTCAACTTAATATCTTCGCCTAACTGAATTTCACAAGCAAATGATTCATATGATCAATTAAAGCGCATCCCATGTCTATGATCAATTTCATTTTTCACTTGAGGAATATTTGTAATATCAAAATAATCACCCAAGATATGAGAATGTCATTTGATGCAAAAATCAACATTGGTTATCAAGGTTTCCAGTTACTCAACACCTCAATCTATAAGCAAGTAGCAAACACTGTATTTGAGAAGTAAAATTGCCTTTTTACGCAATAATCGACATTGATTGGATGAAGATCCCTGGTTACTCGACAATTACATTCTCAAATTGCAGTGCATTACTCATAATTCAAGTATCGTTTGATACGAAAGTCGACATTTTGGGATGAAGACTCCCGGTTACTAAGCATAAGAACCATTGAAGTAGAAAAACTGCATTATTTTTTTTCTTTTCTTTTTTCTTTTTTTTTTTGCAGTGTAAAAATCCCTCATAATAGATGTCATATCACATATTACATGAATGCACTAATTGACCATAATCAACATTTAATGTGTGAGATTGAGTAAAGAAAAGAAACTTTCATCAAATATACAAAATTATGACATAATTCCAATCACTTTACAAGATATATTTTCTATAAGAACAAAACTCCAAACCACATAATAATCATTTTTTAGTACCCAAAAAAAGCATTTGTCAAAGCACATAAAGTAATTTCAACTGGATAAGGGAATTAGACAAAATCACAGTTGCTAACTACAACTCACAACATATGACTTACCCTATTTTTTCTCATTTATTCTATACAATGTATTCCACAGATAAAGATTTAAGAGATGAAAACCATAAAACTCCCCTTCAAAACTAGTTGAAGTCGTATCCTCTGCACGTTTGTTCATTTTGTTGTACTTGAATTCTCCAAACATACATCCAAACTTGCTTTATAAAGTTTGCTAACATTTTCAAGGTTCTCAGGAGGCAAAAGTGCATCTTGTCCTAACTCCTTAACCCATTTCTTGGTGCCAATATTTGTAGCTTCTTTCTCTTTTAGTTTAAGCTTGGATTCCTTTTTGTACCATTCAAATTCCTTAACACAAGTCCAAATTTCTTTTCGGTGTCACTTTAGCTCCTCATTAACAGCTTGTGACTTTGTAATCCGGAGAGAATATCGAAGTGGCAATCATCTGTTTCAAGTAAGGTGACATCCGAAGATCATAGGCATTTATTTTTCATCATAAAAAACGTACAAAACATACAAGAAGATGTTTTTTCTTTTCTTTCAATTTGAACTTGCATTAACTTATCAAAAGAGAGAAACCTTATAATCACACAAACCTAACGTTAGGCTTTGAGAAAATGTGATTTATTTCGAGGCCTATCAAAGAATTGTTTGCTTAATATACCAAAAAGACTTGAAATTTTTTTTTCAAAAGCTAAATGTAAAAGATGAAGGGAAAGTCTAAAGCTACAAGCAACTTAAAGAAAGAAATTCATTTGAGGGCTTCCTCTGAAAAAGAATTTTAAATGCAAGGCTATTTTAAATTTACAAAAGGAGTGTTAGCATCCAAATTACTCCTATTGTTATTACATAAAAAATGAGCCATTGTTCAGTTATGAAATACCATTTCATTTATCACACTGCTTATACTAATCAAACTCATCTATCTAGGCCCTTGACACCATCAAAATTAAAACTGATTCCCTGCAGTTCTGTTTTCATGGCCTTGTAGATGTCGAGTGTATGGCGATTCACTTGAACAAATTATGATTTAAAAACATTTAAATGTAAAACCCGAATATGTATCTAATATCTTCCCCAATTTACCACCTCCGTTAGAGGACCTGTAAAAAATGAAAAAAAAATCAAAATTAGTATAAGTAAAAACAAAGACGGATGCATGTCTTAGGGGGAGCCCTTATTGTGCTAAGGGTAGGCCTAGCATGAAATGCAATCCTTTAGGGTGAGACCCTCCTTTTAAACGAAGATGGACCAAATTCGTCCATAAAAGTTGCCTCTATTCTACTCATGTTACCTTACCTAGGGTTTCACTCGCCAGGATTTAGTGAAATATAAACGTGCATGTCTTTTAGGGTTAATACCCAAGACATAAGAATGGCTTTCCTATCATGGGATTCCCGAACTGGCATTCTCTCTAGGGTTTTTTTGCATGATACTAGTTTATCAAAGTTGGTTACAATATGCAAAAATGAAAAATTTGCAAAAAGGTCTTAAGGATTTTAACCCAACAATGATACAAAATTTCTTTGAGAAAGATGGAACATGAACTATACAAAAAAAAATTATTGACTTAATTTAATTGATTTGAAAATTCAAGCCTCCACGAGGCTATAAGATACAACACTGAATGAAAGCCCAAAATTACAACATTGTTTAGGGTTACATAAGTAAAAAATGCCAGTTTCTTAAAATAGAATGAAACACGTGTTAAAATCTCCTTTTTGTGTAGTGTGGGACGGGAGGGTGGGGGATAAGGCAAAAATGACGTATAATTTATTTGAAAAAGATTAACATGAACTATACAAAAATTTGCCGTCTTGGATGCATTTATTAATTTTGAGAAAAATTGGTTTGGATAAAACTGATATATGCCACAAGGATGAATTAAACTTTGAAAAAGGTTTAGAACTACGAATCTTATTCGAAAAGATACAAGCTGAAAGATCAGATACTCAGGACTTTACAGATTTACAATGATTGGACCCTTGGGTATTTTGTTTACAACCAAATGCAATTTGCAAAAATTTATGGAAATCCTATTTTTATCTTTCTTGAAGAAATTAATTATGGAAAAAAAATTTAAATGTGCTGAAAGAGGGTTGGCATCCTACAAGAGCACCCTGCCAGGGCTTTTATTCTAAAGTTGTGAATTTAATCAAAAAATAAAAGAGAACGCATTAGTTTATTCAACAAATATTACATAACATATTGACAAATAACAGTAAATGGCATAACAAGGCAAATAAAGGGGTGGATTCCCTCCTCTCGTGGTTGGTGTACCTAATAGGGTAAGGCGGACTCCATCTTTGGCTTATTCTACACGGATGCATGAGGTTGGGCTCATTAATGCATCTAGACTCAATTAAGGCTTCAGTTCCCGAACCTTCAGACTGAGGAATCCAAAAAGTAATAAGCCTGTCAATTCTAAGGATCCTAGATCAGTGGGTCGAGTGATCCCCTAGACACAGCTACTCTAACGTCAGGCCATGGTCACATGTCCAAGCAAATCAATTTTTAAAGTCCTAAATCTCTAGACTTATGGACTTAACTGGAGAGTAGGGTGATCTCCTAGACAATGTTCTGTGCACGTCGTGCTACGGTCGTATGCCCAAGTGGATCAAGCCTGTGATACGGCTTAAGGTTCCCGAACCTTCAGACTTAGGGATCCAAAAATTACCAAGTCCTTCAATTCCAAGGGTCCCAAGTCGGTAGTTCGAGTGATCCCCTAGACACCGCTACATGCATGAATGCGATGGCCGCATGTTTAGGTGATATGTTCCAAGTAGCCCTAAACATATCATTCAAGTTTCAACGGGGTTGATCGTTTTTCTATGCTATTTTGAGGAGTTCAAGAACCTAGAGCATGACAAAAATGACCAACTTAGCATCCATTAAAGAGGCAAAAGATTGAAGTGTTGTGAAACGGTTGGATGAAGCAAGGCGTCAAAAACATAACACAAAAAAAAAGGGTTTTGACCAATGCCACGCCCAAGGCCGTGCCATAGCCTTCATTAGAAAATTGGGATGCATTTTCATGTCATGTTTTACTTTGTTTACAAAGTTGTAATCTTTATGGTAGTTATTTAGTTGTGATAGGTTATAACTAGTGATAAGTTTTTAGTAAATTTTCTAGAATATTCTTCATGAGCCTATAAAAGGGCATTCCTCGTATTATTTTATTAAGCAAGATGAATTAATAAAATTGTGTGTTTTTCTCTCTACAAGTGTTTTCTTTAGTTTTTGAATTAGAACTAAATTCCTGTCTTATTGGAGTGATTTCATGACGACCAAAATCTCCGTTTTGAGTTTCTTCAATTTGGCTTGATTCGTTCTTTTGGGTTCATCAATTAGGAGTCTATTCCACAGGTTGGGTAGGAGTCTATTCCACAGGTTGGATAGGAGTCTACTCCACAAGTTGGTTAGAAGTCTAACTTACAATGTAGAAGGAAGAATTCAACGATCTTGGTTGAATCTTCAAGCACCACAACTCAAGTTGTTCTTGGAGTCTTTAGACAGGTGACAAAGGAGTCAAGAAGATTGGGTTGGTTTTGTGGATTTCTTTTCAAAACGGTCCTTTGGGGATGATATTCCTGTGATATACGAGAGGGCGACCCCCAATCGTATCAAGGAAGTTACTATTTTAAAGTGGAGTCACTGTTCACAAATGTTACTGTTTACGGCGAACACTATTCACACCAGGGTTTACTATTCACGACTTGGTTACTGTTCATCCCGTTTTTCCAGAATTTTTTTTTCTTTTAGTTTTTTTGTTTTATTTGTTTTTGAGAGTTGATCTTTTGTATTGTGTGAGTTGTTTTGTTAAAAAAAAGAGGGTTGTTATAATTAGAAAAAAAAATTTCTTGAGTGAAAAAAGTCAAATTTGTGAGATTCTATAAAAAAAAGTCAAAAGTTGGGCGAAAAAAAAAAGATTCTTGTCATTCTTATAAATTTTGTAGGTTTGCGCTTGAGTTGTGCCCATTCTTTGCACACCATAGGCGACGATTCAAGGACGAATCGTTTCGAAGAGGGGGAGTTTGATACGTTCCGGGTAACCCCAAACGTATCATTCAAGCTTCAACGGGGTTGATCGTTTGTCTATGCTATTTTGAGGAGTTCAAGGACCTAGAGCATGACAAAAATGACCAACTTAGCATTCACTCAAGAGGCAAAAGATTGGAGCGTCGTGAAACGGTTGGATGAAGCAAAGCGTGAAGAAAATAGCACAAAAAAAAGGGTTTTGACCAATGCCGCGCCCAAGGCTGTGGCATTAGAAAATTGGGACACGTTTTCATGTCATGTTTTACTTTTTTTACAAAGTTCTAATCTTTATGGTAGTTATTTAGTTGTGATAGGTTACAACTAGTGATAGGTTTTTAATAAGTTTTCTAGAATATTCTTCATGAGCCTATAAAAGGGCATTCCTTGTATTATTGATTAATAAAATTGTGTGTTTTCTCTCTATGAGAGTTTTCTTTAGTTCTTGGATTAGAACTAAATTCCAGTCTTATTGGAGTCTTATTGGAGTGATTCCATGGCGACCAAAATCTTCGCTTTGGGTTTCTTCGATTTGGGTTAATTCGTTCTTTTGGGTTTGTCAATTAGGAGTCTATTCCACGGGTTGGGTAGGAGTCTATTCCACAGGTTGGATAGGAATCTACTCCACGAGTTGGTTAGAAGTCTAACTTGCAATGTAGAAGGGGGAATTCAGTGATCTTGGTTGAATCTTCAAGCACCATAACTCAAGTTGTTCTTGGAGTCTTTGGACAGGTGACAAAGGAGTCAAGAAGATTGGGTTGGTTTCGTGGATTTCTTTTCAAGACGGTCCTTTGGGGATGATATTCCTGTGATATACAAGAGGGCAATCTCCGATCGTATCACTAGGCAGATCGATCCTAGTACTTAAAGGATGGATGGGCGACAACCACCAAAAAGAGAAAAAGGGCAAAAATATATCGAATGCACGTATAAAGTGCTCCTTATGAGAGGAGGGAATAATAATGCGAGCACACGTGGGCTATGTGGGTGACTGACCCCGACCCCAATTGCAAGCGTGAAGCGAATAAAGGAAAGATAAGTGAAACATACATCACATAGATGTAAGGTAATAAGGGGAGTAACGCAGCGGAAAATTTAAAAATTTATTACCTTAGCCATGGATCTCTTTGATGTAATCTATACGATTAAAGGGTGTTTAGCACAAATACCTCAAGCATAGAAGGTTTCTATGCTTCAAAGGGCAAGATCCTATTCGATGAAGGTGTTGATCTACCATGAAAAGCCCTCCAAGTGTCGAGCCTCCAACGGTATCCACACGAACATGATCTTTAGGAACCTTTGGGCTTGCTTGCCTTGCCTTTTGAGTGCTAGCTCCCTTGAATGATTCATGAAGAACACAAGAAGAAGAAAGAAGTTGAAACCCTAACAATTAGGGAAGGAGGTGTGGCGTTTTTCTTGGAGAGAAAAACGCCACCAAGCTCTCAATTTTTCTCTCTCTAAATTTTGTGTTATGTTTCATCAATCTTCAAGAGTCAAGGCATGGACTTATTTATAGATGTAGTATCCTAGTCTTTAAGGAAACAAGAGCAATTGGAAACCAAGAAGGTTTAGGAAGCTTACCTTAAGCTAATCCTATTCCTTTAGGAAACCAATTCCAAAAGGAAACCAAATAGCTTCTTAATTCCTTTTAGGAAACTAATTTCCATCAAGACTTAGAATATTTATAATTAAGTCCTTTAAGTTAATTTATCGCATAAATTAACCCCATAAGTATCTTATACTTATCTTAATAACAATTTAACCCAAAGACCATGTTCTTATTGTGTGTGACCCATTAGGTTCCATTCACGTTGGTAATAAGTACAAATTATAACTCTTTAATTAATTAATTAAGAGCCAGATAAATTAACACTTTAATTTATCATTAATTCCCTAATTAATTAATTTGCACTTATAGATCATGAGTGGCGTCTAGCAATGCATCATGACCACCCAAGTGAATAGGAAAGTCATATGGTAGACTACACCTATCAATGACAATGTTACCGTGTAATTAATATCCTTTCACCACACTATATCCCAATTAGTCTAAGAGTGTAGTGCGCACTCTTTAAATGACTAATTAATGATTTCTTGTTCCCGAAATACAACTTTCATAAAAGTATAACCTTGAAACTCTTTCAAGTCATACTTTCACTTTTGCGCAAAAGATTCTTTAAGTCATATTTCAACAAGTGGCCAATCCGGGATATACTCTCCTATAATAAGGAGTGGTGAATCCTATATCGATTACTCACTATCCTTCCATGCTTCATGCTATACCCAATCTCTACCGTATGGGCTACTCTTTTACGAGCACCGAGCAATAGAGTCAAAGCATAGCAATCCACACTCAAGATACCATGGTAATCTCAAGTCTAAGGATCACTTACACCATTGCCATTAAGAGTATAATTCATAAGCACTAAGAATAGTAACTCTTGGCGGATCAATCCAATGAACTTGTTCTCTAACAAGCATCCACATACCAGCTTAGGTGTCGCACACCATAGTTGACGAGTTCAACTACTACTTACCATAAGTAGAGGCAAAGTATGTGCTAGTCTTCCCATATTAATGATGTCCAATCTCATTAATACTACGACTAGGGATATTTAAGAATATAACTTAATGTGTAATAAGAGTCTCATCATTGTAACTCTTACAATCTCTTATACACAGTTAATATTCTATGGACTTCATCAAATAAACTAGTAATATAAATAACAAGTATTAAATGACAAAGAAAATGCCACATATATAAGTATAACACGAAATAAGCGTAATAAAAATCCCAAAAACCAACTTGGTTTTAGGGCATACACTAACAATAGATAGACAAGAGACGGGGTGTGTGAAATGCAAAAACAAGACCTTAAAACCTAAAAAAAAAAAAATACAATCCTAACATCCAAACGTGATAGAACAAAACAGTTAAAGAAGGAAAAAGTGATTATGCCTAGTGCTCGGACTCACTAGTGATTTCCAGTGGAGTTGCCAAAATCTGTCGCAACCCGAAATGACAAAACATGGGGGTCTGAGATTGTTGTGCCCCGAAAAGGTTGTCTGGTCTGGCGACCTTTTCAAAAAGAAGGTTTTTGCAAAAAACTGTGCATGTGTGAGAAAAATCTTATTTTTAGTGAAAAAGTATTATTTAGAAAAAATGGTATTTTAAAATAAACTAAGGCTAAGACTAATAGTGTGACGGTTTGTCCAACTAATTTTGAAAAAAGTTTTATTTGAAATACAATAGAGTCACCACTTGGTATTGAGTTAGGGTGTACCAAGTCACCCGAAAAATCATTTAACAAAACAAAAATAAAATTTAGAAAAAATGTTTAAAAACCCTTTTTCGACTCCGGTCTACTAAAAAACTAGAGAAAAAGGTTCAGGAGTCACATTTGGAGAAAGGGAAGGCAAAGGCTTGCGCCTAAGGTACCCTTTTAACCTAGCCGAAAGTAGTTACGAGGCTTAATAAAAAATTTCCTAAAATAACCCTAAATTCAATCGCGTCTAGATGTGTCTAAATGAATGCAAGTCCTAATCCTAAATGTGAGTATCGGGAGGGTCAAAATTGTCCGTCGAGGCTTGGTATGGATTATCGCATTAATTGTGAGACCCGAGTCGAGACCTCAAAGGAGTCATGAGTGTGAATGCAAAACGGAATGCAGAAGAAAAGAAAAATAGTAGTATAAATAATAAATGATCAAAGAAAGTGGGAAAGGAACATAACGGGTACGGAAAAATAATAACTCAAGACTTGACTTTTTCTAATCACAGAGGGGCAACGGCTTGTTAATCCACCGCTTCCCATATGAGTAAATGACTATTTCTAGTTAGAGCACACAAAATGACCTAAATTCTAAGTAAAATCAACCTAGATGTCATGCACTGTTAAATGCTAAATTTAGGTAATAATAATAAAATATATACCAACAATCATACAAAATAAAAAATTCTAAAAAAAGGAAAATGTGTGTGAAATGAAATGAAATGCACGCAAGTGAAAGTAGTACTAAAATGCCCTAAGAGTCTAGCATTGGACTAACCCTTTCTAGAAATCCCTCACTAGTATTGGACTAGCGGAGAGGTGAGAAAATCACAACTAGCGTTGGACCAGTGTGATGACGGAATAACATAAAACATAATTTAAAATAGTAAAACACAAATGAAAAAGAAAATAAACATATAAAGACATATAAGAGAATGTAGGAGCACGTAACATGTAAACATTATATTCTAGATGCAAAAATCATAATGAAAGCGGTGAAAACACACAAGCACACAAGCACACAAAAGCACATAAGTCCTAACTATTATACCATGGAATTTAGTTTACAATTTAAGGGGAAAAATTGAAAATAAATCTATCTATTACACTTGCCTAGCTAAATGCAAATATTTACAAAATATGAAAGGAAAGTGATTTAACTATTACATTGGCTATCTAAAATACAAAAATAGGCAAAAATAAAAGAAACTGTGATCTATCTATTATATTTTTGCCAACTAATAAAATTCAACATTAAATAGCCTAAAGTAAATAAATATGCAAAAAGTATGTAAAATAAGAAACACATGAAGAAAATGCATAAAAAAAATCACATTGGAGTACATTGGAGCACATAAAGAGAAATTAATGAGAAATAGGAGTACCTCTCTTTGAAGATTGGTGTTAACGCTAAGAAAACAAAAAACATATTAAGGTACCTCTGTATAAACAAATAAAGACTAAAAATATCAAATACTAAAAAGCCTGGGGTAAACTATAAATTCTATGAAGCTAAGGGGACTTAAAAAAATAATCTGAACCTAAGGGGCTTAGGGGCGAAATTGAGAATTCTAAATAAGGAGGGGCAAAATTGGAATATTACACAAGTCTAGGGTAAAAATGCAAATTGAAACAAATTGCAGGGGTAAAACAATAAATTCAAAGGGGAAGACATAATTGCAATTAATTGGGGTTTAATTGAAGAAAACTAAACTTGATAGAAGAGGGGGGCAATTTATAAATAAAGGGACTAAAGTGCAGAAGACACAAAACTCTCAAGGGCACGATAACAGTAATCACAATCTTGGGGGGGGGGGGGTAAAACATAAAACATGCTTTATATTAAAAATAAGAAATATAGAGTTTTTAAACTATATATGAACAGAACATAAAAACATAAAAAATGATGAACAAAAATACTAAAATAGCCCTTTCATTCAATTTCTTCTCTACCTGAATTCACTTCCCCTACCCAACTTCTTCACCTGAATTCACTTGCTTCTCTATTCTTTCTCTCCAACTTTCTTCTCTCTGTCTTTCCCTCTTTCTTTCGCCGTTTCTGTTTTCTCTTTGCTCCCCTCTATTTTCTTTCTTTTTTGGTCTTTCTCCCTTCTAAATTTCCCCAGATCTCACTACTTTTGCTTTCACTCTCCCTCTCTGTTCTCTAATTCTCTCTCTCACCGCCTCTGTTTCTTATCTTATTCCTTTCTCTCTCGTTTCTCTCACTCTCACTCTCACTCTCACTCTCTTCTCTTCGGTTACCTCTCTGCTCCCTCTGGCCTTTTCTTCAGTTCGTTTCTCCCCCCTATTTTTCTCTTTCCCGTTGCTTTTCTTTTTGGTCTCTCTGTGTTTTCTCTATTTTTCTCTATTTTTTTTTGTTCTTAGCTACCTCCCTTTTCTCTCTTTCCTGCTATTCTTTCTCCCTCTCTTTGTAATTTCTTCTTCTTGTTATTTGAACCAATTTTCCCCAAATCTCTATAATTCTCATATCTGCCCCAAATTCCAGATTCGAAAACCAATTAAGGACCATACACCCCACCCATGTGAACCTTTAATTGGTTAGACAAGAGGAATTACAAAGATGGAAGAAGCTCACCTGGATTCAAGAGTGGCAGGGGTAGTTGTCCGATGATGAGGAGGTTGCTTGGTGACAGTGATGGTGAGTTGTGGCCTCTGTGATGATGGTGGTGGTGCATTTGGAGACTGTTGATTGTTTGGTTTATGGCTGTTGAATTTTGGGGGGAGGAGCTATGACTGTGGCGGATTTTGGCTTGTGGCCACTTTGAATTGATGGTTTGATTGCTGCCAGTGGTTTGGGCGTATGTTGGCTGTGGCTATGTTGCCTCCATAGTAGTGAGATAGAGCAATTGGCTTCGACAGTGGTGACAAGGTGGTGGAGGGTGAAACAATTGGAGATTGAGTGAATGTTTTCATTGCTAATGTGGTACTTGTGCTGTTGTTCTTTTTGTAGGTGGGAGGGGGTAGTGACTTGGGGGTTATTTTGATGGTGATTGAGGATTGGGTGGTGGTGGGTCTGGTGAGACTGGTTATGGTTGAGGATGTGAGATTGAGGATGTTTCTACTATTGGTTTTGGCAACTGGTAGCAGGTAGTTGTTGTTTGATTTTGGGTGACTGATTTTTGGGGACTGCAAAGGGGTGTTTCTGGCAGTGGAATGGTTTTTTGTGTGGTTCACGAGAATTAGTAGTTTCTCCGGTAATTAAAGATGGCTTGGATGTTGACTGTGGTGACGTCAAGGCGGTGATGTTAAGGTACTGGTTTACTGTGATGGTGGTTCTGGGTAATTCACTAGAGATGTTAATGTAGTGGGTGGAGGAGGCTGTAAATGTTGAGCTATCGCGATGGTTGACTTGATTGTTCTTGCTTGTAATTTTTCTTACAGGTGTTGGGGTTGTGAACTATGGGTGATTTTGGGATGTTTTTGGTGAAAATTGAATAGTGATTGGACTGGACAGTGGGCCTCGTGGTAGCATCTTCAGGGCTATGATTGTGAGGTATTGGCTACTGAAATGTTTGTGGTTGTCTAGTTGGTTTTAGACTAGGATTGATGGTGTTCCTGGTAGTGGCTTGAGGCCAATTTAGAGATAGTTTGTGGCTGTTTTGGGGAAGTTGGGTGGCTGTTTGCTTCTTATTTTTTTGCAGGTGGTGGAACTGATGGGAGGAAACAATGGTTTTTGGTGTTCAGAAGCTGTCTAATGAGGATTGGGCAAAGTTGCTATTTCTGAAGGATGTGTATGTGAAGTCCCAATGTGTGTGTGTCTGAGAACGTGTTTGAGAGAGTGTGTGTTTTTGTTTGTAAAGTGTGTGGAAATGCTTAGTGTGAATTGTGTGTTCTGATTATGTCCGTGTGTGCTTGTGTGTGTTTCTGTGTGACTACTGTGTGTCGTGTGTGTGGAGTGTGAATTATGAACTTGTGAATCTGTGTGAATGTGTGTGTGTGGTATGTATGACTGTGTGTGTAAATGTGTGTGTGTTTTGGCCGTGTATTTGTGTGTGTAGTGTGTGTTTGCGTGTGCAAGTGTGTGTCTGCTAGTGTGTGAATGGTGTGTGAAGTAGTGTGTGAAATTGGAATAGTGTGTGTTCTTGGTGTTGTGTGTATGTTAAGGGTGTGTTCTTAGGGGAAGAGTGTGTGGTGTATGAAGATTTGTGGTGTGTGTTCTTGGTGTTCTGGGTGAAATGTTTGAAGATGAGTGTAGGGAAAAGCGTGTGTTTTTTGGTGTTCTTAGTGTAACAAATAAAACTAAAAATGAAAATACTAAAACTGGAAAATGAGAAATAACACATTTTCTCTCTTCTCCCTCTTCTACCTTCTTCTTCGGATTTTTGTTACACTTTAAATTTTGAATTTCCAGCAAGGTTTCAGCCATCTCCATGGCTAGCCTTCAACCGAAGTTTGGTCAGCAATGGTCGAACAAATCCTTTGCTAATATTCTCAAAACTGATGCAGCTCTATCACCATGAAAGATCAAAAATGCCTCAAACTTTAGAGGAGAACCAATAGTCGTCTTGGGCTGAAGAGATTAGCAAAATGGCCATTCCTTTTAAGCATTCTCTGATTGGGAAATTCTCAGAAGGAAGACCAAATTTTGACTCCATTCGAAAGGCTTTCTAGAAGATTAGGTTTCTGGCAAATTTTTCGATCGGTTTACTTAACCAAAGACATTTGTTAATCAAGTTTATGCAGGAGGAAGATTATCTGAGGTGTTGGTTGAAGGGCATTTGGAGCATTTCTGATTTCCTATGAGAGTCTTTAAGTGGACTCCAGACTTCAAGCTTATGGCGGAATCCACACATGCGCCTGTTTGGATTTCTTTGGAGCATCTGCTGGTCCATTTTTTTGAAAAAACAGCCTTGTTCTCTATAGCCAGTGCTATTGGAGCTCCTCTTAAGATCGATGTAGCCACGCAAATTTGACTCGACCAAACGTTGCTCGCGTTTGTATGGATTTGGACCTGGCAAAGGAACACCCAAATTGAGTTTGGATTGGTGCTAGTCATCAAGGTTTTTGGTAGAAGATTGAGTATGATAACATGCCTTCTATTGCTCTTTTTGCAGTAAACAAGGACGTGCTAGTGTTGACTGTCAAAGGTAGAAGCAAGTTCAATTAGGAAAACCTCAGCGACGAAGAACAATGCAACAACATATGTTCCAGTACAGAGGCAAGATGATGCAGCAAAAGGGGAGATTCAGGAAGGTACTAGTAATATGGAGGCTACGGTGCATGGAGAGATACTGGAGGTTGTGCCAAAGCAATTGGAGCTAGAGTTGGTTGCAGCAGATATGCATTAGAATCCATCAGATACAGCAGCAGCAATGTCCAATGATGCAGTGGTTGTAGTGGAGACGGAAAGTATAAATGAGGGTTTAACTCAGTCTCCAATGAACAAAGGAGAGGTACACTCATTGGAGGATCTAGATTTGGAGCAAGGTAGCATTCATGCAGCCTCCATTGCAGTAGCAACATCAGTTTCAAGTCTGGTTGAAGTCCTGTATGCACAGTAGCAACTAAGCCCTATTATTGACAACTCAAAACTAAAAATGGTTGATTTGGAACATGTATCCAATGGTTCTTTTTCGTATTTAGAGCAGCAATGTGATCATCATGTTCTCTCCATTCAATCGTTAAGAGATTTCAGCAAGGCTCTCTGGAGAAAGTTGCCTAAGACAATGAATGAAGATGAATTCCAGCAAGTGGTCTCCAAAAAATCTAGAAAGAGAAGAACCTATATTCAATTACCAAGACAAATTCTTACAAGGCAAGCTTCAAAAGCCTGCGAGGATTTTTCTTCTTTGGTTCGTGATGAATAATATGCTTCTATGGAACATAAGAGGAGTGGTGAGTAAGTCATCTATCCGCCGTTTAAAGTTGTTAATCAAAATGCATTTGTTTCATTGTTGGTTTTGTTCGAGCCTCTAGCTTCGGTTGAGAAGATTGAAAAATTACGGATTCGTTTATCTTTTGACTTTTGTAGTTTTAATGTGTCTAATATAATTTGGGTGTTTTGGAAGGCTAGATAACATTTACATGTTCTACAAATAAAGAGCAAATGTTACATGTACTATTGACAAATGATAAATGGGTTTAGGTAGCTATGGCAACTTTTATTTATGCTAAATGCTCCAGGGTAATAAGGAGACAATTGTGGGATGATTTGAGAGATATTGCACATGACAATGATAAGCCATGGCTGGTGGGAGAAGACTTCAATGTCATCAGATCAGTTGACAAACATTTGGGACCATCAGGGCAAGATTTAAGAGCAATTGCCGATTTCAATGATACTATTTCTTCGTGTGGATTGGTTGAATTGGTTTTCATTGGTAATTATTATACCTAGACGGGTGTTAGAGCAAGTATGAGAATATGGAAGAGATTGGATAGGTTGCTAGGTAATCAACAGTGGCTAAATTTCTTAGCCAATTCTCATGTTCATCATCTAAGTTGAACTACTTCAGATCATTCCCTGCTGTTGCTTAGGTTGAAGGTAAGAGCTAATTCAATACCTAAATCTTTCAAGTTCCAGAAAAAGTGTATTTCGCATGGTTCTTTTTTGGAAGTTGTAAAGGATAATTGGGATATATCATTTGGGGTTATGGAATGTATGCATTTGCCTACAAATTGAAGAGATTGAAAACTTGTTTGAAGAGTTGGAATAAGTAGCATTTTGGGGACATATTTCAAAAAGTAAGGCATGGGGAGGAGCTTATGCAACAAAAGGAGATGCAATATGAGCATATGGACACTGATAAAGCTAGTGCTAAACTACATCAGGCTTAGGCACTGCTGCTAATTTGCTTAAAATAGGAGGGGGAATATTGGCAACAAAAGGCACGAATAAAGTGCTTAAAGGAAGGGGAAGGAAATACAAAGTTTATTCATGCTTTAGTTAAGCAAAAAAGGAGCCGGTTGAGAATTGCTAGAATTAAAGATTCAGAAGGGCATTGGATTGAGGATTAAGATGGAATTGACAGGGAAGCTGAGTCCTTTTTCAAGGATTTAATGTCAGAAGAAATAACTCATGTGGCAAATAGACTAGTGCAAGTCATTCCACATCTAGTTTTGCCATTGCAAAATGAGCAATTATTGCGTGAGGTTACTTTGGAAGAGTTGCGTGAAGTTGTTTTTGCTATGGATAGAGACAGTGCATTAGAGCCAAATGGATTTTCTGGGGTTTTTTTTGTACATTGTTGGGACATAATTTCATATAATTTACTTCATGCGATGAGGGATTTTATGGCAAAAGTGCCACTTCCTAAAAATATATCCAATTCACTCATTGTCCTAATTCCTAAGAAACCGAATCCTAATACATTTGCAGATTTTCGTCCTATAAGTTTGGCCACTTTCACCAACAAAGTTTTCACAAAAATTCTGGCAAACAAGATGAGGTCACTGCTTCCCTCCCTTATCTCACCTAGGCAATCTACTCGTATAAAGGATAGAGAAATTTCAGAGAACATTTTGCTTGCTCAAGAGCTAGTGGCATCAATTGATAAGAAAGTCAGGAGAAATAATTGCTTGTTCAAGTTAGATATGATAAAGACTTTTCATAGTCTCATGGCAATTTTGGCAGAAGGTGTTGTGAAGAATTGGCTTTACTGAAAGGTTTATCAACCTAGTGTTAGGTAATCTTTCTTGAAGTTGATTTTCAATTTTGATTAATGGCAAGGCTAATGGTTTTTTTTTTTTTTTTCAGGCTTCGGGGGGGATTAAGCAAGGAGCTCCTATATCGCCCATTTTGTTCATCCTAGTGGCAAAAGTGTTCAGTAGAGGCTTAAACAATGGGTAGGTATGGGAAAGATTTGATCATTTTGCCTTGCCAAAAGCCTATCCTCTTGTTACACACCAAGCATGTACAGATGATATTATGATATTTTCTAGGGGAAACAAAAAAACCATCAAGAATTTGTTGAAATTTCTTGAAGATTATCAAGGAGGTTCAGGATAGAAGATCAACAAAGCAAAAAACTTTTTTATCACGTCTAGAAGATGTGGTAATGGGCAAAGAAGGATGATTGAGAGATTGACTGTGTTGAAGTATGGATTATTTCCATTCCTATATCCGGGATGCAATTTATTTAAAGGTAGAAAAAAAAAAGGCAATTTATTTCCATTTTATCATAGATAAATTTGTTGCTAAGATTGCAGGATGAAAGAAAAGATAATTTCACAAAGGGGGAGGCTAATATTGATCAAACATGTTTTATCGTCCATTCCAATTCATGTTTTTGCTGTTGAGACACCTCCTAAAAATATATTTAAAAGGATACAGAAGTTGATGGCTGATTTCTTTTGGGGAGCTCAGACATTACATTGAAGAGGCATTTGATGAATTGGAAACATTTATGCTATCCAGAGGAAGAAGGAGGGCTTGGATTGCGCAAGTTGGAGGATATGCAAGCAGCTTTTAGTTGCAAACTATGCTAGAAATTAATAAAGGCTATTTCTCTTTGGGTGATTTTCATGAAAGGAAAGTATGGTGATTTGAATAGTAGTTAGAATCAACAAATAGCCACGTGTCTGGAGGAGGATGACTACTGTCAATCATATGTTTCATGACAATATTGTTGAGGTTGAAAAGGAGAAAATGTGGCGGTTAACTTCAATAGGTAATTTCTCTATTTCTTCCGCATGGAATGAAGTTAGAGAAAAGCATGTTATATTGGGTTCTAGGAAATTGAAATGGGATAAAAAAAATATCATGCAGAGTCTCAATTTTCATGTGGAAGTTGTTGAATAAGAATTTGCCTTTTCCAGATATTTTGAGTAGATTAGGTTTTCAAATGCCTTCTAAGTGTTATTTTTGTGAGATACAGGAGGAGAATTTAAATCATGTGTTTGCGGATTGTTTGATAGCTAGTTTTGTATGGGTTTATTTTGAACGGATGCTTAACTTGAATACTAGTGTGACATTGAAGGGGTTAAAGCAGTGACTCCAGCATTGGTAGCTTAACATGTCTTTCAGTTTAGCAAGAGGACAAATAATACTCATCATGCCTTCTATTATTTGTTGGGAGTTGTGAAAGGCTAGAAATATGGCATACTATGAAGGAGTGCAGATTTCAGCTTGGAATATTTGTAGCAAAATTCAGAGATTGGTTTTGGAGGTAGCACAAGCCTGGCATTTGCAACACCATTCTTTGGATGACAGTGAGTTGGTAAGTAAGGGTCTAATCTACAGGTTACTTCCACGAAGAAAAAGAATCCCAATGGTGGTTTCATGGCGTTTCCGTCAGGCAAGTAGCGTTACACTAAATGTTGATGGCTCCTCTGTTGGAAATCCTGGCCCTTTTGGAGGAGGTGGAGTGGTTAGAGATGATAAAGGGAAAGTGTTATTCAGTTTTTCTTCTTTTTTGGGAGAAAAAACTAATATAGAGGCTAAATGTTTGGCATTATTGGAAGGCATTGCACTTTGTATGAGGGGGCAAGTAGAGATGGATTCACGAGTGTTCTACATATGATAAAGGATGAGACGGGTGTCCCTTGGAAGATCAAAGTAGCAATTAAGAAGGTTCAAGCCATGACTAGAGAAGGTAATTTTGTTTTTGGGCATACATTTAGGGAAGCAAATGCAGTAGCAAATTCTTTGGCTCTTTTAGCAAGTAAAGAAAAAATCACTCGGCAATTTATTTTTCCTGACCTTCCAAAACACATTTTAGGCTTAGCTATTTTAGATGAAAGGCAATTGCCTTATGTTAGATTGAAGTAATCTATTTTATTTTTTTATGTAAAGGAGTAATACTCCTTATTTATGGTTTTTTTTATGTATCATTGAGGTAAGGTTTTATGTCCTCCTCATTCTTTGGAGCTTATTAATAAAATTTGGGAGTGGCGACCTCCCCTGTGTACGTGGTTAGCCAAAAAAATAAATAAATAAATAAATAAAACTAAAAACTCTCTAGACTTTCTGTTTTCTTTCTTCTTTTTTAATTCCAAAAATGGGCTATTTATAGTACAAGAAAGACTTACCTTCCAATAAATGAGTAAAAGACCAAACTGCCCTTAGCAACCCAAAATTACAACTTTACTCTTAGAAAAAAAATTAAAAATCTATGTTCTCTTCCAAAAACACAAAAAAAATGAAAAAATTAAGAAAAATTTAAATAGCAATTCACCCCAAAAAAAAATTAGAAAAATTTAGCAACATGCTTAAAAACTTAAAAATGAATTTGGGACCCAAAAATGGAGAAAAATAGTGCTCGGGAAGCGAATTGACCATTTTATCTTTGCTCTCATGAAATGTATAGAAAAATATCAATTAAACCTGAAAAAATCACAAAAATTTAGAAACATGTATGAAAATACAAAATATGTATTTAAAACCCCAAAACTAGCTTTGTCCCAGGAAGGAACATCCTAGACAATATTTTATTGGCGCAAGAGTTGGTGCAGGATGTAAATAAAAAACTTGGAGACCCTAATTTAATTTTAAAATTAGATATGGAGAAGGCATATGATCGAGTAGATTGGCAATTTCTACTTTCTATGATGAGAAAGTTTGGCTTTGAAGAAAGAGCAGTGGATATGGTGTACAGGAATATTTCAAACAATTGGTTTTCGGTATTAATCAATGGACAGTCAGCTGGCTTTTTTAAATCAACAAGAGGAGTACGTCAAGGTGACCCGCTCTCCCCAGGGTTGTTTATATTGGCAGCTGAATTTTTTGGGAAACGGCTTCAAAAAATTCATGATGATAACAGAGACTGCAGGTATAAATCGAAGGGAGGGTCTATTCCATATTTAGCATTTGCGGATGATATGGTGGTATTTACAAGAGTTTCAAGTAGTGCATTAAGGATATTTGCTGATTTTGTTGAGGAATATGAAACTATATCGGGCCAAAAAATCAATTTACAGAAGAGTTTCTTTATTAGTTCTTCTAAAATTGCAGCTAATGTTGAGGCTTTGATTAGAAGAATTACTGGATTCCGTCGCCATCATTTACCTTTCACGTACCTAGGTGTTCCTTTAATGATAGGGAGACCTAGAAGCATTATGTTTGATGATTTGATGTCAAAAGTGAGGAATAAAATTCAGCATTGGAGCTGCAAGCTTTTATCCTCCGGTGGGAAGATTATTCTTATTAAACATGTGTTAGCTTCAATGCCTGTATACTTATTGCAGGTGCTCAGACCGCCACAGAGAACCTTGCAGGCAATGAAGAGAATGTTTAACAGCTTTCTGTGGGATGCAAATCTGGATTCCAAAAGACTTCATTGGTCTTCTTGGGAGAAAGTTTGTTTCCCAACTAGTGAAGGAGGATTGGGATTTCGTGCACTGGAAGATATGGTAGAGGCGTTTTCCATCAAGTTGTGGTGGAAGTTTAGGGAGTGCAAATCCCCGTGGGCTAAGTTTATGCATGATAAGTATACTTTGAATCATCACCCTTTGGAAATTCAAGTAAGGAGTGCTTCTCCAACTTGGCGACGACTGGAAAGTGTTCGTGAGGTAGCTGAGGAACATATTCGATGGAGATTAGGAGCAGGAATGATTGATTTTTGGCTTGACAGGTGGATTCTTGATGAACCTCTGGCAGTATACCATTCACAGAGTGACAGGCCACATTTTTTGGTGGCTGAATTTTTTCATGGAAGCGGATGGAACAAGGAGAGACTTGCTCACTGGCTCCCTGCTAAGGTTGTAGATCAATTATGCAGGTTCCTATTGACAAGGAGGAAAACGATATGCTGATTTGGGCCCCATCTACTAATGGTAGGTTTTCCACGTCTTCTGCTTGGCAATGCATTAGGGGAAGAAAAACCTCATCATATGTGATGAAAGTCATTTGGAACAGAAAATTGCCATTAAAAATATCTTTCTTGGTTTGGAGGATATTAGCTAATTTTATACCTCTTGACTGTGTGATCCAAAAAAGAGGAATCCAGTTGGTGTCATGTTGTCATTGTTGCAAACGGGCAAGGGAAGATGTTACACACCTTTTTTTGGAGGGCAGACTTGCTATAGAGGTTTGGAATCATTTTTGTAAATGTTTCGGACTACAACGTTCTCCATGGGTATGTGTTTCGGCAATGCTTATGGACTGGTTTCTGTCATCTTCGTCTGAGGACTCATTGAGATGTTTGGTCCCAATTGTTATATTGTGGTCTATTTGGAAAGCCAAGGAATGAAGCGCGGTTTCAGAATCATGCAATGGAGGCTCATAAGGTGATTTTTGAGGTAAATAATTTTTTCCTTCTTCTTTCTCACACACACAAAATAGATAAGGCATGGTTGGGGGAGGATTCAGAAACTGTGTTGGCAAAAAAGTTTACTATTAAGCCGAATCGTAGGATATCTGTGGTATCAGTGTGTTGGAAGAAACCTTCTTGTGGGTTTCTTAAATTTAATACTGATGCTAGTGTGATGGACAGTAGGGCGTATGGCGGGGGGATTCTAAGGGATGTGTCAGGTAATATGTTGATTGGATTCTGTACCCAATTGGGTGGCTTGGATGTATTATCAGCAGAAACAATGGCAATGCTATATGCAGTCCAATTGTGTGTCAAAGAAGGATGGAGCAATGTTGTGTTTGAGACAGATTCTGCAGTGTTGGTACATGTATTACAAGGTGAAATTATTGCTAAGTGGCCTTTATGTATAACGTTAGTGAAGATTCATCATCTCCTGACTCAAGTTAATGGTACAGTTAGTCACATCTTCAGGGAAGGAAATAAGGCTGCAGATTATCTCGCCTCGCTTCATTCGGAGCATGACTTAATCTTCCATAATATTACACAACTGCCAGCTAGGGGTAAGGCTATTCTTCAACTAGATTGTCAGGGCTTACCTTATATTAGAACATCATTTGTAAGGGAGTAGTACTCCTGGTTTATTGCTTTCTTTTAACATGTACTGGAGGTCTTGGTCTAGTCCCCCTCCTCTTTATTTTATTTACTAATAAATAAAATTTGGGGCTGGCTACCCCCTCCCGTGTACGGGATTTTGCCAAAAAAAAAAAAATCCCAAAACTAATGAAAAAAATTTACATGCTAAAAATTACTATTTTGCCCCTAAAATTGTTGACTTTGACATTTTTTACCCGAAAATCAGGATTTGACTCCAAATAGTAGAAAAAAGTCCCCCAATGTTAGAAAATGAGCGGTGTGTTAAAATTTGGTGTCTACAAAATCTTGCCAACCCACCACTCATAAAGAATGCTAACACTTAATTTATTCTAAGTAAGACCTCTAATCATCCAAATAGCCATTAATATCCTAAAGTCCTAATTCATGTATTAGCCAAGTATATAAATCCAATTACATCTATCAATCATCCATATCATCATGAGTTACTCTAAACAAGTAAAGCAAAATATGACAACACTTTGGATTTTCATAACATCCCACAAAATGTAGTCCATATCATGCTTGACCCACACCATAGACATGCTCAATGAGGCTCATAGACAACAAATTGAGAACAATTAACACCCAATTGGCATGAAATTCATCAAAGAACTAAGTTACCCAAGAACACAATTTAGCATAATTGCAAATTCAAAACCCAAAACTAGTCCATAAATCATCAAACCCATACTACAATCATGCTCTAAAGATTCAAGGAACACCAATTAAACAAGTCATGCCAAAAATTCACTACATTGTCATACATTTCACAAGCCAAATTCATAGCAAAATAAAATAAATAACCATAGAAATAGTAAAATTTTGCCAAAAATGTGCTTTAGGTGAGTAGATGATGTAGTGAAGAGCCTATAGAAGTCTTCAAATCAACCTAAGAATGAACCAAGCAAAATCCCCAAAATTTGAAGCCAAATTTAGGTGGGGGTAAAAACCGACCAAAAGGTGCAATTTTAATCTACCAAAGTTGAGTATTTTGCTATGAATGGAGTTAATAATGTGTGGGTGAAGTGGATTTAGACTGGGATTAGTGTGGCATTGAAGATTAAAAGGAGGTGGTGCAAGGGTTTCGGAGAGTGAAAGAAAATTTGTGGATGAACAAAAGGAAAAAGGACATACATGAGTTTTAACTTGCATCTGTAGGTGAGCCACGGTCACGAGCCGTAGGTATAGAACCCGGGGATCAACCCATGGCTCAGCCACTGCCCTTGATCCGTGGCAACGAACTACGGGCTACCTAACCAGTGGTTCAAGCCACGATTCACATCCAGAAACCTAATTTTTCAAGTTCTTTCAATTTTTGCCCTTTTGGTTTCACTTCTAGCACAACATTCTCCCCCCAAACACTCTCATGCACTTCAAAACAAAGAGTAAAGGGAATTTTAACATGAAAATCATACTAGATAAGCAATAAAACATAGAAAGTAAATAAAAACCCCCTCTTGCTGAAGTAGATTTCTGCTGCTATGGTTAGGGGTGGGCATGGACCGATTAACAGGTCCATTCACCTAGTATCCTAACCGGAACCGCTTGTAGCGGTTCGCCTAATTTACTAACCGTATCCTACCCTTATTAGCCAGTTAACCTCTTAGCAGTTACCCGGTTAAAGAGGTTTAGGTAGCACGTAGTAATCAGAACCTTATTGTATTAAGTTAATTTGATAAAATAAATAAAAAATATTACAACATAAATACATTTTCAAATAAAAAAACTACTTATACAATTTCAAACTCTTGCATCCACTCTTTTTAAAATTAAAAAAAAAAGTTATAAATAAAAAATTTTCACAATACGAGTCAAAAATATTTGTGTTATTTTCATAGTTCGTATTTAAGTTGCATGAAAGTATTTTTTTTATTTAGTATCAACAACATCTATGATAATCGGAGTATAAAAACAAAAAATAATATACAAATAAAAAAATTAAATTCGAAGAAAAACTAATGATATTTAAGTTTTTGAGTTAACTTAAATTGAAAATGAAACGATTTAATACTTCTTATTTCTCTATAATATTTATAAATATTAACCTCTAAGACATAGATGTGGACCGGTTCGGTTAACCGTGGTTTTTAAACATCGATACCCAAAACTGGAACGACTTTTGCAAATGAGATTCGATTAACCTAACTGCTTTTAGAATTCAGTTCAGTTACCCTTATTTTTCTATTCAGAATGGACTGGTTATTGCGATTTTTTGATTTTTTGATTATTTTTTCCCACCCCTAGCTATGGTTGTGAGCTTCATGCCTTCTCTTTAGGTCTGCAAAACAAACATAAAACAAACTACTTAAAATAATCCTATTAAACTTAAGAACTAAAAAAAATAAAAAACTAAAATACTAAATAAAAGTTGGGTTGCCTCCCAACAAGCACTTGTTTAACGTTTTTAGCTCAACGCTATCAAGGTCATCACGTAACCCCCCCCCTGATGAAAGATGTCTCTAGCCCACTCCTTCTTCCTCTTGGGCCGTCAGATCTCAATCCTTGGATGATTAACGCTCTGAGCATGTTGAAACTCAGAACACCTCAGTTTTGGGGGTGGCACCACCGTGATAGGACTATGTTCTTCCAGTGTGGCCTTGCTTTCATTTGCCTCTAGCGTCCTCGTATTTTTCATGATCCCATCAATAGCTCCACAGTAAGGAGGAACCTACAAAATATTAGTACCACAGAAAAGATTTGTGTATAGAGGCTTAAAATTATGAGCATGAGGTGTCTCCTGTAGAATTTAAGTAGGGATTGGAAGTGAGGATTTTCTAAATTTTGCTGGTTCACTGGGTAACTCTTCCTCACCTACCACTTCTATCTCATTCATTTGTTCTTCTTCGAACCACTCACGCTTTTCCCTTTTACTCACCATTAGAGAGTCACTCAATTGATCACCATTAGACAAATCAATCAATTCCACTAGTTCATTGGGGTTTACCTCTGTATCACTTGATATGGGTAGATTAGGTACACAAATATAGCAACAAATGTCTCAAATTTCACACAAATTCAAGTACTAAAAATACCTAATTCCCCCATAACTGCAAGTATATAGGTCGAAATGAGTATAGGGATATTAGGGTCGATTCCATGAGGAAACTTTAGTGGCAATTACCAAAGCTTGTTAACTTACTTTATCATCTAGACATTTCATCGAACATGTGGTAGGTGACGTAAAGAAAGTTCAAATACTTTAAGAAAAAACTAATGGTTGGAATTCACAAATACAATTTTAGAGTGTAGAATCCACTAATGGTCACAAATATGCATGAAAAAATTAATAACTTGTTTATAACACCTTGTCTTACGTAGGATTCAATTCTATTGGCAACCAAAACTTATTCTCATAATGAATTAATTACTACTACCAAACCTCATTCTTATAATGATTTGATGTTACTCATAAGATTTCCTATTCTTATAGTGAAGTTTCCTATTGCTAGCATGTTATGATCATGAATTGTGGTTATTACTTGTTAAGCAAATAATCTTATTCCACCTGTAAGCACCACATCCTCATGTGTCTAGTAGTAGGTTTCATCGACTAAACAAGGAGTAGTTACTTCCCTTTACATTATCAAATGAAAACTTAGATTTTACGAAATCTAAAAGATGGAAGACCCAACTGATCAATTCGGATAGCTCCACTAACTTCCTTGGGTAACAAGTTGAAACTGGAAAAAACTTGATCCTAATTATTGATGAGCCCCTCATTAGCCAATAAATCTGCTGGTTGATTAGCCTGCCTATAACAGTGAGAAATAACAGTAATATGATCCCTCATCACATTAAACTCTTCAAACAAATATAGCAAATACCACGGACACGCAATCTCATTCTTAAGTATACTAACCAAAGTAAGTGAATCCGATTCAATCTGAAACTTTAAAAACCTTTGCTTAAGATACAAGTTCACCCCATGTACTACTACCTTAAACTCAACTTCAAGACTTTTGCCCAACCCCAAAAAACACATAAAGCCTAATAACACTTTCCCATTGCAGCCTTTGAGAATACCTCCTCCACCACATAGACCTGAGTTGCCTTTCGAACAAGCATCAATATTTAGCTTAAAAAATTCACCTGGGACATACCATTTAGACTGAGTTACCAATACCTCCTTTCTCCTTCTACTCATATCTGATACAAGCTCAGGCCAAGAAAATTGTTTCACATCCATCTGAAATTTCATCCACACCACAGCCTTAATATCATTTAAAATGTGAGCGGCAATAACTTCCCAAGAAAGAGCTTTTGCACCATGAATCCACCT
Organism: Mitragyna speciosa; assembly: GCA_024721245.1. Classification (NCBI taxonomy): domain Eukaryota; kingdom Viridiplantae; phylum Streptophyta; class Magnoliopsida; order Gentianales; family Rubiaceae; genus Mitragyna; species Mitragyna speciosa. The sequence continues at coordinate 21,955,841 of CM045553.1, forward strand.
CATTCCTTGCCTTCAACAAATGCCACAAAATAAAAACTGGAGTAATATGCATTAGGAAAAATATAGAATGAAGTGGTGAATGAGAAGTCCACCACCTAATCAAACAAGAACGTACTCCAGATTGTGTAAATTGCAAACCAAGTGGCATACAAAAAAACTTCCATATGGAAGTAGGGATCTCTCCTGAACAAAAGATATGATCCACAGTTTCCAAAGCCTTTAGTTGACAATGGAAGCACCAAGATGGGCCTTGGAAACCAAACCCTTGAATAACTCCCCAAACAGGTAACCTATTATGCATGAGTCTAAACATAAAAATAGCCAATTTTATTGGAATATAAGGACTCAATATTTGCTTTGGTTTTTCACTAACAATGGAATTAGGATTACAGCAACGACGTTAGCTAGGCATTTTTACTCCAAGGAAATCCAGAAATGAAAATGGCTAAAATTGATTATTAGAGATGTCATGTATACAAGTTCATATCTCATATATGGCTACCATCGGGGTTTTTTTAACTTTGAGAACAATATGATACTACGGAATTTAGGCTTCATAATGACATCTGTTGATTGACATATTTCAGTGAATGAGAGCCACTAAGCCATTATGGTTGCATAATTCATGGTTGCACGATCTTTACTAATGAATGCATGCAATTTGTTTTTGTGATATGAAAATGACATGTATCCATTTGTTCCTTTACATACAATTACTAAATGCCATAAATCTTTAACCAATTAGTTGGGCTTGCTCTATTCAATTAGGAGCTATTAGCCTACACTGTGGCAAGCCAAAACAGTAAGAGTTGTATTGATATGAGAATCTAAGGAGATCTATACTGATATTAGGCCAACAAAGTTCACGGTATGCTATTCATTAATTTCTTGTCAATGTTATGATATTCCTTTAATTGTATTTCATAAGCATCTAAAATTTTTTCCCATTGTTAACGCTATATTCTATGCATATCCTTGCATTGTTTTTTATGCTTTGGTTTTTTAGTTTTTCTTTGGTTTCTTTTTTAGCTTTCGGTTCCTAGCCACAAAACCACATGAAGTTTCCACATAATGTTTTAGGACAATTAACTTAAAGAGTCATTAGAACTTAATTTTACCTGTGTAAGGAATGAAAAATGTCCAAAGTTATGTCTTCAAAATTGACAAATTACAGATAGCTATATGTTAATTTCAATAATGAAAATTTGGTATTGTGTACTTCTGAAATGGTAAATTATCAAGTATTGATGTTGGTACATTTGATGTGTGTGCACTTGAAAGCATTAATTTTTATTATTTAAAGTTTAAACTACATTTTCAGGGAGCTTAAAGACTTGTTTACCTTGCAATTCCCGAGAGTTAATGTTTCAGGTTCTAATTCGAGGGTTTTCTATGAAGTACCAGTTGGAGTTCAAAGACTTAACAGGTTCCAGTTGATTAAATGGTTGATGCCAAGTAATGGAGTCCTAAAGCTTAATAGAGATGGTTGTTCCAAAGGAAATCATGGAGGTGCAGGAGGAGGAGGGGTTCTGAGGGGTAGCAATGGAGTGTTTAAATTGGCCTTCTCTATAAATTTTGGAGAAGCCAACAGTATTCAAGCAGAGGCCCGGACATTATTAGTTGGAGTTCATTGTTGTTTGCAATATGGCTACGCATCTTTTATAATTAAGAGTGATTCTTAGGTTTTGATTCAGGTCCTTAGAAGAGAGTTTCATTGTCCATGGTCCATTTACAAGGAAATGCAGCAGATTCTCAACATTGTTTTTATGAAGCAAATCAAGTAGCAGATGTCCTTTCTAACACTGGTGTGGCTCAATTGAATCAAAAGATTTATAAACAACTAGTAGATCTTACAACTCAAGCATGTGGTCCTTTTAGATTAGACAAGCTTCAATTTCCTTCTTTTCGTAGAATAAAGTTAGACTATTTGTAAAGGGAATAATGTTCCCAATTTATTTAATGAATTTTCTTGTCCTAATTGAGGTAAGGTTTATGTCCCCTCATGTATTCATATATTTTATTTTAGTAAAATTTAGTGGTGGCTTCCCTCTCCGCGTATGGGGTTTTCCCTCCCAAAAAAAAAAAGTTATCAATATAGGATTTACCATCTTTAGTAGTAAGAGAGTACATCCCTTTTGGACACTTTGTTAGAGATAGCAACTCAATAAATATTTTACACAAAAATAAAAGTTCAAATTGAGATTGCCTCACGCTTCTATTTTATTAGAATTACATTTCTAAAACAATAATTAAATAATTAATTAAAAAGGAATTGACGCTAAATATGTTCTGTTGGCAAATAGGGATATCAGTAGGGTGAAAGGACATCAATTACATTTTAACAATGCCATTTACAAAGGAAATCCAATTACTTTATTTTTCTTATTCACTTAGGTAGTCATGATTCATTGTTATCTGCCAATACTGATCTATGAGTATAAATGGACTATATTTTTATATTTGGTTAGTTAATGTAATAAATGGACTATGTTTTTCTTATTTATTGAGTAATTCTGTATTTAAATAGAAAGTGTAATAGATAGATTAAATAGACTACCTGTATAACTTTGCCTTCTTTTGATTGTGATTAGGGCTTCCCTAATGTAATAGATGGAGCTTTGGATGCTATGTGTTTTATGTTCCACGTGTTTACATGCTTTATTTGATTTCCTTAGGATTATTGAATCTAAATACTATGTTTATGTTTTACTTGATCCTATATGCTCCTATGTGTTTATCCACTTTTCACTTATGCTTCATTTTGCCTTATTTACTTTTTTATGATGCAAGTATACTGTCAGTCACACTAGTCCAATACTAATTGTAATCTTTTTTCATTTCCTCACTAGCCCAATTCTAGTGAGGGTTTGTAAAGTGGCTAGTCTAACACTAGACTTTTAGGCCCTCACGCGTAGCTTAATCATTTGCATGCAATTCATCTTACTTACATATATTTTTCTGTTTTGTAGAATTTTTTCCATATGCATGTTATTTCACCTAATATTAACCTTTTATCCCTGTATATATATAAAACATGACATTCAAACTTGCATCTAATGTAGAATTTTAGGATAGATAGACCATTTGCTTACTTAAGTTAGAAAGTGTCGCCCTTCACATGTGGGAAATGGGTGAGTTTGGCCCTCTCGGTCTTCACATGCCATTCACCCCTCCATAAGAGGAAAAGTCACAAGCCTTAGTTCCGTGTACTCATTATGTTGCATGCCCCTTCCTTGATCACCTATATCTATACCCTATTTTTCATTTTTTTGCATTTCATTTTGCATTACACTCGTGACCCCTTCGATGTGTCGTTTTGAGTTTTGCAATTAATGCGATAATTTCAATTAGACCTTGAAGGGATATTTTGTCCCTCTTAATATCCTTTTAGGTCTAAGATTTACATCCATACAGACACATTCGAATGCGATAAAATCTTAATGTTATTTTAGAAAAATCTCGACTAAATATCGCAACTAATCTCAGATAGGTAGAAAGGGTGCCTTATGTGCAAACCTTGGCCTTTCCTTTCTTCTACTGTGACTTCCGAACCATTTTCTCTCGTTTTTTAAAAACCTTAGAGTTGTTTAAAAAGGTTTTTCAAATATTTTCTAAAACATTTCTCTTTTATCAAAATATTTCTTTTGTGTGACTTGGTATACCTAAACTCACCAAGTGGTGACTCCTTTTCATAAAACTCTTTTCAAACTCTTTGGCCAAAATCGTTGTATTTTTAAAGTCATGAACTTGTTTTGTTTTAAAAAGTAAAAATCATCTTTTCTCCAATATACCTTTTTGCAAAAACTCGCTCTTCCCCACTCACTTTCCCAAATTTTCAGGACGTGACAAAGAATATTTATAAAATTTTTTTCGGCACCAAACATGGGAAAATATTTTTCAATTGTCCTCCCTCTAGCTGAAAAGCAACTTATGATCTTAATAAGTGTAAGTTATGTTTTGCAAAGAAAAGTGATATTAAAGTTTAAGCACCTACTTTTTCTAATTTCATTTACCAATTAATTTTTATTTTTAATTATTATTCTTTGTTTTTATTTTCATTTTGAGTCTCGCAACAATATATCTATAGTCACAGACGCTTTACTCTTATAATTATCATATAGATTAATTTTAAACAAAATAATCTCCATTTGACTCTAATTACTTATTACGCATGAATTGAATTGTTATTAGTCTTTTTAATTCATAATAACAATATTAATAAAATAACAAAACTGTATTTTAAAAAATTTTTACATTCTCATCCAAACCTTGGAAAATTATAAAAGAAATGACTTTTACCATGTAAAACGTTTTCCTAGGAAAATAATTTTCAAAGGAGAACATTTTACGTCCAACCAAACATGCCCTAATTCCTAAGTTGGGGAAAATACTCAATCGTTAGGAGGGAAGAATTCTTAAAAATGGAAACCAAGAGATAGAGTAGAATTTAGAATCTTTATGTTAAACGAAATGATATATACAGCAAATAATTGAATTTATAATTTATTCACAGCAAAGAAAATGTAGAAACGAAAACACAATCAGAGGTTGTCCAAGTTGTAGAGTAAGAGTGTATAAGCAATTGGTCGTCAACAAGCAAAACTAGCTTGCAATGCCAAAAGACAAACTTTGTAATATGTACAACTTGGAAAAGAATGTTTAGATTTCGTTTTTCAAAACCAGACGGATCAAATTTTTCAAAATATATTACCTCAATACACGGATCAGGAAGAACACAATTCTTCATTTGGTTATTCGGTTTCATCATCCTTCTTTATAGAGCTCACGGTTGGAAGATTCCTTTTAAATTTAGGAGATGCCAACCTCCTTTCCAATGGTGTCTTCCTCTTACTTACTACAAACCGATTTACGCCCTTTCTCTGCGGCATTATTGAAGGAAAGTCCTCATCGGGTATCTGGCTTAGCTCAGAAATGTCTTTTATCTGAGCCACACGCCGGAACCATCTTTCAGTTTTGGCCTCTTCTGACATGTCTAAAGGATCTGGTTCCTTTACAGCTGATCCCTCTAAGCTTTTTCCTGTCCAGCCAGTTCTAATATTTTGACTCGGCAATTGCAGTGAACTTCCAGTCGATTTGAATGTATTTTGTTTGCTAGAATATATGCAACTCCGAATTTCACTTTTTTTGGCCAGAGAAGTGTCGGAATTTTGACTAGAGCTCCCACCCAGAGTTGGCGCCTGGTCTTCAGAAAATTTTGAATTCCAGTCTCCAGAACTTCTCGCCTGGCTCTCTGTATCTTTGACAATGTTGTTCCCAGGAAACCAATGCCTTGCATCATTCAACTTCTCTGAAAAATTCTCGGACTTCAATGAACTTGAAGAGCTTTCAGTCAAAGGACTTCTAGATGAATTAAATTCCTCTGGTTCTGGTGTAGCCTTTCTCGCAAAGTACCCAGGAGGGAATGGAACAAATGGAACAAATTTTGAATTTCTAGCATGTTCCATAGCCACCTGTCTATTATATGTTGGAGAAGTCAAAGAACGATCTTTCCTCTTGTTAACTACAAATTTATTTTCTCCTTTACGAGTTGGCATAATCTCTGGGAAGTCTTCATCTGAAATCGCTACTTGGCAAGTCTTTAATGTCATTCAGCTCTGCCACCCTTTGAAACCATTTTTCTGACTTTTCAGCTTGTTCTTTATCCTTATTCTTGCTATCGGTCTGGCTCACATTCTCTCGGTATTCTGAAGGATGGGACGTAGGAAATGAGACAGATGAATCAATTTCAACATTTTTTTCATTGGCATTACAATGATCATCCATTCCAGAAACAGGGTCTGTGTGACCAAGAATATTGTCCAAACTCCGCCTGGTTGATGAGTTAAGGCCCTTGTAGGAGTCAGGAGATTGAGAAGTGTGACCTTCAGACATCCCATAACCACCTATGCATTTTTCATTTTCAGAGTTGGCCTGTCTCCTCTCCAAAGGTGTTTTCCTTGTGCTCAAAACAAATCTATTTTCTCCATTTCTAAGTGGCATGATTTCAGGAAAAACTTCATCAACAGCTGCACTGCTCAAATCATTGTCATTATCCGCCTCAGGTACCTTATTAAACCAGCGCTTTACACCATCTGCAGCTGCCTCCCCAGGTCTTTTGCCGTCGCATCTCAAGCAAACCGAATTCCTTCCATAGTTGAAGAAATTACATCTAAAAAAGTGAAGATTTGAATTAATTTTTTCAAAATGAGCAAATAAATTAGTTTGATGCTTATCATGCTTATAGGCAATAAATGCTCACTGTGGACATTGCCACTCCCTGCCAGTCAATTGTTTCCTTGGCCTAGGTTCCTCGCATTCCAAGCATTTGAAATTTCTTGCAAAATTCATGAAGCTGCACCTGCTCGACCAATATTACAGCTCAAAAAATGCAGGCTTTTGCCTCATGAAGAAATCTTGCTGATGAAAACTGAGTCAAATTCTAAAAGATTTCACATGAATAAGCAACTTCGGAGAGAAAGAAACTAAGAAAACAAATCTAGAAAAGAACGTATCAATATTCCAACTGGAAATGGAAAGGTGATAAGAAAATGAATATAAAAATTTAAAGAATTACCTGTCATAGTTTCTAGAAAACACAGATAACAAAAAATATGATGATATAGAGTTAGAACTTCCACATCAGAACTTCCACATCATTTTCACTTAATATTTTTAAATTGAAGTTTTCAACTAACTAAAGATGCTCTCAAGCTAAATTTCAGCCTTAATTCAAGAGAACAATCAACCAAAACTTCCAATCATAGTTCTAAATCCCTCATAGTTATTATTTAAATCATTGGTTAAAAATAAAGCAGACACCAGCATGCAGATAGAAAAGGGGAATTTATAGTAATATAGCAAAATTAAAAAAAAAATAATATGAGCATCATAGAAGATGTTACTTTGGGCATATCCAGTCACCCCTCTTCATTTCAACATTCTGCCTGACGGTCCTTGGAGTATGTTCATTTCCGGCATATAATTGACATCGTTCTGAAGCAGGAAGTGTCGGTGCTGGATCTTCAAAACTAACATCAGTCATTTGGCATAACAGATTCCGAGCAGAAGATTCTACTAGTTCCCTGCTGTAGAGATTGTTATATTCTGAAGACATAGGGGGATTGCTTACATAACTTAATATGTACTTCATAATGTCAACAGTGTTTGCTTTATCAAACTCCAAGACCTGGAATTCAAAATATAGCAAGAATTCAATAAATAATCCTAACATTGTGGAAAAAGAAAAGAAAACAAACTCAACGTGGATAAGTACAAATAAGAGCTATATGCAGCAGACACTTTAAACAACATTGATGGCAGAATGGAGAACAATAGATTATGCAAAACAAAATTTGGAAGTCTTGTTAATCAGATATATTTACCATGTCTAACAAGTTTACCATAGAAGAAGGCCAAAGTAAATGACTACAAATTATTTCTACAATATACCTACCACAAAAGATGCATGAAAGCTACCATATAACCTCCATTTTAATCCTTCAATAGTATCAATGTTGCTCAACTTAAAAAAGTTGTCCATGCTTCGTCTGTGTCTTCAAAAGTTTCAAAAGACTTGAGAAGCTTGAACTTCACACCCCTAGTTTATTCTTTAATAGATGCAACTTTCTCAAACTATTACCTAACATGGTACACACAACTCAATTACATCTATCATAGCATGATATGTTTGAATTTATTGTTCATCAAAGATCCTTGTGCAATTCACACAACAGCATCACAAAATAAGCAACCATATATAAACATGCTAAATATTCTTCAGTTCTGCATCATTCAGTCCCAATGCTCAGCCTTTCCTATTTATTCAAATTGTCACGTAATTGAGAATGTCCTTTTGAAATCTTTGAAATGAAGGAATATTAAATAAAAGGGTGTCCTACCCCTTTTCCAAAAAGCGAAAAAATTTATTGAGTTATAAGTCATCCCAGCCATGTGATGAAAGGTTTCCTTTCCTTGCTCTGGGATTCTTTATCAATCATTGGATTTAGACATTACTTTGGTGCTTCTCAATCCTTTCAAAATGATAGCAACATACCCATTTTTGGATTTCTATCTGTCAAGAGTATTACGATTGATTCCCATGTGATATACTTTGAATTAATAAATGATAGACAAATGGCAGCAATCACCTAAGGTTTATAAGAGGCGTGGCAAGGATGCTTCTAATGCTGAAGCTTTGATTTGGCATACTCTTGATGACAAGGAACCTACTTGGGAGTTGGCTTAAGTCTAGAGTGTCAATTTTCTGATTTTCTTCATTAGGGGTATTTTAATAATTTTAGGAGTTCGCAGAAATTTTATGCTTATATTAATTTTCTGTTTGGCAATTATTTTAATAATTAGTATTTTAATTGTCTTGGGGAATAAGGAAGCTTAGCTTTCTAGTAGAATTCTGTTTTAGTTAAGAGTCTTAATTAGAGTTGGAGTCAAACTGTGGCCTAGATGTCTATAAGTATCATACTTCTCTATCAAGAGAAGCAGATTTTGTCGTTAATAAAATTTTCCTACAGAATTTCTTGGTTCGTGTGATACAATCTAACTTTGGGTGTGATACCTAAAGAATTCTAGGAGTAATTCCTAGCGTTACTGATCTGATTTTCTTCTTATTGATATATTTTTTGAGATTTATTACAAGTTTACCGCAGTAAGTGTGGTGAAATTCAAGTCCAAGCCTGTTCCACAAATTTGTCTAGCCTACCAAATTTCTGTTTTGCATCAATTTTGATATCAGAGCCAGGCTTTCCCATGACGACAAGAAGTGGGTTGAATTTTAGGGGCTGATATACAAACAAGGAATGAGATAACATCATTAATCTTCTCTTGGAGAGAGTTGCTGTGTTAGAAGATAGAGTCTTTGATGACATTTCTGATTATCAACAACAAGCGATTCCTGAATCTAGAGGCAACGGAGAGTTCGAATCTGGAGTCAAAACCAATGGAAAAGAACCAGAACATCATCCCGAAAAGCTTGAGGATACAATTGGAAACCAATCTGGTCGGGGTGAAAACAGACCAAATCAATCTTTTGGAAGACCATGAGCCTCTCTACTTGACATTGCTAATGAGATTGTCCAATCGGCAAGGCAAGGAAGACAAGATTCTTATGATTTGGCTGGAGACATCACGAAAAAGGTAAGAGTTGACATTCCTAATTTCAATGGAAGGATTGATCCTAATTTTTTTTTTTTTTTATTGGCTTGCAACTTTAGAACGTTATTTTGATTGGTATGATATGACTTGATGAGAGAAAAGTTAAGTTTAATATCATGAAACTTGTCGGACATGCTCATTTGGTGGACAGGAGTCGAGCATGATCTTCGACTTGCTAGACAATTAGACTTGAAGTGGGAAGAGATGATGCTGTGTTTAAAGAGGAAGTACTTGCCACTACATTACAAATCTGATCTCTTTGATGATATGAACAATCTAAAGCAAGGGGGGATGACGGTTGATAAGTATATGAACAAGTTTAAAGAGCTGAAAATTCATTGCGGAGGATCCGAAAGTTCTGCAAAAGCTTTATCCAAATTTAAGTTGGGTTTGAGAGTTGAGATTTGCAAAAAGTTGATGGGATGAGACATCTACACTATTGATGATGCATTCCAAATAGCTCTTAAGATTGAAAAGAGCCTGCAGCAAACACTGATTAAGAGGTTTAACACTCAAGGCGGGGAGACAGTTTCTGGAAGATTTGCTGTGAATGGCAAACCATATAAACCAGCAACGATTCAAGCAAGTTTCAAGCATGCAGAGACTAAAACTAAGGCTCCCATGGTTGATGAACGAAACAAGAATAACAAAGATGTGTGTTTCAAGGGCGATGTGAGGAGACACATGGCATGGGAAACAAGAGAAATCCACATATCGATGTAGATTCCGGAAGTACGGAAAATCCAGATGCCAACGAGGATGAAGATGCTGATTATTTGAATGAGATGGCACAGTTCAATGTTGATGACTTGGAAGAGGATGAGGAAGACACATCTTATCTCTCCGTTGTGAGGCGTATCCTTAGTGCACCGAAGTCAGAGAATGAAGATTGGTGAAGAACTTCAATTTTTCAAACCTTAGTTTGTTGTGGACAAGAGACTAGGAAGCTCATTATTGACGGAGGTAGCAACACGAACGTGGTCTATGAGTCTATAGTGTTGCGACTGAAGTTGCCAATAGAGCCACATCCTTAACCTTACAAGGTTGCTTGGATCAACAGTAGCTCAATTCCAGTCACCAGGCAGCTGTTTAATATCAATTAAACATGGATCATATAGTGACTCTATCTGGTGTGACGTCATCCCAATGACTGTTTCACACATACTTCTTAGTCAGCCTTGGCTATATGATCGAGATGTGAATCATAATGGGAAGTTGAACACTTATTCATTCAAGTTCAATGACCAACACATTGTCCTAAAGCCTATGAGTGCTAAAACCATGAAAAGGTTTCAAGCGCGAAAACTAGCTAAGTGGGAGAGTTGAAAAACCAAGGAAGTGAAGGAGATGAAGAAGAAACCTATTTAGATTTTGAGCAAGAAGTAGTTTGAAAGGGAAGGCAAGGAGCAAGGAGTTATTATCATTTTACTAGTCCGTGAGGTGAAAATTTCAGTAGCTGCAACTCTGAAGAAATGCCTCTAGAAATTGTCTAGTTGCTGTCCAATTTTTCTGATATAGCTATAGAAGATTTACCACATGGACTACCACCTATGCGTGATATCTAGCATGCAAAAGATCTCATTCCAAGTTTGCAACTCCCTAACTTACCTGCCTACCGCATGAATCCGAGTGAATCTGCTGAACTTAAGAGACAAGTGGATGAACTCTTGGACAAAGGACTGATTCAAGGCAGCCTAAGTCCTTGTGTAGTGCTGGCTTTATTGACACCAAAGAAAGACAGAACATGGAAGATGTGTGTAGATAGCCAAGCGATTAACAAGATAACTATCAGGTATAGGTTCCCCGTACCTAGGCATGATGATATGATTGATATGATGGCTGGTTCAACTATTTACACTAAGATTGACTTGCGAAAGGTGTACTATCAGATTAGGATCAGTCCTGGAGATGAGTGGAAAACAGCTTTTAAGACGAAAAATGGTCTCTACGAGTGGCTAGTGATGCCTTTTGGCTTCTCTAATGTTCTGAGCACCTCCACGAGGGTTATGACACAGATATTTTAGCCCTTTATTGGCCGTTTTCTGGTTGTTTACTTTGACGATATTTTAATTTACAGCAAGAATAAAAAGGAGCACATTAATCATCTTCAACAAGTAATGAGAGTTCTTCGTCAACAAAAGCTCTACATCAACTTGAAGAAGTGTACTTTTATGGCTTCCAATGTTGTGTTTTTAGGCTTTGTTGTCTCAAATGAAGGAATAACTAAAGATCTAGACAAGGTTAAGGCAATTGTAGATTGGCCGGTTCCTACTACTGTGAGAGAGGTTCAAAGTTTCCATGGCCTAGCTTCATTTTATAGACGATTCATCAAAGGATTCAGCTTTATTATGGCTCCCATTACTGATTGTATGGAGAAGGAACAATTTCAGTGGACAAAAGCTACTGCCAAGGCTTTTGAAGAAGTGAAGAAACGAATGACTGAAGCTCTAGTGCTTAGGTTGCCACATTTTTCTAAGGTATTTGAGGTCATATGTGATGCTTCTCATGTTGGGATTGGTGGAGTTCTTAGTCAGGAAGGTCACCCTATTACTTATTTTAGTGAAAAGTTGAATGAGGGAAAGCAAAAATATTCTACTTATGACAAGGAATTCTATGTTGTTATCCAATTTATTCACCATTGGCATCATTATCTCGTTTATAAGGAGTTTCTGCTATATTTTGATCATGAGGCTCTTAAATATATAAACTCTCAAAAGAAGCTGAGTCATCAGCATGGCAAATGGGTTTCATTCTTGCAGTAATACAATTTTGTTATTAAACACAAGGCGGAAAATGAGAATAAAGTTGCTAATGCGCTTAGTCATGTACATCATCTTCTCACTTCTATGGCTATTCAAGTGGTTGGATTTGATTCATTTAAGCAAGATTATTCTAGTAGTAGAGATTTCAAGATCATATATGAGGATTTAATGGCTGGAAAACAGGCTGATCATGCTAGTTTTTCAATCCATGATGGCTACCTTTTCAAGGGAACTCTACTTCATGTTCCTAATACTTCACCATGGTAGGAGTTAATCTGGGAATTACATGGAGGAGCTGCTGGACACTTTGGGCGTGATAAGACTATTGCTTTGGTGCAAGACCGTTTCTATTGCCCAAGAATAAGACGTGTTGTTGGCAAGACAATTGCTAGATGCCAAATTTGTCAACTGGCAAAGGAGAGGAAGAAGAACACCGGTCTTTACATGCCATTGCCCATCCCACATGAACCGTGACAAGACTTGAGCATGGATTTTGTCCTTGGGTTGCCAAGAACTTTGAGAAGCTATGATTCTATACTTGTGGTCATGGATCATTTTCTTCCATGTCCTAAGACTTCGGATGTTGTCCACATTGCTAAATATTTTTTAAGTGGTTCGACTTCATGGGCTGCCTATGACTATTGTTTCAGATAGGGATGTGAAATTTATGAGTTTTTTTTGGCGGACTTTGTGGAAGATGCTGCATACAAAGCTCAAGTTTTCTTCTTTCTATCCACAAATCAATGGTCAGTTAGAGGTTGTTAATCGTAGCCTTGGTGATCTACTTCGCAGTTTGGTTGATGACCACGTTTCTACTTGGGATCCAATTCTACCCATGGCAGAATTTGCTTACAGCAGCTCAGTGAATAGGTCTACTGGCTATAGTCCTTTTGAGGCTGTAATGGGAATTAATCCTCATAAACCAATTGATTTGCTCCCATTACAAACTAGCGTTCATCCAAGTGCTGAAGCTTAGGGTTTATCTAAGCACAATCTAAACATACATAATGAAGTTCGACGCCGGACTGCCGCCAGCAATGAAAAGTATAAGAACCATGCAGATTTGAATAAGAGATTTATAGAATTTGAAGAAGGGGATGAAGTTATGGTTCGAATTCAACCAGAGAGGTATCCTATGTGTATCCATAAGAAGCCACATTCAAGAAGTGCAGGCCCTTTCAAGAATCTCAAGAAAATTTGCTCCAATGCTTATGTTCTTGAGTTACTTGTAGATATGGGGATTAGGAATGTGCTTAATGTTGAAGATTTGACTGCTTACGAAGGTCATCTCGATGATTTAGCAAATAGGACACTAAAGCTGCTCTTCCACTTGCTGCACGCTTGCATGGAAGAATTCAAGACGTTCTTTACCACCAAATTGTATCAACTAAAGGTGGCGTCTAGCAGAAATATCTTATTCATTGGAGGGAACGACCACGTTCAGATTGTATGTGGATTACAAAAGCTGAATTTCAAAAGTTGGATCCAGATTTCTATGAGAGGTATCAAACTATTAACTCGCTAGGGTTGAGTTTTCTCAAGCCGGGGAGAGATGATAGAGACAAATGACAGCAATCGACTAAGTTTTATAAGAGACATGGCAAGGATGCTTCTAATACCCAAGCTTTGATTTGGCAAACCCTTGATCACAAGGAACCTACTTGGGAGTCAGCTTAAGTCTAGAGTGTCAATTTTCTAATTTCTTCATTAGAGGTATTTTAGTAATTTTTGGAGTTTGCAGGAATTTTATGTTTATAATAATTTTCTGTTTGGTAATTATATTATTAATTAGTATTTTAGTTGTCATGGGGAATAAGCAAGCTTAGCTTTCTAGTAGAATTCTATTTTAGTTAAGAATCTTAATTAGAGTTGGAGTCAAATTGTAGCCTAGATGTCTATAAGTATAATACTTCTCTATCAAGAGAAGCAGATTTTGTCGCTAATAAAATTTTCCAACAGACTCAAAGTCTTCTTAGTTCGTGTGATACAACCTGACTTTGGGTGTGATGCCTAAAGAATAATAGGAGTGATTCCTAGCATTACTGATATGATTTTCTTCCTATTCATATATTTTCTAAAATTTACTACAAGTTTACTGCAGTAATTATGGTGAAATTCAAGTCCAAGTCTGCTCTACAAATTTGTCTAGCCTACCAAGTTTCTGTTCTGCGTCAATAAAGTTTAATTCATTCCAACAAATTTCCTTTTCAAGTGGAAACATGCAGTTTATCACGCAATAAAACTTGGTAACAGTATCCTAGATTAGCCCAAGAAACTAAAGCCTAACATTGACACTGCAAGCCACATTCTGGTACCTTAGAGAATTCCAAATCTCAAGAACGAGTAGGCAAGTCAAAATTTGAAACCATTTAGTCATAATTGTAGATAATTGGTAAAGCAATGCTCAAGTAACAGGATAGTGCGTAAACGATCATTCAGTTTGGAAGACCTTGACAAGGATTATTAACAAATAAATTGAACATGGGAAGAAGTATTCCATGGCAACAAATTTGTTTCAATATTACCTTAATTTTTAGTTTCCTCAAATTTTTTTTTCAGTATTGCCTTAATATTTAGTTTTCCCATCTTCTGTTTTTAACATTTTGCCTTTTCACGCAATGTTCCAATTAAAGTATAAATAGCGCATCATTCTACCGTAAAGAATAGAAAAAGGAACAAATGGATTCTCATATCGACCACAAAAAAAAAAATCTCCCAGTCATACAAATAACTTCTTAGCAAAACCATAGCATCCTGCACATTGAATAGGTTGAAGTCCTCACCTCAAGTTAAAAAAAAAATTAAAAAAAAAAGTTTAATGGGCTTTCTAGTAATCACAAGCACAAATTTTGTACATTTCCACAGGGAACAAGTGATATTTAACTAATAACCAGCATTCTCCAAGTTATGACATAGCACTCAAACTTATAAAGAACACACAAAATCAACTTACCTTGCCCTTCCCAATACCCAAATAAGCCCGCATTCTCTTGGCAGTATCAAGTGCAGTTTTAAATAGAAATGGTGTCCCATTTGTTACAATTATTTCAATATCTCTCCTGGACAACAACCTGCAAATCGATTTTCCATTACTAGTTGACAATACAAGAAAAATCATAAAGATATCAAAACGAAAAAGAAACAGATAAAACCAAACCCGAGAAGATCAGGGCGGGCATGGGAGAAAGCTAAGCAAACAGAGGCAGCACGAATAAATTCATCCGACAATTCCTTTTCTTCATAAACCACGAAGGCGTCTTCAGCCAGGATTCCATGGTCCTCAGCTGCAGGAGATAGATTCCCCTCAGAGGAGAGGAGGGTGTTAATGAAGTGGGACCACTCCGGCCAGGGGTAGTGGGTGGCTTTACAGAAAGAAGTGGCGGTTTCGCTGTTTGAGTTGAGGGCTTGGGCGTGGAGTTGCCGGTGGACAAGGGACGGTTTGATAGTGGGGAGGAGAAGGAGGTGATGACTATGGGTGAAGGGAGTAGAGAAAGTGAGATGTCCAATGGTAGTAGAGAGGCGGCGGGTAAGAGGGCGGAGGACCGTGCGGGAGGAAGAACAGTGAAGGAGTGGAGGGAAGGGAGTCGTGAGAAGCATTATGAACCTGCAAGAGCCGGCCATTAAGGCGTATCGTTTTTCGGCTGCGGGGTGGGGATTGAAAATTGGTTTAGCAGGTTGAGTTGGAAAAGGGAACTCCGGATAATTCTAATGTAGAGGAGTTTGGGAAGCCTGAGTTCGTGAGACATAGCAAAATTCAGAAGATGACATTCTGCGCCTCTGATGTTTGCTAATGTTACAAATATTTTTTAGTTTGCAATTTGGCATTTATGTCCCTTCACCATTTTTATTTTATTTTATTTTTCTATTTTATTGTGTTTTTTGCTTTTTGGTTTTGGTAAAAAAAATGATATTAGGTAATTATGAAAAGATTGTATTAAGTAATTAAGTAGTGGCGTTTAACGCAGTCATCCAAAGAAATGAAACTCCTCTAAAATCCTCCACGCAAATACTACTAACAAAAGGAGGAATAGTTTGAATCAAAAGAAAGGCTTCTGTGTTATGCATTCCATGTTTCACAATTGAATTTGTAACACGTTTTGGTTCCCTGAAAGCATGTCTAGTCTCCACGAGTGTGAGCTGACTAATCAAGGCCTTGCAATCTGCAATTATAGGAGAGAGCATGTGATAATCAATTTTGGATGAACAAAAGAGCATTAGTGCTGCTTGTGAATCAGATTCTAAAATAAGATGAAAAAAGTTATCATAGACGGCAAAACGTAAGCCATCTCTAATTGCCCAAGCCTCCATTGTTGCATTTGTGGTAGCTTCAATGCCTCTGTTGAAGCCTAGTAATGTCACACCCCGTACTCGAGATATAACACCCGCCATGTTAAAATTACGCTATGACATAAGACTAACAAAATAAACTTAAACTGATCAAAATAACCATTTCATTGAACCTAACTCAATTACAAAGTTATGTGATACATTACAAAGATAATCCTCAAAAATAAAAGTTCATCTTATACACTTCCACTAAGATCACAAAATACCACCAAGTGAAAGATCCTATAAAAAATAAATTACAGGAATCTTTGTTAAGTATCACATCCTATCTCCCGTACTAATACCAAGAGTCGGTCCAATCCTCCTCTACAAAAGTATCGTCTTCTACATGAACAATTAATGGGTGAGCGAACTAAATCACTCAGTAAGTGATATAAGTACTCCCTGTGGCTTAAAAGTGTTATTCGTACATATGCATTTCACACACAAGTCATTATTGAATAAGAATACAAAACAATAATACGGCCAATATACTTAAACCAAAACATATATTTCCCAAAACGAATAAATGAGCTCTATCAAAAGGGTTCCATTTGACCCTGGATATCCAGTTGTTAACTATTACCGTTTAACACGGTCCCAAAACCAACTTTAAACGGTTGATATGGCTTCAAAACTAACTTTAACCGGTTAGTACGGTCCCAAAGGCATTAAGCATGAAATTAAGGAACTAATCCCGTCAAAGGAATACTACATTCAAGAACTCAAATAATTCATTTTAAATATTCATTCATAGAGGCCACATTATCATCTTCATAAACAAAAAGCAATTAACTACAATTAAGCCAGTCATTTATATAGCAAATAATCCTTTCAAGCATTTATCATTGCATAAAACCCATTTTTCAAAAGGTCAAAGAGTACAAACCCCACTTATCTCGATCCAAGCTATCTAAGGTAGTCCGAGAAGGTATGGTCGATGTCCTCGCTTAAAACACAACAATAAACACTAAATTAATCACTATATCTATTGAGAAAATCACATACGAAACTAAATCCTTAAAGCCTAACGAAACGGAACACAAATGACCACTGGTGGTGATCCGCAGGTGAAACACACCCAACCCTGTAACAGCCCCACCTTACCCAGAGGCGCACCAAAGGGCTTAGCGGACTGCCTGCCTAGCTCTCGCCAGGACTCAAGTCGAGCACTCACTCAGAACATGCACACGTGCTTAACTCCAAATGAAATGAAATAAAATAGAATAAAATAAAATATATTCATATTACTTAATTTAAAGGTACAAGTAACATCAAGAAGTTTACACGTCACAATATACATGATTTTCACCAAGATAGCCCAAAATAGTTTGGCTATCAAAATACACGAAATAAAACATGTACACGTCCAAAATCAGCTTTTCCCGCTTTAGTATTTTTGGAAACCTGGTTAAAGAAAACAAATGAACGGGATGAGCTATAATAGCCCAGTGAGTGTCCAAGTCATGCAGTCATACCCAGAATCTATTATTTTATTGAACAAAATAATTGACAAGATTAAATAAGTAGGGCATGAACACTTTAATTAACAAGTAGTCAATGGCGGATACAGGGCTCAACTACGGAAGCAAGCTTAACCGCAGAAAGAGCAAGTACTGATCATGTAACCATGATGTTAGGACTGAGATAATAGCTCAGGTCTTTATCAAAGGTCATGCCAGTATTATCAAGCAAGAACCCTAACCACCGTTCACCTTATAACCTCCGTACAGGCTACCACATCCAGGGAGAAAAATCTCAACCCTGGAGGGCCAACACGCAAGAAAGTTCAATCCGGAGTTGGCCTCTTTGAGGATTCACAACTCATAAGGGAAAGAACATCACGCCCTAAAACACCCAGCACCTTATATCCTCCCAAGCCTGTCCAAGTTGACTATCCGTGAAGTAACTGTGAAGTTAGTCACGGAAGTCTCATGCACAAGTAACACGTTGGATGATGAAAGCGTGTAACACATTGCGGAATAGATGTGATAAAGTACACATCTTTCCTCAAGTAACACATGTCATAACATAACAATTACAAGCATAACATAATATTTCTTAATATAACATTCTCAAGTACGACAAAGCATTTCATGCATCATGCACACATAGAGACACTCACCTGGAATGCCCAGAAAATATTTCGTAAAAAGTCGAGATTCACTTTCAAGTCCTGAAATTTAAAAGAAATAATCTGATGAAAACCCGATTAAAACCCTATGTAAATTAGCAAGAAAATTCAAGAAATAACCCAATTATTTCTAGGGTTTCATTTCTAGGGTTTCTAGAGCTTAGGGTTTTACCCTAGGGTTTAGGGTTTTAGATTTAGGGTTTTGGCTCTAGGGTTTTCCCGTCCTAGAAAAATTCAATTCATCACTAGATGATTTTCTAAAAATTCCTGCACATCAATTTCCTTAAATTGAGCACATTCTAGGTTAGAAATGTTCATCTACCATTTTTCCCTTATTTATTTCTACCGAAATTTCGGCAGCATCTCCACTTAAAATCGGACTAACCCAAATTTTTAACCTGCAAGAAAGACAGCCATCCAACCCAATTCAACAAGTTCTACAACCTTCTATGTTCAATTCAAGCTCAAATTCAATCAAAATTCCACTCAATTTCAAGAATTCTACTCCAAGAATCTTCAACCAAGCAACATATAATACTTGAGATTTCAAGGTTTAAATGCTAGTTACTAGTCTATCTAACCACAAAAACACTTTATCTAGCAAGTAAATCTTCAATTCAAACTATGTTCTTCATGTAGTAGTACCAAGAATCTAGATATAAACTTGTACAAAACTCTACATAAAACTTGAAATTACTAGGAAAAGTTCATAGTACATACCTTGATCAAGCTTAGAAGGTTGCTTAGGAAGAAGAAAAACTAAATTTCTATGGTGAAATTGCTTGAAATTTGGAGAGAAAGCTTCAAGAAGTTGAGAGAAAAATGAGAGGAAAAGAGAGCTAAGGGTGGCCGGCCAAGGGAAAATGAAAAGAGAAAGAAGTAAGCTAGGGAAATAGAAAAGAAATAAAGAAAAGATAAGGAAAAGAATAACCAATAATAACTTAACAAGAAGCAAGCTAGGGTTTGGACTTTTAAGACATAATAGGTACTAGTTGGTGAAATATGATTAGTGGAAATTTTTAATCACTTATCACTTAATAACTAACAAGTTTTATGGCATAAATTTTTAAAGCAAAAGAGAGGAAAGAGGGGGTAGGGAATTCGGCCAAGAGAGAAAGAAAAAGAGAGAGAAATAGGCTAGGAAAATATAAAAGAAATAAAGAAAAAGGTGAGAAAAAGAATAACCAATAAAATCATAACAAGAATAAAGTGAAGAGGTAGTCTTTTAATGCAATAGTGGTTACTTGGATCAATTTGATTGGTAGAACTTTGTAATCTCTTATCACTTAATACTAGCAATATTATGGCACAAATTATTAAAGCAAAAATGAAAAGAAATAGAGAAGAGAGAGAGCCGGCCATGAGGAGAGAAAAGGAGAAGAAAATTCGGCCAAGAAGAAAGAAAAGAAAGCAAGAGAATAAGTGAAATTTTTGAGTAAAATTGAGCTAAAATTCAATTGGTCAAAAGACTAGAAAATAGTAGAATAAGTTAGTCACTATTAAACTCTAATATAAACTAATGGTCCAATAAAATTAATCCCAATTAGGTACTTAGATGTCTCACTTAATCATGAAAGAATCTCATTTACTTAACCTAATTAACTCAAGTAATCTTTCAACTAATGAATCAAAGATTAATACTAAACCCTAAATAAAAGAAATCTCCTTATAAAATACATTTCGGTTTTCCCTTTCTTTTCTTTTCTCTCTTTTTCTACTAATGGACATAACATGAATTAAATGGGTTTTGATGTGAATTTCTAGGGTGTTACAAACCCTTCCCGTGGATCCCCACAACTAACCCTGTAGATCACTCCAAAGAGCATATTTGCGAGCTGCCCCTGGCCAGCCGTGGCTGCGGTTGGACTTGGCCAAGCCCGCGGCTCGGCAGGCAGAAGGGTAGACACGGACGGGCTCCTTCGAGCTGCGGCTGCGTCTCGGCCTGGCTACCTGCGGCTCACTCACAAAGAGTTGCCGCGGGTAACTCCCCCCTCGAGCCGCGGGCGTAGTTGGACAACCTTACCCGCGGTTCACTCACAAAGAGTTGCCGTGGGTAACCTCTCCTTCGAGTCGCTAGGCGCGGCTCAGCAACCCCACCCGTGGCTCACTCACAGAGAGTTGACGTGGGTGGGAGCCAAGCCACTCCCGACCACGGCTCACAACACCAAACCCACAGCTCACACATGAAAAACCTGCAAAATCACCCCCAAACACTCCATGCTTCTCACACACTACATACATTTCATTTTCCAGATTCCAAACATCACCACAAGCCATAAATATGCATTTATGCACCCAAAGCTTCACACAAACATCATATAGACACATAGCCTCCACTTTACTTACTAATCATCAATTAGGGTTTCTAATTAATCCCCCAACATACATAATCATCCCATTCTACAATTTCCTTACAACATACCATACCCAAAATTGCTATCTATAGACCAAAAACACACTCACTACCTCTAACTACGAAATTTTAATAGGTGCAAAGAATAATTACCTTGAGTTGAAGATGAAGAAACTCTTCTTAAGCTTTCCCCACTTGATCTTCCTTGCAATTCCTCTCTTCTACCTCTTTCTTCAAGAAAAGAAAACAACTAGCATTGATGAGAGAATGGAATTTGGGTAGAGAGAAAAATGAGATAAAATGGGAAGAAGAGAAAGAAAAGCCCTAAAACAATTGGGATATAGATTTTCTAAAATTGCAACTAAAGCCCTCAACTTTTAACTAATCATCTACCATACACTATACATTGGGGATTTTACAAATAGGTCCCTATCAAGGGCCTTGGTGTTACAAGTAACCAGTCCTAGATATTGGGCTTGAGACAAGGCATTGGAACTGCCACAAATGCAAAATTGATGGCTTGGGCAATAAGCGAAGATTCATGGGTAATGTCAGCAACATTTATGGAGCCATAGATCATGAAGAAGGAAGATTGGGGGACGTCACAAGTTCCATTTGAGATAAGTTGACGACCCAGATTCAATAGGCAAAATGGATAGTATGCTAACGTCTTTTTGGAGTGAAGAGAGATTACAAATTTTAATTGACGAGTCACATTTCTTTACTGATCAGGTATATATTTTCACTGACTACTTAAACCGCATCCAACTTGTCCGAAATGGCACGAGACCAGCTTGCGAGGCCCTGTGCCAAGGAAGGAAAAGCAAAATTCTAGATAATTCTTTGTAGAGGGGTTTGTGAAGTATGACTACATGAGATATTGCAAAATTCAAAAATTGACATTCGTTGCCTTTGATGTTTGCTAATGTTCCACATACCTTCTAGTTTGTAATTTGGCATTTATCTTAACATAGGATCACTTTAACAGAATCTATACAATTAAGAGGGAATATGTTGGATTATACTTTTGCACAGAAGGTTTCTACGCATAATAAGGCCAATCCTTTTTCATTGGTGTTCTCTCTACCACGAAAGCTCTCCAAGCGTGGAGTGATATCCCTTTGGCTACAATATGGATACTTTAGGTAAGTACACCTATCGTTTCTAGTAGTATAGTGTACATAAATATTGAGTATCAATCCTACAAAGACTATGCGAGTGCTAGTACTAACCTTCTTTCTATTATCTAACCATACGAAGTGAATTGTGAACTCAATAGAAATACGAATTAATTAAAACTAACTACCTAACTAAATCACAATTTAGAAGTTAGTAGAAAGAATAGACAAAAGTAAAGGTAAACCCAAACTGTGCGGTGGTGAGGTGCCTGAGGATTGGGTGGGACATTTGGGTTGATTTGTGGATGAGATTGGGGAAGTAGATAGTTGGGTAGGTTCACTTGAACAAAGTTTGGGCGCATAGGCAACAGGTTAGGATTGACATGGGTAGAGGGCCCTTCAATCGAATTAGTAAAAGGTGAGAGGGTAAGCAGTTTGCACGTTGGACGTGAAAGGCAATTGGTTAACCTGCTCAGGAGAATGGTCAACTACCAGCACTGGGTTATTCGGGACACCACCATTGCTATTTGAGATGAGTTGATCAATGACACACCTCTATGATGCCATTTCTACACTCAAATTATTGAATTTATCCAACATTTCACTCAATTGAGCCCCCAATGCAGAGAAATCCACTGACACTATTCGCGTAGTCCTTTCTGAAACATTTGGATTGGAACTCATGTTTATACAACTCTGTGGATAGCGGGTATAGGTGTGATACCCTGTCCCACATCGAAAAAGTGAGCTAACATGGACCAATGTATAAGTTGAGTCTAAGCACTTAAGTCCAACTTGGGATATCTATTTTGGGCTAGCGAGGACGAAGCCCAAATAGTTGGACTTGGCTGCTCAGACTCTGGTCGCGCGCTGGGCCTGCAGGCACGGGGCGTGACAAAATGGTATCAGAGCGAATCTCGTGTGGTCTCTGCACGGGATGAGATTGGGCCTATGGTATTGGGTTGGACTACGCAAGGAAATGGAGGAACTAAGTGCTGTGCGGGGCTAAGTGCTACGTCAACCTACGAGCGAGAGCCACCTCTAGAGCCCGTACGAGCCACCTCTAGAATCCAACACAACCGAGTGGACAGTCCGGATTATATGATATGGATTGGGCTTTGCGAGGACGCAAAAGCTTAATAAGGAGGGGTGAATGTGATACCCCGTCCTACATCGGAAAAGTGACCTAACATGGACCAATGTATAAGTTGAGTCTAAGCACTCAAGTCCAACTTGGGATATCCATTTTGGGCTAGCGAGGACGAAGCCCAAATAGTTAGACTTGGCTGCTCAGGCTCTGGTCGTGCGCTGAGCCTGCAAGCCCGGGGCGTGACAATAGGACGGCGTCTGAATGAAGGCTTTGATGAAAAGAAGCTATAATTTAAAGTACCTGAAATACATATCGAAAAGGAAAGTGATTAAGTCATCCTTTCATTACTAGCGCTGTCAAAATTTTATTGTTTAAAAGAAAAAGGAAAAGGATTAAAGTTAGCAAGTGCATAATTAATTCGGATCCATGTCTTTGAGGGAGTCCTTATTATGCCAAGGGTAGGCCTAACATGAGATGCAATCCTTAAGATGAGACCCCCCCTTTCAATATCGGAACAGGATGAATTTTTGCTAAAAAAGAAATAGCCCTTTCATTACTTGAGTCAACTTTTGTACAACTTGAGCATTAAAAGAAAAACACTTTACTACTTGCACTGTCAACCCAATACAAAAGAGTACATCATTCTGTCAACTCATCTACACAATCTAAAACCTTCTTCAGTTGATCTTCTAAGCACTGAGCCTTGCTAGCGGTCTAGCTCCCAAGAGTACCTGTTCATCATGTGATTGATGTCGTCTTTCAGCTTCAAACATTTCCTTTTCTTCTCTCATAGTTCCTGTTTCACTTTGGTATAAAGTTGTTTGACAGTCTCATATGCCTCTTTGTTCTTCTCGAAGTTTTATTTTTCTTGTATTAATTCACGATCTTCTATTTCTAACAGGGTTCTTAACCGAGTGATTTCCTTAATGGAGTCGATGACGACTTATTCCTTGGACGGCTCTAATTCTTGAGCCATTCATCATATCCTAGAGTAGTCTTTGGAGAGAACTTAGTCTTTGGGTCGAAGGGGTTATTTCTGGTCTGTGCAACGACTTTCCCACGCCTCTCAATTTCTGACCTTTTTGGAATTTCGGTAGGACAAATTCCTTGCTTGAATACTATCTTAAAATCATCAATTTGTAGTTCTGGGGGAAGCCCTTGGATGCACCCAAATTGTGGAGAATTCTTTGAGGCATGTAAGGCGTAATCCCATTACTGCCTAACAATGGAATAAACTTCCTTTGAAAGCATTGTAATGCCGGTTTATGACATTCAGTCCAGTCCAAAACCCAACAGATGTCTTCTCTACTCAATGTGCTAAAAAGCTTCAAGTATCCCTTGACATCTTCTAGTTGATTCACTTGATCTATTCTTCTATTGTGAGATTGAACCCAATTCACATCCTTTAAAACAAGTCCTAACTGTACTATTAATTTTCGGCAGAGGTGTTCCATATCCCAGACTTGAAGCATAATCCTAGGACCATAAAAGAAACAGGCTTCTTTTTGCATTTGGTGCTTGCAACAAAGATGTCTGCAACAATAGTTGGAATTATAGTGAGGTCACACCCACTAACCCCATGGAAAAGCTCAGACATCATCCTCATGATTCTTATGTTCACCTTGTCATCTGGCCTTGGAAAGAGAAAAATCCTAGCTAGCATGTAACCATAGACCCAAATCCGTCTCTGAAACCACGCATCCTTAGTATTGATAAAGAAGTCCTTTTGTTGTGTAGTGAAACATCCTCTTGAACCAAAATAATGATACAAACAGTTTGATTTCTATTGAGTTCGCTTGCACCGGACTAGCTAATACTAATTCTCTCAATCCTGGGAAATTACTGAGTTCTTTATTGTCGCTCATAGTTGGAAATATTAGATTCTTCCCATCGAGTGAAAGCCTAAAAACTCCAACTATTTATTCTAGCGTAATCGTCATCTCGTAGTTGACAAACTTAAACACTAAATGCTCAGGGTCCCAAACTTGTATTAGAGTGTTAATAATGGCTTTCTTAGGCTCTACATTGATCAGATGCACTAGATGTCCTAAGTACTATGATATTAGATTTTGTTCTGAAGGATGCATGGCATTTCTCCAATTTCTGAGCAGTTAGGAGATTTTCTTTGATTTATTGATTTTGCACAAGCTGCCCATTCTGATTACAAAGAAAGTTATCATTCAGACTACCTTATCTAGGATCTCACCCACCAGGATTTACTGAAATTTAAACGTGTAATTCCCACAGAAGGGTTATATATCCACGGGAAATAGGGTTGGCTTATTCCCAGAGACGGGATTCCCTAAGTGGCATTTCCTCTAGGGCTTATGCATGATGCCAGTTTATTAAAGCAAATAAATATGCAATTATTGTAATATGACCTAATAGGAGCCCCTCTTAACGCCGGGGTAAGCTTAGAAATGACATGTCACGCATACTTTATTGTAATAAATTGAAATTTAAATGTGCGACATTCTGTCTAAAAGAGGCGGTTTCTTCTAAAAGAGTACCGTGCCCAGACTCTTATCCGTAAGGTTGTGAATGCAGTCAGAAAATGGAAAAAGAGTTCATTAGTCTATTTGACAAATATCACATAACACATTGATAAAGCAAATAGCAGTAAATACTATAATAGGAAAAATAAAGGGGTTGGATTCCCTCCTCTCGTGCCTGGTGTGCCTAACAAGGCAAGATTGACTCTATCTTAGGCTTATTCTACACGGATGCATGAGGTTGGGCTCACTAATACATTTAGACTCGATAAGGCTTCGGTTCCTGAACTTTCAGACTAAGGGATCCAAAAAGTAACAAGTCCATCAATTTCACAGATTCCAAGTCGATGGTTCAAGTGATCCCCTAGACACTGCTAGATGCACGAATGCAATGGCCGCATGTCTAAGCAGATCGATCCTGACCCTAAAGGGATGAATGGGTGGCAACCACCCAAAAAAAAAAAGGTGAAAAATATATCGCAATGCACATAAGGAGTGTTTCTTATGAGAGGAGGGAATAATAAAGCGTGGGCTCTAAGGGTGATTGATCCCTTTCTCAAATGCAAGCGCGATATGACTAAAAATAGAGTTAATTAAAACATACAACACATAGATAGACGAGAGACGAGGTGTGTAAAATGAAAAAACAAACCTAAGAACCTAAAAAACAAAAATGCAATCCTAACATCCAAATGCGATGGAATAAAAGGGGTAAAGGAGGAAAAGGTGATTAAGCTTAGTGCTGGGACTCACCAATGATCTCCAGTAGAGTCGCCAAAATCCTGTCGCATCCTGAAATCGATGGCACGGTGAGTCGTTGATTGTCGCGCCTTGAAAAAATAGTCCAGTTCGGTGACCCTTTTTGAAAAAAAAGACTTTTGGAAAACTGTGCATGTCTGAGAAAAATTAAATTTTAGCAAAAAGTGTTATTTAGAAAATTGATATTTTTAAACAAAATAAGGCTAGGACTAAAAGTGCGACAGTTTTAGTCAACTTATTTTGAAAAAGGGTTTTATTTTAAAAATGAAAATGTCACTTGGTATGGAGTTAAGGTGTACCAAGTCACCCAAAAAATCATATAGCAAAACAAAAATAAAATTTTAAAAAATATTTGAAAACTTTTTTCCGACTCTAGTCTACAAAAAAATGAGAAAAAAAAGGTCCGGAAGTCACATTTGAAGAAAGGGAAGGCAAAGGATCGCACCTAAGACACCCTTTCTACCTAACCGAGGCTTACGAGGTTTAATAAAATTTTTCTAAATTAACCCTAAGTTCTATTGCGTTCGGATGTGTCTATATAAATGCAAATCTTAAATCTAAACGTGAGTATCGGGAGGGTCAAAATGTTTCGTCAAAACTTGGTTGGAATCATCGCATTAATTGCGAAACTCGAGTCGAGACCTCAAGGGAGTCACGAGTGTAGATGCAAAATGGAATACAAAAAGAAAAGAAAAAATAATAATATAGATAATAAGTGGTCAAAGAAAGTGGGGATGCAACATAACAGGAACGGGAGACTAAACAACTCGTGACTGATATTTTTCTAATCACGGAGGGGGAAACGACCTATCAATCCACCGCTTCCCACGTAAGTAGACGACTATTTCTAGTTGGACCACACAAAATAACCTAAATTCTAAGTGAAATGGATCCTAAATGTCATGCATTATTAAATGCTAAAATAGATAATAATAATAAAATATATACCAAAAAGTCCTGCAAAATATGGCAATTTCTGAAAAGGAGAATGTGTTGTGAAATGAAATGAAATACATGCGAGTGAAACTATCACTAAAATAACCTAAGGGCCTAGCATTGGACTAGCCCATTCTAGGAATCTCCACTAGCATTGGACTAGCGGGGAAGCGAGAAAACCACAACTAGCGTTAGACTAGTGTGGTGATGGAATAATGAATTGATAAAATATGAATTTAGATAGTAAAACATGAATTAAAAGCAAATGAGCATATAGAGACATATAAGAGCACGTAGGAGCACATAACACGTAAACATAATATTCTAGATGCCAAAAATGCTAAGGAAAGCGATAAAACATAGAAGCACACAAGCACACAAAAAATGCATAAGCCCTAACTATTACACTGAGAGATTTAGCTACAATTTTAGGGAGAAAAGTAAAAATGGCCTATCTATTACATTTGCTATCTAAATACAAAATTTTACTAAAATACGAGAAATGTAATCTAACTATTACATTGACTGGCTAAATACAAAAATATTACATTTTTGTCAAAATAATAAAGTTCGAAATTAAATAACATAAAGTAAATAAATACGCAAAAAAATGCATAAAATTAGAAACGCATAAAGAAAATGTATAAAAATATCACATTAGAGCACATTGAAGCACATAAAAAGAAATTAACGAGAAATGGGCATACCTCTCGAAGACCCAGTACAAATACTAATAAAAATGAACAAATAAGTCAAGGTACCTCGGTATAAACAAACAAAACCTAAAATATGCAAATATTGACAAATTGTGGCAAAAATGTAAAGTTTAACAACAAAGGGGACTAAGAATAAAATTCTATAAAACTTAAGGGGTAAAATAAAAAATTCACACGAGTGTAAGGGGTAGAAATGCAAACTAATCAAAAGGGTCATGATGCAAAATAAAGCAAACTAAGGGGCAAAACAGCAAATTGTAGCAAAATGAGGGGTACAAAATGCAAATTCCTGCAATCGCTAAAACTTAATTGCAATTAATCTGGACTTAATTGAAAGAAACTAAAGCTAAATGGGTGTCAATCTAAAATTATGGAGGACTTAAATGCATGTCATAGAACAGTTTTGGGGCCATTTGATAATACTCAAGAAAAGCAAAGACTAAACCATAACTATTTAATTTATTATAAAATAACTAAAAAGGAAAATGCACTAATCTAAAATACTTCTTGAAACTAAACTAAACAAAAAATGCCAAAACACGAATTAAATTAACTTAATTAACCAAAATCTTACTTATCCAGATTAATCACTAATTCAGGAATAAAGTAAAAATCATAAACAGATTAAATTATAAGTAAACTAGAACTAAAACCAATAAAAGAAAAACATGTCAACAAAAATACCCTCCCCCAATCGGTTCTTTCTTCCAGAAAACATAACCCCTTGTCTCTCTCTTTCTTCCCTCTTCCTAACTTTCTTTCTGCTCCAGCTCTCCGTCTCTCTTTTGCTTATCTTCTCCGATTACCTTCCTCTCACTCAATCTCCTCCTCACTGTCTCTCTTTTCTCTCTTCCCTCTGATTCTGCTCCTCTATTGATATGTGCTTGGAGACGCCCATCTCAGGTTTTGAAACTTCGCCAATGGATATTGTCATCTTATGCAAATTGGAGGTCTCAAAGTGTCCAAAACATGGCAATCGAGCATGGAAAATGGCACATTTAGCATCCATTTAAGAAGGCAAAGGCTTGTGGTCATATTTTAGGTCCAAAGTACAAGGACGGATCTTCAACGGACATAAGCGACAGCCAGCTAGAAGCGAATTGGACATTCTAACCGAGGCTGCACTCCAGGCCATGCTGTGGCCTTCGTCGCGTCCTCCATCAGAAAGTTGAGCTAAGGCAGCGTGGTGTTCTGATCTTAGCCGCGCCCTAGGTCGCGCCGCGTCATTCCCTGCGGCCTTCATCAGTAGTTTTATGATTTTATTATTTTCCATTAGTTTTTAATTTAGTTTTAAGT
This sequence comes from Mitragyna speciosa, assembly GCA_024721245.1. Taxonomy (NCBI): domain Eukaryota; kingdom Viridiplantae; phylum Streptophyta; class Magnoliopsida; order Gentianales; family Rubiaceae; genus Mitragyna; species Mitragyna speciosa. Next base: position 21,984,991 of record CM045553.1, read on the forward strand.
TATATTTAATATAAACTTTCCATTTATGTTTCTTAGGGTTTGTATGCCTATATAAGGCTAACTACTATTGTCGTTCATTAAGTTTATGAAAAATTATGAATTAATCAATGGATATTGATTTTCTCTCTGTGAGAGTTTTAGTTAGTTCTTGTGATGAGAACTATCTTTGCCTTCTAAAGAGTGATTCTTGTGAGATTTTCCTATACCTTAAGTTCTAATTAAAAGGTGTGATTAGGGTTTAGATTTTTCTTCTTAATTGATTCAAACTGTTTCACTCCACGAGTTGGATTGGGGGTCGAGCAATTCGACAAGAGTTTGTATTATTTGATAATTTGATTCAGATCTGTGGGAGGGTATGGGTTGGGTTATCGCCTGATCGTTCAAGACGGTCCTTTTGGAATGTTCCTGTGACACATGAAAAGGGAGATTGACTCGGATCGTGTCATCTATTCTCTCTAAACTTCTCTTTCTCTTCACTTTCACAGCTTCTCTCTGCTCTCTCTCTGCCGAAATCTCTCCCTTTGATTTCTCTTTTTTATTTCTCTATTTTTCCATTTTTCTAGCTTTTCTTTCTTTTTCTGCAGCTCCATTCTTCTCCCTCTCTCTGTTTTTCCTTCTCATCTCATTTTCTTTACCGCACGCTCTCTCCCCTCTGTTCTCTGATTTTCTCTTTTCCCGTTTGATTCTCTTTCTTTGTTTCTCTATTTTTCTCTCCAAATTAGTTTGTTTTCCTGAATTAGTCCCTTTTCCAAAACAAGGGAAGTGGCAGATATGGTGGGGGGCAGATTTGAAGACGATGGGGCTGATGGAGTGGAGCTGATAGTTTCGGATAGGGCCAATTGGTGACATGGTGAGGCGTGATTGGTGACTAACTGGTGAGTTTGGGTGGTCTTGAACCCATGGCTATGATTGGGTGTTTGATAACTATTTTTGTAGGTTGGAGGGACGCGATTTGGGGTTGTGAATTGACTGAATTTGGGGGTTATATGGCTACCTTGGTGGATGGTGAATTGACTGAAATTGGGGATTGCCTATCTTAATCTGCTTTTTCTTCCCAGGTGATTGCTGGTGACGGAAAAATGAGAGATGATTCTAGCGGTATGATGGTGTCGTGAGAGGTTTTGGTGAGCTTGGTAGGATGGCCTGCTAATATGTTTCTGGTTGTTATAATTGTTAGTGATGAGGCTGTGTTGGCAGAGAAGGGCCTGGGTGGTAATTTGTAAGGTGGGTTAACTAACGTAGGTACTTAGAGATAGTGAAGAAGCTGTGGTGGGTTATATGAACTATGTTTTGTGCTACTTTAGGCTTCAATTATGGCTTAAGGTGGAGTTTCTTGGGGTTGGTGATTTGTTTGTTTAATTGACAGTTCTCTGGGCTAATGAAGCTTGATTTAACTGATAGATTGAGGGCTGGTTCTAGTAATTGGGCTTTTTGTTCCTGGGATGATTTTGGAGTTGTTTCCAGTGGGTGGTGGTAGAGCTTGGTGGTGGTCAGGTGGTGGTTGATGGAGAAGTTGGGCGGTAGTAAGGTGGAGAGTGACGGTGGAATTGGAATTGGTAATTTGAGAGTCTGTTCTTGATTGTGGTGTGGAGGAGCTTCTGGTTTGCTGGTGGTCTATGGTGGTTGTAGGTGAAGGTCTGGTTGAGGGTGGTCGATGGAAGGGATGGAAACCTAGAAAATAAACCCAGAAACATAAAGAACAAAACCCAAAAGGAATAAAACCCAGAGAAAATAAAGGCAAGAAATTTCAGATAAAAAAAACTAAAATTCAATCAACACTTTCAAACAAATTGGATTTTATAGCAAAAATGGACTACAATGAAATGAAACAAGAACAAGAGAAGATAAAACAAGATAAGGTATTACCTTTGCAGCTTAACTTGATGAACAGTTATGAACAGTGAACAGTAACCAAAGATGAAGATGGTGGCTAAGTGTATGTGTTTTTAGGTAAAGGAATGTGTGTGTTTGATCTTTCTTTTGGATAAGAGTGAGTGTTTTTAGGATTTTTTTTTCTTTTCCTTTTTTCTAATTTTAATGGGGGAGGGGTATTTATAGAACTAGTAGTTTTGGCCTCTAAGAATACTACAAAATAACAAAAATACCACCCATAATAAAAATCCTAATTTTATTCTAAAAAATTATTTTTGACACACAAAAAAGATAAAAAATTAATACAAAAATGACAATAAACTCCAAGATTTGCCACAAAAAAATCAAAGTTGATTTCAAAATCTAAAAAATAAAGTTTAGAGCTTAAAATTGGCCAAAAACGTGTTCGGAGCGTGAAATGACTATTTTGCCCCTGTAATGACAAAATAAATAGAAAAATAGCTATAAGTGTCAAAAATTACTAAAATTAAAAATAAGCTTAAAATTCTAGAAAAATGAATTTACTCAAAAATTGGTGAAAAAATGCATTTGGAATGTTGATGGAAACCAAGGGCCAACCAAGGTTGGCTCAAGTGTGAAGGATCCCTTGCAAGGATTAGATGGTCCTATGACGAGGTCGCAATCAAGGAAGATGAAGGAAGCCTTGCATGGTTTAATCATGGTACACTTGAGAAGAAAGCTACCAGTACCAGCCAAATGCAACCACCAAGAATAATCACTTTGATTTGGGCTAAAGAAGATGAGGAGACGTTTCTGGAGCAATCTGCACTCAGGAAGCCGCGGATTGAAGCAGAATGAAGACAGGATGAATTGATGTTTCTAGTCCTATCTGTGCCTTGTATCCGTGCGCGGATAGAGCTTGCGGATAGGAACAGAAACTTTGGAAGCTGGAGAACAACCTTTTGATGATATCCGCGTTTTAAATCCACGCGCGGATACCTAGTAAGGATATGGTTAGAAAACCTAGCGGAAGAAATATAACATTCTGTTCGTGGATACAGGGCGTGGATAGAGACAGATTTTACGAGATTACTTTTTCTGTTGCGATTTTTGTTCAGTTTTGAGTTGTAACTTCTATATTATTGTTAAATGTGATAAGTTACAGCTAGTATTAGGGATAAGATAGGTTTGCTACTTTCTAAAATTGTAATCATGTGACTTAAGCCTATTTAAAGGCTATTTTCATTCATTTAAGGATAGATCATGATTTTGCCAAAACGTGTGTTTTCTTGAGAGCTCTTGAGAGTGCTTTCTTGGTTCTAGGAATAGAGTCGTTCTTGGTCTTATCAAGTCTACGGTTGTGGCGACCCACATACTGCTCAGAATATTTCTTTCGTATTTGATCAAGATCTTTGTGTAATAGTTTAGGCAATTGAACTCGCTCAAATTGGCTTAGATTAGAGCCCTAGGATCTTAGTTCTTCTTTGAAGAAGCATTTGAGGTTTCCTACACTTGGAATCATCAACCGATCTTGGCCGTTCACAAACTCGACTCGCATCAATTGGAATCAGAGCCATGTTCTTGATTTTTCTAGGTATATTCAATCCGTATTTTTTCTTAGAAAGATCGGATATATCCCTTTCTTCTTATTGTCTAATCATTGTTTGTCAAGTGCTTCGTGCTTAGATTGCAACTTATGTGTTTTTGTGTCTATTCCTTGTTAAAGATCCCAACTTTTGTTGATTCAATTGTCTTTTTTGCATTTTTTTTGCAATATTTCTGCAGAAAATTTGTTTTAGGGTTTGTGTGGTAACTTGTGAATCTTAATTGTTTTCATTGTTTTTTGAAATTATCATGTTCAACTCCTTCTAGAAATTAATCAAGCCTTGGGTTGAGATTTTTGAAGGGTTAGTTGTGGGGCTGCATATTATATTTAAAAAAAAAGGGATGTACTATAGCGAATTATTGTAGCGATTACTGTTTGCTGCTACTGTTCATTGTTACTGTGTGGCACTATTCACGGGATTACTGTTCACCGTGAATTTTGTGTGATTTACTAATTTGAGAGTTATTTGGGTATTGTTCTGGTGTTTGATTATTACAAAAAAAAAAGAAAACAGAGAGAAAGAAGAAGAGCAAAAAAAAGGCTGCACAAAGAGTGATAGCCGTGCAATTTTTCATTATTTGTTGTTCTCGGCATGTTCAATTGTCAATTGAGTTAGTTTCTTTTGTGTGAAAATCCTTTGGGCTTGAATCCTTACTTTACACAAAAAAAAAATTAAATTCTTCTCAAAGGGACTTCGAAAATCAAGGTTCATCTTCAAGATTACCACACATTAGGAATCTCAATTGTGTTTTCTCGAGACAAATTTCCTCCGTTTGTTTTCTTGAATTATTATTAGTCAAATCTAATTCTAAGCTTTCCATTTCATTTGCTCTCATCATTCTTCTTGTATGTGGGTCTTTATTAGCACTTGGTAAGGGTGATTGGTTGGTTCTTCATCAAGGGCCAGCAAGAGAGCACTTAGAGTGGTAAAGGCTAAGGGGTGAGCACAGCTTCGGGAAAAGCCACATAATTTGAGTGATACACGAGGGTTTCAAGTGTATACACTAAGGGAGCGAGTAAGGCTATTTTCTCAATTGCTTTTCTTGTGCTACTGACCTTTTATTTGCAGGTTTGTCTAAAGGAGGAGACGACTCTCATACCTCACGTCCTTATGACATGAAGTACATGTATGAACAATTGATGAGGGAGATGAACAAGGCTGTGGATAATGCCATGGAGAGGGTTCATGCATGCATTGATAATATTGAAAGACCTACATACTCAGAGGTCTCCAAAGAACCCATGTTTGAGGAGGAAGAAGGTAAAGCCTTTGATTACGAGGATGTGGTTACACAAGGAGGGAGGAGGATATGAAATACCCAAGACAGCAACTTGGGGAGTATTAAAATGAAAATCCCAACCTTCCAAGGGAAGCTTGATCCAAAAGCTTACCTAGATTGGGAGCATAAGGTTGAGCACAACTTCGAGTGCCACCATTATTCTGAGGAAAAGAAAATTCAACTAGCAACTGTAGAATTCACCGACTACGCTAGTATTTGGTGGGATCAACTCATCAAGAATCGTAGGAGGAATGGAGAGGAGCCCGTGCGGACTTGGAGAGAGATGAAGTCCATTATGCAACGGAGGTTCGTACCCAGTTATTACACTCGGGATATCCATAGGAAGCTCCAAACTCTGAGGCAAGGGTCTATGATAGTAGATGAGTACAATAAGAAGTTGGAGATGTTGATGATTAGCGCCAATTTGGAGAAGGATGGAGAAGTCCTCATGGCATGATTTATGGGTGGACTTAACCCAGAAATTAGTGAAAAAGTGGAGATGTACCATTATCTAGACATGAAGGAATTGGTGGACATGGCCATCAACGTAGAGCGCTAACTCAAGTCAAAGAAGTCGAGGGGCTACACTAGCTCCAGTACTAGAGCACCATGGCGTGATGCCAAACCACCAGAAAGGAAGGAAGCTCATCCAACCTTCCAACCAAAGAAAGTTGTGAAAAGGAAGCCAAAGGCTACCAATTCTAAGCCTCAACAAAAACCAAAGGCTGAGGGTTCCTAATGCACAAGGGAAATTAGGTGCTTCCGATGTCAAGGATTTTGGCACATAGCTACTAACTGCCAAATAAGCGAGTTATGATTGTGATGGATCATGGGGAAATGGCAAGTGTCTCTTCCAGTGACGATGAGGAGATGCCACCTTTGGAAGGAGGCAGTGATTCTGATGGAGATTATGGAGTTGATTAGGGAGAAGCATTGGTCACTAGGTATGCCTTGAGCATTCAACCAGGAGGAGATGATGATCAGAATCAAAGGGAGAATCTCTTCCGCACACGTTGCACTGTGAAGGGCAAGGTATGCAATTTAATCATTGATAGCGGTCGTTGTACTAATGTAGCATATACTCTGTTTGTGGATAAGCTGGGGTTGGAAACTGTGAGGCATCCAAGGCCTTACAAGTTATATTGGCTTGCTGATACTAAGTACCTGAATGTGACAAAATGCGTGCTAGTGCCATTCTCAGTTGGTAAATATAAGGACGAGGTGTGGTGCGACATAGTACCCATGCAAGCATGCCACTTACTACTAGGACGCCTGTGGCAGTTTGATAGACATGTTCATCATGATGGGTACCTCAATAAGTACTCATTTGAGTGGAAGGGTGAGGCCGTTTCTCTCAGCCCGTTGTCACCAGTAGAGGCTCATGTGGACCAAGTAAAACTTGCAAAGGACTTCAAGGTCATGAGTACTCCAATGGGAGATAGCCAAGGAAAAATGGTTGGGGGAAGAGGTACTAAGGCCGAAGGAAAGAAAGAGAAGAAGGGAAGTGAAGGGAAGGAGAAGAAAATAGTAAGTGCTTATGCCAATAGAAGTGAGGTGGAAGAGGTATTATTGGCAAAGTAATATGTACTTATTGTTCTCTATAAAGATGTTTTTCTTTCTCTTAATGACATTGACGCTTCTCTTCCTCGTGAGGTTGTTTCTTCGTTGTAGTAATTTGAGAAAATATTTCCCGAAGAAGTACCACAAGGATTACCGCCTCTAAGGGGAATTGAGCACCAGATTAACTTCCTATCGGGTGCCAGCATTCCGAACCATCCCACCTACTGAGCTAATCTAGAAGAAACCAAGGAAATCCAACGTCAATTAGATGAGCTCGTTGAGAAGGGATTTGTTCGTGAAAGCCTAAGCCCATGCTCCGTACTGGTGATACTTGTTCCCAAGAAGGATGGTATGTGGAGGATGTGCGTGGACTGAAGAGCCATCAACAAAATTACAGTAAAGTATCGTCACCCTATACCTAGGGTTAGACGACATGTTAGATGAATTGCAAGACTCTACTTTATTTTCTAAAATCGACCTTAAGAGTGGCTACTACCAAATAAGGATGAAAGAAGAGGATGAGTGGAAAATAATGTTTAAGACTAAATATGGATTGTATGAGTGGTTGGTCATGCCCTTTGGGTTGACTAATGCTCCTAGTACGTTAATGCGTCTTATGAATCATGTTTCCATCATTTCATTAGTAGATTCTTATTAGTGCACTTTGATGACATCCTTGTTTATAGTAGATTGTTGGAAGAGCATGTGCATTATTTGTCATGAAAGCTTTTGTTGTGCTTAGGAGCATAAGTTATATGCTAACTTGGCTAAATGCACGTTTTACATGGAGTCTGTGGTTTTTCTTGATTTTGTAGTGAGCTCAAAAGGAGTTCAAGTTGATGACTCCAAGGTGAAGGCAATTCATGAATAGGCCAACTACAATGAATACAAATGAGGATGAGGTCGTTTCATGGTCTTGCAAGTTTCTATAGGAGGTTTGTGCGAAATTTTAAGCACAATTGCCGCCCCTCTTAATGAACTTGTCAAGAAGAACGTAGTAGTTAAATGGGAAGGTAAGTATGAGGAGGCATTTAATGTAGTGAAAGATAAATTAACTCATGCTCCTTTGTTGTCCTTGCCAAATTTTGATAAAGTGTTCGAGGATAGAGTGTGACATCCAATGTTGGAATTGGGGCTGTACTTATGCAAGAGTCGAGGCCAATTGCTTACTTCAGATGAGAAAATTGCATGGAGTAACTCTCAACTATCCGACCTATGACAAGGAGCTCTACGTGTTAGTGAGGATGTTGCAGACTTGGCAACATTACTTGCTGCGAAGAGAATTTGTTATCCACTCTGACCACCAAAGCCTCAAATTTCTTAAGTCGCAAGGAAAGTTGAACAAGCGGCATGCCAAATGGCTAGAATTCATCGAGGCTTTTCCCTACATCATCAAATACAAGCAAGGTAAGGAGAACGTGGTAGCGGACGCGCTCTCAATGAGGTATACTCTTCTTACCACCTTACATGTTAAACTGCTTGGATTTGATCATGTTAAGTCTTTATATGAGAATGACCAAGATTTTCGTAAGGTTTGGTCGTTATGTGAAAAACGGGTTCATGAAGAGTTCTTTAGGCAAGAAGGATATTTATTTAAAGGTGATAAATTGTGTGTGCCTAGTTGTTCTCTTCGTGAATTACTTGTTAGAGAAACGCATGGGGGAGGTGTAATGGGGCATTTTGATGTTCATAAGACTTTGTCTATTTTGAAAGAACATTTTTATTGGCCAAACATGCGACATGATGTTCAGCTTATTTGTGATAAATGTATTGCATGTAGGCAAGCAAAGTCCAAAGTTAAGCCTCATGGTCTGTATTCTCCTTTACTGATACCCTACTCAACTTGAGGTAGACTATTTCCATGGACTTTGTCTTAGGACTACCAAGGTCATCTAGTGGTAAAGACAACATATTTGTTGTAGTGGATAGATTTAGCAAAATGACACACTTTATTGCATGTGATAAAACTAATGATGCTCAGAAATTTCATAAAATGGACTTTCTAGAGCTCCCCAATGGCCAATCCTCGCATGAATTGATGAGGATCCAAATATGTCCAACATTGATTCCTTCAGATGTGTCAATTGGACAAATACGCCCATAGTGACTGGGATGGATATCTTGTATACGAAAACTAGCAGTTCACCCTGTTAGTCCTCTAGGGCCCAAATAACTCAACTTTCTCCCATGAACTATTTGTGTCAACGGATTGATTAGATCCAAAACTTGAGATAATGGGTGTAAATCGAAAAACTCATAAGTAATTGTTAATGGAGTTGAAGTTACCAAATTTTGAGGGGTCGGTATCAATTTATGTCGAATTGCCCCACATATATTTTAGGGCATACACTATCAACTACTACTTACCATAAGTAGAGGCAAAGTATGTGCTAGTCTATCCGTATTAATAATGTCCAATCTCATTAATACTATGACTAGGGATATTTAAGAATATGACTTTATGTATTAGAGTCCCATAATTGTAACCCCTTACAATCTCTAATACATAATCAATATTCTAAGGACTTTATCAATTAAACAAGTAACATGGAAATACAAGTATAGATGATAAAGAAAAATACCACATGAATAAATATAACATAAATAAGTGTAAATATAAAAACACCTTAAACCATCTTGGTTTTAGGGCATACACTAACAAACTCCCACTTGCACTAAAACCAATCACTCATTTGTTTTAGGCCAAAAGCATTTACATGAGCATCATGCTTTTTCTGGGACAAGGCCTTAGTGAGATGATCAGCTATATTGTCATCAGTGGGAACCTTTTCTATCTTTACATCATTCCTACCAACTATTTCTCTAATAAGATGGTAGCGCCTAAGTACATGTTTGGATCGTTGATGAGACCTAGGTTCCTTTGCTTGGGCGATGGCACCATTGTTGTCACAATACAAAGGTATAGGATCAACAATAGAAGGAACCACTCCTAGCTCGGTGACGAACTTTTTGATCCAAACAGCCTCTTTTGCAGCTTCAGAAGCAGCAATGTACTCGGCTTCAGTTGTAGAATCAGCGGTAGTTTCTTGCTTCGAACTCTTCCAGCTCACAGCACCACCATTTAACGTGAATATAAATCCAGACTGCGACTTACTATCATCCTTGTCAGACTGAAAACTCGCATCAGTGAAACCACACACTTCCAAAGTGTGTCCTCCATAAACCAAGAATAATTCTTTAGTTCTTCTCAAGTACTTAAGAATACTCTTGACAGCTACCCAGTGACCCTCACCAGGGTTAGCTTGGAATCTACTCGTAACACTTAGAGCATAGGAGACGTCGGGTCTCGTACATAGCATAGCATACATAATGGATCCTATTGCCGAGGCATAAGGAATCTTTTGCATGCTATCAATCTCGACAGGTGTTTTAGGACACATGTCTCTTGAAAGAGTAATCCCATGTCTCATAGGTAAGTACCCCTTCTTCGATTGCTCCATGCTAAACCTCTTTAGCATCTTGTCTATGTATGTCGATTGACTGAGACCAAGCAACCTCTTGGATCTATCTCTATAGATCCTTATTCCCAGAATATAGGTTGCCTCTCCTAGATCTTTCATGGAGAAACTTTTGGACAGCCATACCTTTATAGTTTGTAATAAAGGTATGTCGTTTCCCATCAATAGTATGTCATCCACATAAAGTATTAAGAAAACGACAGCGCTCCCACTCACCTTCTTGTATACACAAGGCTCGTCTTCATTCTTAAGAAAACCAAACTCTTTGATTGTCTCATCAAAACGAATGTTCCAACTCCTCGAAGCTTGCTTGAGTCCATAAATGGACTTTTGTAGCTTACATACCTTATGACTATCAATGGAGTCAAAACCCTCAGGTTGTGTCATGTACACATCCTCTTGCAAATTTCCGTTAAGGAATGCAGTCTTGACATCCATTTGCCAAATCTCATAGTCATAATAAGCAGCTATCGCAAGCAAAATCCTTATGGATTTAAGCATAGCTACCGGCTGAAAAAGTTTCTTCAAAGTCAATTCCTTGCCTTTGTTTATAACCTTTTGCCACTAACCTTGCTTTATAGGTAACAATGTTACCATCCATGTCAGTCTTTCTTTTAAAGACCCACTTGCACCCTATAGGTTTTATCCCTTCAGGTGGCTCGACCAAGGTCCATACCTTGTTCTCGTACATGGAATCCATTTCGGATTTCATGGCTTCGCGCCACTTCAAAGAGTCTACATTAGACATAGCTTTCTTCGTAACTAGTAGGATCGTCATCATCTATGACTAACACATCATTGCTCTCACTTATGAGAAATCCATATCTCTCAGGAGCATAACGTGTTCTACTAGATCTACGAAGTTCTTGTGTAACTTGAGCTTCCGACTGCGCCTCATCAACATGTGGCGTAAGCTCTTGTTCCAACTGTTGACTACTTTGTGGTTCTTGAATTTCTTCAAGTTCTACTTTACCCCCACTACTTCTTTCAAGAATAAACAATTTTTCTAGAAAAGTAGCATGTCTTGAAACAAACACCTTTTGTTCAAGGGATTGTAGAAGTAATATCCACGACTCTCTCTAGGATATCCCACAAACAAGCATTTGTCAGACTTAGCCTCTAGCTTGTCTGACATGTTCCGCTTCACATAAGCAGAACAACCCCAAACCTTTAAATGATTAAGATTTGGTTTCTTACCATACCAAATCTCATAAGGTGTGGTATCAACAGATTTTGATGGAACACGGTTGAGTATATAGGAGGCGGAATCTAAGGCATATCCCCAAAACGAACTAGGAAGTGATGCATGGCTCATCATAGAACGTACCATATCTAATAGAGTACGATTTCTCCTTTCAGACACACCATTTAGTTGTGGCGTGTATGGAGGAGTCCATTGAGGAATAATCCCATTTTCCTCTAGATATTGTTGGAACTCTTGACTTAAGTATTCTCCACCTCGATCAGATCTAAGTGTTTTGATACTCTTGCCAAGTTGTTTCTCAACTTCAGCTTTAAAGACTTTGAACTTTTCAAAAGCCTCGGATTTGTGCTTCATTAGAAACACATAACCATATCTAGAATGGTCATCCGTGAAAGTGATGAAGTAGGAGAAACCACCTCTAGCATGGATCGACATTGGGCCACAAACATCAGTATGTATAAGCCCAAGAAGATCACTAGCACGTTCACCCTTTCCAGTAAAAGGTGTCTTGGTCATCTTGCCAAGTAAACAAGATTCACATGTCCCAAATGATTCATAATCAAATGAGTCCAAGTATCCATTTTTATGTAACTTGGATATGCGTTTCTCATTTACATGACCAAGTCTACAATGCCAAAGGTATGTTTGGTTAACAATATCTAATTTTTGTTTCTTGGTGTTTATGTTGAGAATGGACTTTTCTTCATCTAGAATATATAAACCATTAAATAATGTACCAGTACCATAAGTAATACCATCACGTGAAAAAGAACAACTTTTATTCCTTTGAATGATGGTAAATCCATCCAAATCTAACAATGAGATAGAAATGATGTTCTTTGTAAGTACGGGAACAAAATAACAGTTTCTTAATTCTAAAATAAGCCCAGTAGGCTAAAGAGAGTACATAGGTTCCTACGGCTAATGCAGCAACTCTTGCTCCATTCCCCACGCGCAGCTTAACCTCTCCCTTTGCTAGAGTTCTACTATCTTTAAGACCCTGCATATTATTACAAATATGAGATCCAGATCCGGTATCTAATACCCATGAGTCTTGGTTAGTAGATAAATTAATCTCAATCATAAACATACCAGAGGTTGAAGCTTCACCAAGCTTCTTTGACTTCAGAGAGTCAAGGTAGGCCTTGCAATTCCTCTTCCAATGCCCATCTTGTCCGCAATGGAAGCATGTGCCCTTGGGTTTGTCCTTCTTGACCCCACCCTTAGGCTTAGTTCTCTTCTTCTTGGACTTCTTAAGCCCAGAATTGGGCTTCTTTTTCTTGGAGCCCGAGACAAGCATAACGGTGCCCTTCTCCTTCTTAAGATTAGGCTCAGCAGTCTTGAGCATGTTCATCAATTCAGTCAACGTGCACTCAACTTTTCGCATGTTGAAGTGCAGAATGAATTGTGAATAGCTCTCAGGGAGGGACTGAAGAATTAAGTCAATACTTAACTCATTGTCAGAGACGTGTCCCAGATCAGCTAACTTTTCAATCAGCCCGATCATCTTCAGTACATGGGTAGTCACTGAAGTTCCCTCTGCCATCTTGCATTGATAAAGCTCCCTTGAGGTCTCATACCTCTCGGTCCTAGCTTGTGCGTCGAACATTTCTTTTAAGTGCACAATCATGGACGGAGCATCCATCTTAAGATGTTGCTTTTGCAATGCCGGGGTCATAGAAGCTAACATGATACATGTTGCAGCATCATTGTCGGCTTTGTGCATCTCATATGCATCTATGTCCTCAGGTGATGCAGTAGCGGGTGGAGGAGGTGGCATGGGTTTATCGAGGACATACTCAATTTTTTCATGTTTGAGAACAATTCTCAAATTAATATTCCAATCCTCAAAGTTGGTTTCATTGAGTTTGTTGTCAAGAATCGGTCGCAAATTCACGTTAGACATTCTACAAAAAGTAAAGACAGAAAATAAGTATTTGTTTTATGTTATATATGCAAACCAAAAATGTGGATTCGTAAATTTATTTGGTTTGCTCCCACTATTTTACTTCAAATCAATAACCCTCGATATTGATTCGGAAATCCGTTGGAGATTTCTAGTGGGCTAGGATCCCATCTAATTAGCTTTGGGTTTGACGGAGGCCAATGCCCCAAAGATAAATTCGATTAGGTAGATAACTTTTATCAATCACAACTCTTGTGACTCCTAGATAGTTGGGTATCAACTCTTTGAAAATTACATCTTATGTATTACCCAACTTTGCCTCAAAAATATCATAACATTGACGGAGGCCAAACTCGTTATGTAATTTTTGTTAAGTCAAACCCATTATTCAGAGATCATATCTCATAACAAAAACATATTCCGAGTAAGGTGACCTTGACGGAGGCCAACGTGTCAACCTTAATAGGAACTCATCGTTTTTGTTATAATAATGGAAGGCAACTTAAATAGATGACTTAATATTTGATATTGAGGGATTTTAGTTTAAATATTAATGTCTCAACATATTATGCAATTAAAATATATCAATCATATAAAATAAAAGCATAATAAACGTGGATGATTATGGACTTTAACTAATAATATTTTCTTCGAGCCTTGAAGAAAATATTTGGTTAAAAATTCCTAGGGGACGTCTCAACTCCTTGATGCGCCTCCTTGGTTGCTCCTTGGTGCCACCTCCATCTTCTTGTACATTACATATGTAATTCTAGTCTAAACAATTTAAAATAAACCTATTCCTAACCTATACTTTGTACATTACAAGTATTGATCAAGAAACCTCGAGTTACATTCGAGGGGAGTTTAGGTGAGAAGAGAATTACATCAGAAAATAGAGAGGGAAGGACTACGCAGGCCCTATTTATAAAACCAATACAAGCCAACCATAAAAGAAGTAATAACCATTCAATCACATTGGTCTAGTCCATAATCATCCACCATGCCATCATACTATTTAACAATTAAATAAATTGATTTATTTAATTCTAGTCATAAATCATATGGTCTAAATAAATTAGATTAATGCTCTTGAAATTTATTTGTCTCAAAAATATAGTTATAGAAGGTATAGGTTTCCAAATTTTAACTCTCCAAATCTTAACAATTAAAATTGTAAAGTGTTTTAACAGAGAAATTATCAAAATTTGCGTTTTTCCAAAAATTTAGGAAAAATCCCGCTAGGATTCTGCCTACAACCCGCGCGACAAAACGTGCGCGGGTTCATCCGCGGTTTGTAACCCGCGCGACAAACCGTGCGCGGTTTCATCCGCGGTTTGTGGACAGAAGTTACGGGATTTTGACCGCGAGTCAAAACGCACGCGAGTTTTCGCGCGGTTTGTGTCCAGAAAATACGATCTTTGAAATTCTTAAGCGTTTTTCAAAACTCTTTTGAATCATAACATGTTAAAACCCTTTTAGCACATCAAAAACAATTTAGAAACCATAAAAACAACCTTAAGAACTTATCTTAATTATTTAAAACACTTTTAAACAATCAAGAACTTTTCTTAAAAATCAAACTCTTGATTTTTCTAAAACAATTTTGAGACAAATTATCGTCAAGAACAAACCATCCATATTTATGACAATTAAATAAACACAAAACATATAGATATAATCAAAGAAGGCTCTGATACCACTGTAAGGTAATAGCATAGGTAACGCAGCGGAAAAATAAAAATTTATTACCTTAACCATGGATCTCTTTGACATATCTATATGATTAACAAGGGGGTTTGCATGAAGATTACCTTAAGCACAGAAGATTTCTATGCTACTAGGCAAAGATCCTTCGAAGAAGATGTTAGATCTACCACGAAAAGCCCTCCAAGCGTAGAGCCTCTAACGATATCCACACGAACAACTTCTTTGGGAACCTTGTAGGCTTGCTTGCTTTGACTTTTGAGTGCTAGCTCCCTTGAATTATTAAGAACACAAGAAGAAGAAAACCCTAACACTTAGGAGAGAGAGAGAGAGACGCCTAGAGAGAGAGAAGAGGCGTGCCTTTTCTTTTTCTATTTTCTCTCACTAGTTTTCTTTTTGTGTAGCAATAACAATTCAAGAGTCAAAGCATGAACCTATTTATAGAGGTAGTATTCTAGTCTTTTAGGAAATAAGGCTAATTAGAAACCAAGAAGGTTTAGGTAACTTACTTTAAGCTAATCCTTCTCCTTTAGGAAATCTATTCCATAAGGAAACTAATTAGTTACTTTATTTCTTTTAGGAAACAAATTTCCTGCAAGACTTAGAATATTTATAAATAAGTCCTTTAAGTTAATTTATCTCATAAATTAACCCCATAAGTATCTCATACTTATCTTTATTACATTTTAACCCAAAGATTTTGTTCTTTATGTGTGTGACCCATTAGGTTCCATTCACGTTGGCAATAAGTATAAATTATAACTCATTAATTGAGCTAGATAAATTTAAACACTTTTAATTTATCATTAATTCACTAATTAATCAATTCATACTTATAGATCATGAGTGGCGTCTAGCAATGCATCATGACCACCCAAGTGAATAGGAAAGTCATATGGTAGACCATACC